>CM060332.1:55973406-55998406 GCA_030674155.1 Stramonita haemastoma | reverse complement strand
CTGTTGAAACGTCCATGTTCAGTGAACATAACTCCAAGAGACTTGAACTTGATGGCTTGTTTCATGGTTGTATCATTGTTGTTGCTAGTGAGGTAGCCAGATGTTCTATTGACTTCCATTGCCTCGGATTTGCTGGTGTTGATTTTCAAGTTGAAGTGTTCACATTGTGTATTCAGGCTGTTTGTGTGCTCCTGGAGTTCTTCGTTTTTCATATGTGAGACATAGACCATCTGCGAATTGTATGTGATTAAGATCTTCAGGGTTGGGGTTTCCTTCCCAAATGATTTTGTCCATATATACAATAAAACCCGGTGGTGATATAACACACCCTTGCCTCACTCCCGATATCATTTCAAGCCATTCTGGGAGTCCATCTTCGATGCCTATTGCACTCATGCTGTTAGTATAAATGGCTCTAATATTGTCCAGAAGCTGCCCCCTTATGTCGTACTTGTCCAATGTTTTTCACTGCTTGTTTCTGTTTGCCTTTCCAAAAGGTATTTTCTTGAACCACAAACATAAGGTTCAGTTCATTACCGTGTATTCAGTTGATTTTTAGCTCAGTTGTCTGAGAGCAAAGATAACGTCAGTGCACCATGTTCCTTTCCTGAAACCCATCTGCCCCTCACTCAGTAGAGGTTCCACCTTGAACCTTGTGTGCTGTTCAAGGATCTGTGCATACATCTTTCCTGTGTAGCTCAGGAGGGATATACCTCAGTACGTGCTGAAGTCTTTTTTACTGACCTTGTGTTTTCCTATTTGGTACCACAACTGCACGCTGCTAGACATCTGGGACTTTCGTCTCTGTCCATGCCTTCTGGAGTATTGTGGTCAGCCAAGCAATTCATGTTTCTCCACATCCTAAGATAGCTTCTGTTGTAATGCAATCAGTTCCTGCTGCTTTGTTCTTGGGCTTGTTTTCAATGCCCGCTGTTCCTCTGATCTCAGAATGTTTTGCTCCTCTGTTCTGAATAACTAAGGTCAAACTTGTAGAGGAGAAAGAGTACCTGGTTTTGTGGAAGAAAAACCTTGTCTAATTTTTTGGTGAAAGAAAGAGTTTACTTGTTTTTGTGGAAGAAAGAGTTTTCCTGGTTTTTGTGGAAGAAAAATATGTACCTGTTTTTGTAAAAGAAAGAGATTACCTGTTTTTGTTGGAGAAAGAGATTTCCTCTTTCGTGGAAAAAAAAACGCACAAAAAACCTAAGATCAAACTAGCTCTGTGTGTTTCTCTGGCTGTTTGGGTTAAAGAGTTTCTTAAAATATTCCTGCCATCTCTTCTTGACGCTGTCTTCATCACTGATAGGGTTTCCATCTCTGTTACTGACCCCTATTGCTAGGGTTTATGGCTCATCTTGTAAGCTCACTGCTTGGCCTTTTTGCAAAAAAAAAAGTCTAGCTGAGAGCTTGCACAGTCTGCTTAGTGTTTCTCCATATGTCCCCCATGACTGTTCCGTGCGCATTCTGACTGTACTCTTGCTGTGTCCTCTTGCTGGTCTATATTACACATATTCCTCCTCTAGCTTAGATTTCGCCCACACTTTGCACGACTTTTTCTTTTCCTTGATGGCCTCCTTTACTGTGTCATTCAACCACGCTGTCTGCTTTACCTGCCTTTTTGCTGTCTTCTTTGTGCCACAGGTTTTACTAAGTGTGTCTGTCAGTGTGTTCAGGAAGACTAACCATGCTTCTGCTGTCATTGTTATTGTTGCGTTGGTGCATTCTCCAGCCTAACATGCTGAAAACCAGCCAGAGCAATTACACCCCTGTCATTCATTACACCTAGGAATTACCATGAGATTAATTCTTCACAGGGGATGAGATGTTTGCTTGCATGCCTGTTTTACACTACATCGCCATAAATGCAGCCTTCATTCAAATCCAATGGGTGTAATTGTCTATCTTCAAATAAAATTGCAGACTGTTACATTAATACTGTGTTTGATGAAAACAATCTCAATACACTATCTTAGTATAACAAGATGTGCATAATGTATGTGCATGTGCCTTGGCTCTTAATTTATTTCAGTAGCTGACACAGCTTTTGTTCCTAGCCAAGCTGCTGCCTATGAAATAGTGTATTTGTTTACTGTGGGTTTTTGTTGTCGTTGTTCTTGTGTGTTCCTCAGCTGGAGTTTTGAGGTTCACCAAAGGTGAGAGTTTTGTGTATGTAACCAGGTTTTTCCCCAATCAAGGTAGCGTTTTTATAGAGTTGGGAAGTCAAAACTACTACTTTTGCCAGGACAGTTGGAAGTTATATCCCTGTTGTTTCCAATTTTCAAGTTCATGTATTCGTTTGAAGTGCAGAAGTCTACAAGCACCTGGGTCTGACTGGATTAGGGTCTCTCCTGAAAGGCTTGACATTCAGTCTGACATTCCTGTCAAACTAAGAAGAAAAGTCAAGGTTGGATATCAAACTCAGAATCTCATTGCTATCTTTTTTTGGATAACCATATGATAACAGGAACAGATAATATTTTTAACAAAGGCTTAGAATTTGAAGCAAAAAGATGTAACAGAGTGGACAAATTTGATGATCCATCCCTGCACAAACGTCGGAACACGACACAGCCCGTCAGTTTAAGATGTGACCTCACAAAGAGGTTGCTCAACTCCATTGCGTCCACCACTGGCCAACTTGTACTGTGTCCAGGGTACCTACCTGGACAGCCTTAGTTTTTTAAGGTACGTCAGTTTCCATTGCTCTCTGCTTTATCTCTTGATTACTGTTTTGGAATAGCTTTTTTTAAATGGTTATACCATTCTTTCATACAAATATTGTAAACAGTTCTCTTTTTCCCCCCCACAACCCATACTTCTTAATTGGCTCCAAAACTGAGGAGAGTTATTCATTTCTCTTGCCAGACTTTCTGTTGTTAGTTTTCTAAATATCTGTCTTTTATCTCTGAGTATGTGTTTATTACTCTTTATTTGCTTATATTCTATTAGCCTATCCTTATCTGTTCTAGCCTTTCTAAAACCCTTCAGCATTTTCCTACTTTCCTTCTTTGCCACTTTGCATTCATGATCATGGATTTTTTCTTCTGTTTGTATGTAATGTCTTTAACATGCACTGACTCGAAGTTTTCAGACATGTTACAAAAATATCTAAGGCTTGGTCTACATTTCTACCCAGAGTATGTGAGGCTAGAGTTAGTTTGTCTTTAATGCCTTTACTTTGCAACATTGAAATATATTCACTCTTATATTCTTCGTTCCATACAATTTTCTCATAAACCAAACTTTCATCTTCAGCTATCTTCCAATTATCATTTGCTTACCTTTTCTTAACAAGTAGTTCCAAAGCAACTGGTAGATGGTTGGATTCACTTAAGCTTCCAATGGTAAGTGATACAATATTAGCAGATGAAACCAAATCATATGATGTAAGGAAGTAATGAACTGTACTTGTTCCAGAGGCTACAATTATAAGTACAACTGTCATCAAAGTTTCGGTCACTGAGTCCATTTAAAATAATACATTCAAACATATTACATAGTTCTAATAACTGCTTGCCAAAAAGATTAACCCCACTATCTTGAGATTTCTGTCAGAAGATGTCATCTGAAACAGTTGTACCTGTAAAGTCAGTATCATTACCACTAAAACTTAATTTCTTGATGCAGTTCTTTCATTTAAGTCACCGTTTAAGATAATATAGAAACCATTCTTCTTCTCATGTAAATCTATTATGCATTGTTTCTAACATATCCATACCATCCTGAGATTTTCAGAAAAGGATTCATTTGGTGGAATATATGAACAAACAAGCATAATTTCCTTGCTTGTAGAAAAGAGTTCTTTATCATTTTTCACTTTTGGTGTGTTTTCAATTTCTAACTGAATTTGTTCCACAAAACTGGCAAAACATTTTTTAATTAGAACAATACCCCCCCCCCCCCCCGCCCCAACCCCTGAATAACGTCCTTTCCAAGAGAGTTTTTTGGCCTTTGATGTGTACATAATATAATCATTGAAAATTGGAGAATCGAAATCATTTGTGTAATTTTGCAATAACAGTTTTTGTCAAGCATACAAAATCATAAGAAAGGAGGAAATTTACAAAATGGTTGTTTCCTAACTTTGGTAAGAAGACCATTTACATTGTAGTTTAGGAATTTGACTCAATAGCTATTTACAGTATTTACAAGTACATCTGATTGGGTTACTGATTTTTGTGCTTGCCCATTAGCTGTGTTGTGTTCAAAACCATGTACATGTTTTCTGTATTGTTTCCCAGGTATTGTGGCCAGGCTGAGTTCCTATTTACTAGTGCATGGGATCCCTTTTGTTTCCTGATCAGACTGAGGCATATGGGACTGCCTGTCTGAAGCATTTGACTTTTTATGAGGTTGTACCTTTCTAAACAGTCCACAATACTGTTTTGACCTCTGGCTCTTGTTGAGGTTTTAACTCCTCTATGGCTACTTAGTCCAGTGGTAGAGACAGTGCGTCTTGGGCGCAGTGTTTGTACAGACGACGGCATCTTTTTTTCATTTCTCAGTTTTTTCGCACACATTAATCTCTAAGTTATTATTCTGTACTGTTGGCTGATCAGTATTCTTGTTTGATTCTTTTACATTTCCTATGTCAATGCCGTTTGTCTCCTTTTGTCTGTCACATGTCATGTCATTGTTCTGTTGGTTCTATTCTTTGTTGTCGTTCACTATTGTCCTCTGTTTCTTGCTTTTTGTCACTGTATATAAGAATCTCAACGTGAGCCTCAACATGAGCATGAGTAGCTTCTGCCTCCTTTCTGATGTCAGTCACGTCATCAGTCACATGATCAGTATCCCTTATCATAAGGCCATCTGCCATAATGCTGTCCTACCTGTTGCTGTCTTGTCTGTTTACGAAATATCTGCCCACAGTTTTATGCATTCAGTTTCCATGTCTGAGTGCTGTCAGCCTTGTCCATCTGGTCAAGTCTGCCATTTGCCATAAATTTTGTGTGTTGACACTGATAAAACTAGAGTGATCTGTGTGCTTGTAGACAGTAGAGCAAAGTGTACCATAGGAACCTGGAAAATGTCTGAAAATACTCATGCACCCCATCCAGGTAGTTTGCTGCAGATGATTGACTGGACCTTGGCACAGATGCAGCAGGGATATGCCCTTCACTCTGCAGCCATTAAATCAAATATGGATGAGAGATTTTGCTGCCTTGAGGACAGTTTTGCGGGTTCTTTTCAAAGATGAACAGTGTGGAGGAGATGGTGATCAGTAACAGGGATGAGTTAAGAGAGATGAAAGAAGACAAAGGAAGCATCATGGACAGACTGGATCAACTAGACAGACAAAGAGAGAAAGGAAATGTCAGAGATGCAGTGAGACAGACAGGCAGACAGACATACAGACAGACATACAGACAGACATACAGAGAAACAGACAGACAGACAAACAGACAGACAGGCAGGCAGGCAGACAGACAAAGGTAGACAGAGAGAACGACAGAGGAAAAGACACAGAGGGACATAGAGAGACGAAGAAAGACATAAATAGAGAGAAATAGAGAGGGGGGGGGGGGGCAGAGGGGAGAGACAGAGACAGACAGAGACAGAGATATATAGACAAACATAACGCAGAAAATAGAACAAATATAGCTTTTTTGTCATTTCACTTTGATCTCTAGCATGAGCACCATACCATCCAATAGCTGTGTCCATGGCCATAGTGTGTGGACTGCATAAAGCCTGACCTTCTGCTCTGCTTTTAACTGCAGGCTGTGTACTACTGTGCTTTTAACTGCAGGCTGTGTACTACTGTGGTTGTAACTGCAGTCTGTGTTCTAGTCTACATGTAACTGCAGGCTGCGTACTGGTCTGTATGTAACTGCAGGCTGCGTACTACTCCGCTCTAACTGTGGGCTGTGTACTACTGTGCTTGTAACTGCGGGCTGCGTACAACTGTGCTCATAACTCCAGGCTCCATACTACTGTGCTTGTAACTGCAGGCTGCGTACTACTGTGCTTGTAACTGCAGGCTGCGTACTAGTCTCAGCTGAAGCACTCTGACTTCAGAACATCTGACGACTAGTCTACTGCACCATTCATCTCGGTGCAGGATGCTAAGAACTAGCTTTGTGATCCTTATGGTTGTCTTGGTCTGTACCCATTTCACGACAACTTCAGGCTGTGCCCACCTCGCCCCATTTCTCCATCACCAGAACACCTACATTAATGTTGTATGCAAGTGTGACTACAGATTACACTGATGACCCAAAAATTCGAAGATCTTGACCGAAAAAACTGTTTTTAACTAGATACCTTTTAATCTTTAAAATAATTTGAACTTGAAATTGTGTGTGTGTGTGTGTGTGTGCGTGCGTGCGTGCGTGCGTGCGTGCGTGCGTGCGTGCGTGCTTGTGTGTGTGTGTGTGTGTGTGTGTGTGTGTGTTGTGTGTGTGTGTGTGTGTGTGACCTCTATCATGTATGCTTGCTAGTCATGGTCAGTCGTAGTTTCAAAATCTTAATTGTTTTTTCCTCTTGTTTCCTGTATAGCAGTTGTGTCCTTGCAGTCCATAGGTACACAAGTGGATGAAGAGCGGAGTTGAATGGTAAAACAAACACTACCATGCCGTCATAAATCTGGCCCGCAACACTCACGCTAAACGAATGCACCATGGCAGCCAGCCCTAACCCCAACCAGCAGACAGCATGTGTTGTGGCCAGTTTTCTAACCACGTGGACTGAAGGAAATGCTGATCTTTGTGAAGGATCAAGAGCTACTCTATACCTAGGTGTCCGTGTGTACATCACAGCTTGACCCGCTACCAGCATCACACAGCAAATACAGTTGACTACTACAATGACTGTAAACCACCTGAAGTGCTGCCCAAAGAGATTGTTCTGAAATAAAGCCAGACGACAGAGACCAGACTGACCCTGCAGACCCCAGTGTGATAATCCAGGAAGAAAAGGAATCACTGCCAGCAGACATCCAACTACCCACGTGACAACACAAGCTGTGGCTCTGAACCCTTTGCTGAATCTCCAAAGCTGATCAGGAAAACAAAAGAGGATCACATGGTGCATTGTGAACAAACAAACGATCAATAGTGATGGAGTCAGTGACAGTAAAAACAAAAATCCAGCCACCTTACAAATGATGCTGTTAACCCAGGTCTTTTCAAACTGTATGTATTTTCCATAGTATATATAGTTTGCTAATACAATAATACTGACATGGACTCCCATACAAAGGTGAGCAAATTGCAAAGTGATGATTTTTTTTACGAAATCTTCTCCACACACTTCAACAACTACAGATGACAGTACAAAACAAAGTAAATTCCCAACTATTGCCAAAATGGCAATGAGCCAAAAGAACAAGATGTAGACATCAGTTGGTATCAATGTTGTGCATGAAGGAAAAATAACTTGAGGTGTCACACAGTTAAGCTGTGTTGAGTGTTTAGGAAGTAAGCTCTGACAACATAATTTGAAATGAGAGGTAAAAATGTGTTGTAGTCCATCTAACACTATCAACATATTTGAAGGAAAGCTAGTGATGGGGTTTCTTGATATATCCAGCTTCTTAAGCTGTGGCATGGCTTTGAATCCTACTGGTTCAATGGTTTGAACATGGCAGAGAGAAACATTAAAATAACTTCCTTTAGGTAAGTAAAGGGAAGTATTTCCAAACAGAGCAGTCAGCCAAGTTTCAGACATGTCAATGTGTCTAAGTTCATAGTAAATATGATTCATCATTTCACTTTCCATTCTACTTAAAGGGTTTTTCTTCAAACTGAGACTTCTCAACTGAAGCATTCCAAGCAGAACAGTCAGATTGATACTTCGTATAAAGTTTCCAGTCAGGTCAAGATGCTGTAAGTTCAAAAGTGGGTTAAAGGAAACATTGTGAATAAAACACTGAGGTATTTTCAAATGAACAAGATAGGTATTTCTATCAAAATCAGACAAGGACATGTTGGATCCAGCAGCATCCAGGTAACGCAGTTGAGGGAAAAGTTCAGAAGGGAAAATCTGACTGCAAAGAAACGCATGACCTTGGCAGAGACACACTTCAGGACATGTGAAGTCACACATCAGCTCGTCATCACGCCATGGGCACTGACCCCAGCCATCACACAAATGGGTTTTGTGCACACAGATCCTGGATTCTCTACACTGGTAAAATCCAGGGCAAATCATTGTCTCACACTGTTGCTCATCCTCACCATAAACACAGTCAGAAAGTCCATTGCACCGAGTGTAAAGAGGCAGACAATACAAAGACTCAGATTGGCATTGATAATGACTCTCAGGACAGGACTGGTCAGCTGACATTACCTGTTCAGTGAAGTAGCCAGTTCCATCCAGATTGATGTGCACCCACTGCTTCCTCTCAGTATCCTTAAACCAATCCAGGTACTTGGGTGAAACATCATCACCACCCATCTCATCAGAATGATCCATGCAATCTGAATATTGATTACAACATTGGCTGGACAACACGCACTGACTGTTAAAGCACAAATACCCATTGCATGAAGTATGGTCACAGAATGACTCATCAGATCCATCCGAACAATCTGCTTTGAAATCACAGAGGAGTGTGTAGTGCACTACTGAGGTATCATCATCATCACACCTGAACATAATATCAGAGTACTGAAACACTCTGCGAAAAGCAAATGAATCCACCAGCTGTGCATCAGCTAGGTTTGTGACTGGACAATATTTCAAAGATACTTGTTTAGTGCAATTGAAATTACATGACAGAAACAGTTGTGTGACGTGACTGTCATGGCAGACAAAGAAATATTGATGTGTTTCCTCGAAAGGAGATTTCTTTATGGATGCCATAGATTTAACGACAAGAAGATTGCTTTCACTTTGTACTTTCACCTCACAAAGAAGATTATGTAAATAATATGTTAACTGAATCTGCATTTCATGAACATACATATAATTGTCTTTTCGTGATGGGCGGTATTGTTCTCCAGCTTTGAAGAAATGCATGTTATACACCAAGGTGTTGTCATACCATTTACGAAACATGCTATACATGAAAGGAAGAGACCGCCATCCTGACATGAGACCAACAAAAATATAAAAAATGTTTTCATTTTTAACCAGATTTAAAAAGTCATCTTGTTCTGTTCTTGTTCTTATGGATGCTAGCTTTCCACCTATTTTTTGGCATTCAAAATGTCCAAAACTGGGATGTTCATTTGTTGCCCTGATGATCCTTTGAAAACATTTGTTTCTTGAAGCTACCAGACCATTACAATGGGAATTGCTGAAGGCACAGTGTTCTGTTTCATCCCGTCCATCCTCACACTCCCTCTTCAGGTTACAGTCTACATGGTGTTGAAAATCAGAGTAGTCACTGACAGAACAGTTGATTAAACCTGTTTGCAGTTTAATGTGCTTACTATTTACTGATAGGGCTGATATCAATATTTTCATATGAGCATAATCAATTGCAGAGGCAAAGGCAGAATCTAGTCTTAGATATGACGTGAAAATGACATCAGCAGTTCCAAAACAGCTAACACAAAGAAACTGAGTGTCTTGTTGATTTTTATCTGGTTTTATGACTGTTAATTTGATAAAGTCAGAGGAATATGATGTCACTGGAGCATGAGCCTGACCATATTTGACGTAAGTGTATTGGTCAACACTGATCATGATGACACTTCTGGAAGACAAGTCCCACTCCACAAAGAAAGATTGTGAGTACCATCGCCCCAGGATCAGTGGCACCGTGACATACCCAGAATGTTCTGTTGTATACTTTGCAAGAAAAATGTAGTTGCTCTACCATTTCATAGATAATGTTGACTACTGGACTGTTGACGTACTTTGTGATCATAAAGCTACTGGCCTGTGAAATGTACATTTCTTTTACACTATGGTAATCACATCTCATGGTGCAAAAATACCTAGAATTATAACCCTGTCGTAAGGTCCATGTTGTCCATTGCTTGGAATCGCACCAGTATGCAAGTCGTTGGAGGAAGGCACGCACATACTTACCTCTGTGTGCCTCAATGTGAAGTATACAGAATGTGGAGAGGTCTTTACACACAGCAAAAACCACACCTTGATGAGCAGTAGGTGTGATTGTATTTTCCTCACAGTCTGACACATTGACTTGCAGAAACGTCGTGTTTGTAGTGTTTTTGTGCAGAAGGTATTCTACACCTGGGCAGAAGCCAATGACCATTGATAGGCCAGCAGTAGTGCTGGTGTGTATGCTGTTTGCACTCCACGGATTTGTGACCTCCTCAGCAGAAACCAACAAGATACAGGCAGTAAGTCTACATAGTGCCAACACCCAGATACACAATGTGCTGACTCTACCTGCTCTGACATTAGGTAACATTGGTACGCTCCCCATTTCATCTACCTGATGACTTTTGGTCATTAATGACGAAGGTTAAAAATACTTGATGGAAAAAAGCTTAGGTGTTGTTGTTTTTTGTCTCTTTTTTGTTTTGTTTGTTCTTCTCGAAAATATCTTCTTGGCAGGATATTTTTAACCTGTTTATGAAAAGTAAAACAGAAACATGCATGCAATATGGTGATGACAATTTTATTCACATACTTCAATTCAGTGTTGATGATAAAGAACAGTTCAATGGAAGAAAACATCTATAATAATGGTTTTGATCAATCTGAGGACAAGTTTATTAACATTGATGATGATAATGCAATGTCTCCATCCAAATCATTCTGTTTGCCTTAGAGATCACCAGCTAATAATTATTGTGTAGTATGATTGTAAATATAACGCTATCAAGAAGTTCTACCAGGTTTCAATCTCATTCAAGAGAATATTTTCACTGGAGTTAATGCCAACTCACTTCCCCAAAAAGTTCTTTAGATAAGACTACAAGCCGAAGCTTCGTGTATGAAGGCACAAAGATCAACATGCACACATGTTAAACCCATTCCAATTTTTGGAAGACTAGGCCATTGTGTGCCAGTTGGTATGGATCATAAAATTTATGAAACTGCATACACATGGGGACTAGATGTTAAAAAACACATGAGTCTGTATTCAATCATCCTCAAAATATAAAATAAAAATAGAAAACAAATACCCATGTCATCCATACCCACCTTTTCTCTGACTATAGTTGTATACAATAGTTTATGCTGAAAAGATGTTGGAATAAAATGCAGCCCTGATGGACTCGTATTTAGATAAAAACACTTTTGTACATTGCTTATTATTACATCATATGTATCCCTTCTAATCTGAATATAAATTTGTTGTAAGCAATAATGGATGCATCATGAAGGCAATCTTTTATACTATGATAAACTGTGTGTGATGTTTGACACCATAAAAGTTTTACTATCTTTAGGAAAGGTATTCATGCTTTAACTTTATGTTCTTATCTTTCTCTAACAGCCTTTAAAACAATAAAAGCATTTCTGTTACTCCTCTCCCATGTCTATATCCTGCCTGAAAATGTTGATAAAACCATGAACAAGTGATTACCTTGAAGAGTTGAAGTCTGAGTGGAATTCCATGAGGGTAGGTGACAGAGGGTCATGCGAGATGTGCTTGCCCAGAGAAAGTGAAGATCTTAAAAAAAGCCAACAACAACAAATAATAAAGTTACATTTGTAATTTTGTTTTTGTTTGTAAACCAAACTTACATTACACTATACACATCTAAAAACAGCCAATATCAACATAAAAAGTTGTCTCCATACTCCAGATTAGATCAAACTAATTTTGCTCTGTAAAATTTTAAATAAGGTGGATAAAACAATCACTTATCCCTTCGTCTCTTGGAAGTACCCCATTAAATTCCCTTTTAAAATGTGTATTCCCAAGAAAAGTACTTGTTTTAGTTTTTATTGCCACTTTGGGTATTTTCCTGAAATTATGTGATGAGTGAGATTTTTAAGTTACTTTGTTTTGTAAGAACACCTGTTTTTATAAACATCTGCAGACAAGTATTCTGTCAAATCAAGCTTTTTTCTTATGAATTTTGAGCATATTGCAAATGTGACAACAGGCATAATTCTGTATATTCAACACTCAATACCATGGTGTGATTATAATATTTAAGTATTCTAAGAAATTGCAGTTTACATGAATGGATTAAAGAAACAATTATTTATATGCTCTTTCAGAACTTTGCCCAAGAATGGGAATAAAATAGTAATGAGTAAAAGAATGCACCATCTTTTTTCATTGGACAAGACACTTCCATTGAACACAGGCAAGTATGTCTTTGCCCTATGTAAACAGAATCCTTTCTGCAACCTTCTCTATGGACCAATTGTAGATTTTTTTAAAGTTCTCTCATTTGTGATGTTCCACAAGAAATGAGTTGCTTAGCACCTGACCCACTTTTCTGCTAGGAGCCATTAAATTTAGGTAAGGGTTAAGATGATGATTTTGATAATTTGGTTGATTATAAAATCTATTGTAATTATTCTACCTTGCAGTAAAATATTATGTCATAATTTTGCTTCCTTTTGTTTTTAAATGTGTTTTTAAAATACAGATCAAGGAAAAAATGCTGTAGACAAAATCCCCACAACTGCAAGAGAGACAAGAAGAGATGTATTGAGAAGCTAACAAGAAAGGGAAGAGACTTGCACGCCGCGATAAGAGAGATGCCATGGACCAACTTGACGCTGAAGCAGAGGAAGCGGCAGCAAAAAAGGAAGAAGGGAAGAGTCTTCAGGATCACAAAGCAAGTGTGTGGGGGAGCACAGGGGGCCCAGACAAGGACAAACAGGGAAAACTGCTGACAACTGAGAAAGAACAAGAAAATAGATGGACCAAACACTTCCGGGAAGTTCTCAGTTGACCATCTCCTGAAGAGACAACGGACATTCCAGAGGCTGCAAAAGACCAGGACATTGACACTGACCTTCCATCAAAAGAGAAATAGTGGTTGCAATCAAGACACTCAAAAATGGCAAGTCGCCAGGCCAGGACAAACTTGATGCAGAACTGTTCAAGGCCGATCCTGAGCTGGCAGTGACCATTCTTCAGCCACTGTTCACAGCAATATGGGAGGGGGAAAAAGTACATGATGACTGGGCAAAAGGGGTAATTGTCAAGATCCCCAAGAAAGGAGCCCTGAACAACTGCAACAACTGGAGAGGAATCACTCTTCTGTCAGTGCCAAGCAAGATGCTTGCCAAGGTCATCATCAAAAGAATGTCAGATGCTGTAGACAAGACTTTGAAATAAAATCAAGCAGGGTTCAGAAAACAAAGAAGTTGTACTGATCAGATCTTTGCTCTAGGTACCATCATTGAACAGTGCACCAAGTGGCAAAGGCAATTATATGTGAATTTTGCTGATTTTGAGAAGGCCTTTGACAGTATTTACAGGGACAGCCTTTGGAACATCCTACGACACTATGGCATTCCATCCAAGCTGGTAAACCTGATTAAGAGCTTTAATAAGAACTTCAGATGCTCAGTAGGCTGTAGTGACACACTCTTTGAAGTCAAGGCAGGTGTAAGACAAGGATGTGTAATGTCAGCAATTCTCTTCAAAATTGTTATTGATTGGGTCATGAGGCTTTAACAGAATACACTCCAAGAGGGATCAGATTGAACCTCTTCTCAACTCTTGATGACTTGGACTTTGAAGATGACCTGGCGCTACTATCCCACACACACCACCATATACATGACAAGACCAGCAGACTTCAAACCTTGAGACAGCAGGTGGGGCTACGAATCAGCACCAAGAAGACAGAGACAATGACACTAAATGTAAAAACACCAGCCCCTGTGAAAGTAAATGGAACAGACTTACGTCAGGCGGATAAATTCATGTATCTGGGCAGCAGCATCAGACCTGAGGGCGGCAAAAAAGAAGACATCTACAGCAGACTGGGAAAGGCCAGGAATATGTTTAGGGAGATGAACATCTGGAGATCTCCACAGTATGGTACCAACACCAAGCTGAAGTTGTACCAGAGCTGTGTTGTGTCTACACTCCTGTATGGATCTGAATGTTGGAGGATGACAGAGACAGATCTTGCAAAACTTAGATCCTTCCACACCACCTGCCTCCGGAGAATCCTTCAAATCTTTTTGCCAGAAAAGATTTCCAATGAAGATCTACTGAGGAAATACAACAAAACTGACATGGGCACCATCATTAGCAAACAAAGATGGAGATGGATTGGGCATATACTCCAGAGAGACACACAATCTATCGCAAGAACAGCACTGCACTGGACCCCAGACGGTAAGAGAAAGAGAGGAAGACCAAGAACAACATGGAGGAAGACATTGGAATGTGACATGGAAGCCACGCAACACTCTTGGAGTTCATTGACTGGGCTGGCCCAGGATAGGCAGGGGTGGAAAGTCTTTGTTGCTGCCCTACACACCACTGGGTTTAAAGGATGTTGATGATGATGATGATGATGATGATGATGATGATGATGATGATGATGATGATGATGATTATGATGATGATGATGATGATGATGATGATGATGATAGTGATGAATTGAAAACTGTGTAACTTTCATAGGGAAGGACTTTCTAGTAGAACTAAACAGTTTATGGAACTTGATAACATTTGGATTTTTTGGATAACATTTTGGAATGAACTTGTTTCTTAACAGCACAAAGAACTTACATTTAAACAAATAATGAAACTCATCTCCTATCTCTCTATCATCATATTTATCACAGATTACCTCTACTCTGGGAATACTACTTATTCTGCCTGTTTTGATGGGAAGTCTTTGTTTTAATGTTAAAAAATGAATAAAAGTTAATAACAAGGTATGAGGAAGAATAGATAAATAATTTTCAAAGCATAATCAAATTTTAAATAGTCTATACTTGAGGATGATATTGTCGTTCACATGAGAAAACCATTGCTGCAATTACTGGTCTTGCAAGCTATGTGTAACTTTGGCATTAAACTATTCTGGTGAAACTTGGATATCAAACTGAATCTGCCCTATACCACAAATCCAATTTTGATTAATGTACGTTCTACAGTGACTAAACAAGGACATATGTGGGAATTAGCAATATACATCTGATGTAGATGCCTGCAAACAATATTTGAGAACTTGGACTCACTTCTTACATCCACTAGATTGAGCCAGTAGCTAAGCATCCTTACGTTTGCTGCTATTTCCACAGGAAACTGACCCATTCCCTGTAAATCATTTAACTTACAGTATATTTTCCAAGCTTTAGAATTATTATAAAGTACTTATGCTGTAATTTTCAAGCTAGTTTGATTTGATTTGATTTGATTTATTTTTAATATAAAGGATAATGGAATAAGCACTCTTGTGTTTTCTTTTTCATTCAGTCAATGCTTTTTTGTGTTATCCGTTCCCACCAGCACACGATGGCCTACTCTTACGAAAAGCGGAACAGGATTTAACGAGTGCACAATGTTCTGGTTCAGGTTCAGGTTCAGGTTCAAAATGTTCTGCATGCGTTCACACATGGGGCCTCAGTTTAAAGTATCATCCGAAGGAAGTTCACACATGGATGGTGTCTAAATTTCACACCCATAAAGCAAAACTGGACCACTACTCTGTTAAATAGCTCTATCTGAATATCAATAGAAAAAAACACTTTAAGTTCTTTATCACCACATGTAAAACAAGGCGTTTTTTCTATCTTACCTCATACGAAAACCAAACATTTTGTGGGTTTATTTTTTTTGCATTCATGTTAAGTTTCTATGTATAACAGTAATTACATATAGCATGTTTAGCTTCCCGTAAGTCTTCTTTTGGTTCGGCACAAATTGCCGTATCATCTATGTACAATAACATTTTCAACATTTTTTTTTCTCTTTCCCATCTAAGTTTGCCACTGTTGGTAAACCATTCTTTTTTTTTCAATAATGGGGCACTGCATGTCATTCAAATACAAAGTAAAGTGTAAGGGTGACAATTCCTACCTGACATACACTTTATCAAGTTTCACTCAAAATGATTTTCCTGGACACCACATAGCCTAATATTTTAGATTGGATTGGATATTTTAGATAAGTGTAGATATTCCTATATTCCTAGGTCTTCAGTTTCCTATCACACAACAAATTTATTGGTGCCTTTGGTTATTTATAACATACATTTTCGTACATTTTGGTATTAATGTATCGTGACATAGCAAATCTGATGCTTTAGATAATATCATTTTGACATTGTATAAGGTTGTGAAAAAAGTATGAGTGTATGAAAGACATCTTAGTCTTGAAATGTCTGTTTTTGACAACTTGTCTGTCACCAGCTACAAGATATGTTGGTCAGTGACAGCTAGACAGACAAACTGATAGACAGGTAGATAGGTAGTAACCAAATGTCCAGGTGTGTAATTCATGGAGCATAAAATACAGTAAGCAGGATTTCATGCTAATCACTGATTAGCTCAGTGTGCAATTCCAGCCATTCTGAAAGTTTAGCTTCCTTGGCTTTATTTCTTTTCTGAACCAGGGTGTTGAAAGTATACATGAATGGGTTTAGAGCAGAGTTAAGGGGCAACACAAATATGGCAAGAACCACATTGATTTCTCCAGGAACTGGCAGGCCAGCCAATGATAACAGTCCACACAGACCAATGGGAAACCAGCACATGAAATCAGTTACTGCAATAGTGACCAACCTCTGTGCTATGGTCACGTCACGTGACACTTTAGTGGAGTCAGTTTTCAAAGCATTGCTCTGAATGCTCCAATAAATAAGACCTTGACCTGCAGAGACAAACAAGAACACAATGAAATTAAACACAATCAAAATGCTGAAAGAATAAAACCATCCTTTGAATTCTTGCCTGGTAATGGGCAGGGGGAAACAAATTCCAGTCTGGCTGTAGAGCTCCCAATTTGATGTCATTGGCAGCAAAGGTACAATTCCTAAAACTAAACCCACCAACCAGGTCAGCAAACATGCAGCCATTGCTGATAATCTGTTAAACCGCACACTGCTGAAAGGAAAATGGAGAACAATAAAACGATCTAATGTAATGAACCCAATCATCAGGGCTGACATTTCACTTGACAAGAGAGATAGAAGACCAGCCACCTTGCAGATCACACTGTTTCTCCACATATCTTCCTTGTACAGATACTGGTCACGAAACCACTCATCAGCCACACCAATGATAGTGATATAGACTCCCATCAGAAAGTCAGCCATGCAGAGATTGGTAACAAACACACCGAAGCCACTGGAAGATGCCATGTGCTTAGTAAACAAACGTGCACAGCAACAGAAGACATTGCCTGCCAGTGACAGAAAGGCCACCAACCACAAAAATCCACGATATGTCCATGACTGCAATAGATCTTCACATGAAGAAATTTCATCTTTTGGGGCGGTACAAGTTAAACTATCAAAATTATCAGGAAGAACTTGAGGGCAGCAAAATTTATAGTTAGGAGCTGATACATAGCGCAGATTGGAAAGAGATTTAAACATGTCTGGTGGAAACGTTGTGATGGGACTACTATCCATGAAAACCTCAGATAACTTTGGTGCAAGCTGAAAACCTGTACCAGAGACTGTGTGAATCAAAGAGGAAGATAGATTAAGTTGTTTTAAGTTAGAGAAAAGGGACAAAATAGAAGAATCAAACTGTGTTAGAGTGGTGTGGGACAAATCAAGTGTTGTGAGTCCACTGTGCTGGATAACTGGCATGGCACCTGTGGTGAGAGAAGTTAGAGGATTTCTGGACAGTGAAAGTGTTTGTAGATTAGCTAAGCCCAGAAAATATGTCAGATTAATGTGCTGCAATATGTTAGCACTTAGATCAAGAAGCTTCAAATTTAGTAAGTATACCTTGGGTAAAAAGTGTAAAGAGCAGTGTGCAAGGGCTACACCAATAAGCAGAGGACTGTTCCACATATCAGACAGTGTCATACCAGAGCCTGTAGCATCCAGGTAACGAAGCTGAGGAAAGTGAGCTGCAGAGAAAGGCTGGGTACAAAGAAACGTGTGACCTTGACATTGACAGTTCACTGGGCATGTAGCATTACACAGTAGTTCGTCATCACTCAATTGACAATGAGACCAGCCATCACATATGTGCTCATTCAGTATACACACCATTGAATGTCTACATCGAAAAAGTCCGGAACACAATAATTCATTGCATCCCTCTTCATCTTGGTGGTCAACACAGTCATACATAGAATTACACCTGGTATATACAGGCAAACAGTCATTGACATTACCAGGACAGCGATAGTTACCATCAGGACAAGGCTCACTGAAATTCATGGAGATGGAAACAAAGTATTCAACACCATCGAAATAAACAAGAGCAGGGGGTGGAACAGCATCGATGTATTTCAATTTACTCTTTCTAAACTGCAAGCACCTGCTTTCATCTGATTGGTCCTGACAGTGGAATCTAGAATCACAGACATTGTCAAAAGAGAGGCACTCACCACTTCCACATCGAAACTGTTTGACACAAGGAGGATGCTGACAGAAAGACTCATCACTCTCATCTGGACAATCATTGATGTAGTCACAGACCAGGACATAAGAGATCATCATCATACCATCATTGCAAGTAAATGAGGGAACTACAGAAGAATGATGGCTTGATGATCCAAGCTCTGAGTTATCAGAGAAGACACACACCAATGAGTTTTGCTGGTCACATATCTGATACCTGTTGGAACCGCACAGAAGGAACGTGTGTGTTACGTGACCATCGGGACACTTTGTCATGGACTGTCGTCTTGTGGATAGAGAGAATCCAGTGCCTCTGTATACAGAGACTGCTTTTATATATCTTACTGCATCCTCTGTCTGGTTCTTGGGAAATTTACAAAATAACCCATCATGATCGGTATGGCAATTTTCAAGTAAATATATTTTATTTTTACTAAGCCGAAAGCATTCTTTAGTATTTATATAGCTATCAATACCGATGTAAAAAGAATGATGAAGAACTGTTTTATCTTCATGTACAATGCTCAGTCTGTACATACTTGGCAGTGCTAAGTCATTTGTGTACAAACCTGTCCAAAGAGTATACATACTCCATGGATATGATTTTGTTCTTGTTTGAATTGCACTGTAAAAGTCATAAACGCACATTGGCAGACTTAGTTGTCCTCCTAGTGAGACACATTTATCATTTGCAAAAACATCAAAGTCTGTAAAAGACTTGTCTGATTTTTTATCTTCAATGGAGTAGCAATGGTCACAAAGGTCTATCATTCCATCACACTGAGGACTACTGTAGGGACAGTCAGCTGTTTCATCCCGTCCATCTTCACAATCTTTCCTCAGGTTACAGACTACATGCTGGTGGAAGCTGGCGTAATGCTCCACAGAACAGTTCCACAAACCGTTGGCCAACTTCACAGGCCATTTCTGGTCATCAAAGAAAGTAAAAAAGAGTCTGAAAGAAGACACATCAATGCAACCCCACAACTGAATCAAAACATCAATGTGTGTAATATCATACAGGTAAACAAACGCTGATTCATTCGATATCCGTATCCGTTCTGGCCTGTTTGCGCAAAACTCACACTTTTTGAGATACAATGTTACTTGCGGCTGGTAATTTGAAAGATTTGTTTCTTCAGAGCTAAACCAAACTGCATGACGGAACATAGTGGGCACAGACATTTTGCTTTTAACACTTATGACTTCCAGAGAAATGCAAGAGTTTTTCTTCAAATTGAAATAGCCTGAGGAAGCTGACGTCATCACAAGATTGAAGTATTCTGTATGATTTGTATTCAGATAAGAACACACACACACACACACACACACACACACACACACACACACACACACATATATATATATATATATATATATATATATATATATATATATATATATATATATATATATATATATATATATATATATATATATATATATATATATATATATGTATACATAAAGCAGTATCAACACATTAGGTAAAGTAGCAGTCTGCCAGTTACAAATCTGCATAGAGTCACACACCAGGGCTGCTTCCATCAATGGGAACCCTCCATACTTACGTATGTACTTACTGTGAACAGTAACTGAATACTACTGGGCAGCTATTACCACCCGCAGGCTGGGCAGTCCCCAGCCAGTAAGGTGCTGCCCTGCCATGGCCCGTTAGGCGCTTGTGGTTTAGGTTGAAAACCAACGAACAGATAAACAGTAATGCTGTGTGCCAGGCAAAAGAAAAGTGAAGACTTCTGCCATGAAATTGGGCATGTGAACCAAAGGACAAAGACACCAGCCTTCAAGTGCTTTTTGGCATTTACCCTTTGGGCCTACATTTTCAGGCTTGCACACATTATCAGACATCTAGTAATCTACAACTCATTGCTAAACTTAAGCCAAATCCTGAACACTGAACCAAACACACACATACTCACACAGAAAGATGGTGAGATAAACACAGCTGTAAGTTGAAAGAAAATTGGACTAGGCCCACTCCAGAAAAGGAAGTAAAGTCCATCCTTAAACTTTATAGCAGATGCGAATTTCTAAACAAAGGAATGATAAGGAATTCTAGGCATGGCTACACGTGCGGCCAGTTGGCCAACTTGCTAGCTGGGTAAGTTGACTAGAAATAGCTGCATATTTTATTTTATTCTATTCTATTTGGGGTATAACAGCTTTTTCTAATACAAAATCTGTTGGTATCTTTACAAGCTACAAAGAAAACTTAATTACAACAACAGGAAATAAGTTTGGAGAAACGATATTGAAAGAAAAAGAATGTACAAAAGAGAGGCTGCAATAACATGTTTTATAGGAAAATGGATGGGGTTGGAGTGGCTGGTGCTGAAGTCAGGCTGTGGGAGGGGAAAGGGGAGTACAAACTAAACATTCTGATTCTTGCTGGCTTTGGTTCCTGTGAAAGTACCAAAGACGTTAAAGCATGATTTGCTTCAACTTAAGATAGTTTCATGTAAGTAACAAACATAAAAAAATCAAATATGACCAGTAATAAGCTCATGCTTCAAATACTGCAGCCTTAATTAGGCTTGTTGTTTTATATTGGTCTGGAAGCTGTAAAGACACCTTATTGCAGCCCCTTCACGGTGTCCTATGCTTTTTCGAGGCAAGGAGCCATGCCGCAAAACATGAGAGATGCCTAGATTGTCACCCTCTACAAGAATAAAGGTGACAGGAGCAATTGTAATAACTACAGAGGCATATCTCTCCTGAACATTTTAGGAAAATTCTTTGGTCGTGTCATGCTTGTGCGCCTCCAGAAACTTGCTCAGCGTGTCTACCCCGAGTCACAATGCGCTTCCGAGCTGGACGCTCCGTTGTGGACATGATATTCTCCCTATGCCAACTTCAGGAGAAATGCAGAGAACAACACAAACCCCTCTACGTTGCCTTCATTGACCTGACCAAGGCCTGTGACCTAGTCGGTAGGGAAGGGCTATTCAACATCCTTCCAAAAATTGGTTGCACCCCAAAACTCCATAGTTTCATCAGATTCTTTCATGAAGATATGATGGAACAATCCAATACAAGGGCAGCATGCCCAACCCATTTGACATCAAGAGTGGAGTAAAGCAAGGTGTGTACATGCTCTCACCCTCTTTGGCATCTTCTTTGCCCTGCTTCTGAAGCACACTTTTGGAACTGCAACAGAAGGAGTATATCTATGCACCAGATCCAGTGGTCGACTGTTCAACCTGGCTTGACTGAAAGCAAAAACAAAAGTGACAGAGAAAACAATTAGGGACATGCCCTTTGCTGCTGCTGCTGCTGCTGCTGTCATTTTGCACACTGAGCAAGAACTCCAATGCCTTATGGACAGGTTTTCCCAAGCCTTCAAAGACTTTGGACTGACAATCAGCCTGAAAAAGACCAATGTGCTGAGCCAGGACGTGGTTGCTGCACCAACCATCTGCATCAACAACTACCAGATCCATGTCGTACACCAATTCACATACCTGGGATCCACCATTAGTGACAACCTGTCCCTTGATGCTGAGATCAACAAGCGCAACGGCAAGGCTGCTACGACCTTAGGATGACTCATGACTCACCGACCGCGTCTGGGAGAACCCAAAGCTGAAAATTTCCACCAAGATGGCAGTGTACAATGCCTGCATTGTCCTCACTCTCCTGAATGACAGCGAAGCATGGACAACATACTCCAAACAGGAGTGCAAACTGAACAGCTTCCACCTGCGTTCTCTCTGTCGCATCCCCGGCATCCAGTGGAGTGACAAAGTTACCAACACTCAGGTCCTAGAGGTTGCAGGTCTTCCCACAATGTACACACTCCTCAAACAATGCAGACTCCGATGGCTTGGTCACGTGCGAAGGATGAAGAATGGACGCATCCCTAAAGATCTCCTCTATGGTGAACTTGCCTCTGGCAAGAGAAGCATTGGCTGCCCCCAACTGCGCTATAAAGACGTCTGAAAGCGTGACATTAAAGCCATGGGCATCAATACAGAGAACTAGGAGGAGGTAGCAGCTGGCTGCAGCAAATGGCGTAGTATTCTCCACAAACAGCTGAAGTGTGGTGAAGAAAAGATCCACACAGCAGCAAACAAAAAGAGAGCCAAGCGGAAGGCATATACTCCAGCCACCTCAACAAGCCACATCTGTAACAGATGCGACATAGACTGCCACTCTAGCACCGGACTGACCAGCCACAGCCGGCGCTGTCGCTGAACAAATGACCTTCTGGCATGAATTCCATAGCTGAAACCGACTGAGGGAGGCCTCCATTGCTGTTTTATATTTAAGTGAAGGATGGAGTTTCAATGTCACAGATGAATACAAAGTCAACACTAGAGAAATGTGATTTTACACAAACTTCTACAAAATAAAATGGACCGATACAGCAACAAACCAAAGCGTTTTAGAAGAATTGAACAAACAGACTGGCTGGCCTGGTTAAGACATCAAGAACATGCAAATAAACGTCAGTGCTGAAGACTGTAGCCCAGTGTAAAATGGAGGGCAAGAGACCACAAAGAAAACCAATGACATACATTGTAGAGAACAAAGCCATGTGGACCAAGTTGCCTAAGATGAACTCTACAGGACTGAAGACAGAAGGGAATGAGGCATGTATCAACACCTGCCATCAAAAATAATTTGCTAACAGGCAAGGGACTGTATAGGTGGTGTCCTACATAGCTTTGCTCAGAACACATACCACTAGACCCCACTGGTGTGACCTAGGAGTAGTGCAGGATCATTCTGGTTGGTGGTCATCTGTGACTTAATATGGATTTTTTCTGTTCTTCAGCTAGAGCACCAATGTGTCACCAATGATGAGATTCTGTATATGCAACTATTTCATTTTCACCCATCATCAAGGTAGGACCATTCCGACTTTAAGGGATTGTGTCTAAACACGAAAACTGTGTGCATATGCTTTTTTGATGGTGTACATCCATTTTTACTTATAGAAATTGGCCCACTTTTTTGAGGTGGGGTAGTTTGAACCCATGTGCAAGATGCTCTGTGTGGGTTTGCATAAGGGCCTCAGTTTATAGTTCATCTGAAACACTTTTGGAAAGTGGAGTCTGTATGTGTGTTAACTCCATGGTAAAATTTCCTAAAATAGGTGCCTCTGTGGTGGGTCTACCCTGGTCGTCAGATCATGAGTTCAACCCTCTATCCACTTGGCTAGCCTACCTTTCTACCCTGAAAGGGATCATCTCCCCATAGACCTCTGAGTCAAGGAAACAACATACCAATACTGGGTGAAGCTGAGGCAGAGAGTTTGAGAGAAGTGGGTTAGCAACAACAGAAACGTAACTTTACAGAAGGTCAAGCACTACAACTATAAAAGAAAAAAGCTATATTTTCAGAGCCCATTGAGATTGGTGAAAAAAATCTTGGAAAATCATGTGATCTGGTCTTCCATTAAAATTATGTTCTCTTTTTAAAATTAATATTTAATCTGTTTTACTTTAGGAATACTTTTGTCTTCATTTTTTGTCTAAAGCTCCAATATTCACCAAATTGGAACAGTTTCTGAATGCAATCATTTTTGCCCACAATGAAATAATTGCATTCCATGTTGGGATGAATGCTGGGTATATTCATGTTTTTGAAACCTACTTAATGTTGACATGAATCATGGGTTTTTTAAATCAGGTTTTTAGCCTGTTTCCTTTTCATGTTTTGCACTGCAAAAGTGACATCAAATACCTTTGAACTCTGTTTTCGCCTGCAGGTAACAGAGATATATTTACTTATGCTACAACTAAAGTCATGCATTCTTTTCTGTTATTGTTGTGTTCCTTGGGTAGAGCTCAAACATTCACAATGTGATATTTTTGTATATGTGGCTAATTTTGTCCACCAATAAAGATGCCACATTTCTTCTTTGGGAATATCCTGTCATTTCAAAAGGTGTAAGTCTATAAGAACTTGCTGTTTTTAGGTTGTTCATCATGTCATTATTGCTGTACGTATTCTTGCTATCAAGCATTCTCTAGCTTAACATGTTGAGGGTCCCTCAGAATATGTATACCCTGACTCATTACATCTAAGATTTACCATTGGATTATTAATTCATAGGGGATGGGAAGTTTGCTTGCATGACTGTTTTGGAGTTTGTTATATAGGCAGCCATACTCGTACTTAAAACAGTTATTCCTGGAACATTTTGATTTAGATTGTACTGTAAAGTACCAAAGTAAAGACCAAAAGTGGTTATTTAAGTGCAAATGAATTTTGTAAGCACAAATGGATTGATTCCATTTATATATACAATAACAAGAGCCTACTTCACCTCAAAATGAGACACACTCTGAGTTAAGAGAAATATCAGCAGGCCAGACTCACGAATTGTGCAGGAGTAACACAAAAAACTGACAGATCTAGAATACCCTCCTTAAACTATTTCCCCGCCTTTCTCAAATGTAGTGAAGGATGTTTCCCCCAAAAAGGGGGGTTCCCCAACCAAACCCCTTTGATCCCACACTAATTTAAAATGTAATAAACTGATTGTTTTTAAATTTGCCAATCACAATTAACATTCCTCACAACCCTGGAAACAAAATGCAGTTGACTGGCCCTTAAGCCTTTTAATTAAAAAGGGGGAAGCCAAA
>CM060332.1:55950504-55973306 GCA_030674155.1 Stramonita haemastoma | reverse complement strand
TTTGGAAGACTAGGCCATTGTGTGCCAGTTGGTATGGATCATAAAATTTATGAAACTGCATACACAGGGGACTAGATGTTAAAAAACACATGAGTCTGTATTCAATCATCCTCAAAATATTTTTTTAAATATGAAATAAAAATAGAAAACAAATACCCATGTCATCCATACCCACCTTTTCTCTGACTATAGTTGTATAAAATAGTTTATGCTGAAAAGATGTTGGAATAAAATGCAGCCCTGATGGACTCGTATTTAGATAAAAACACTCTTGTACATTGCTTATTATTACATCATATGTATCCCTTCTAATCTGAATATAAATTTGTTGTAAGCAATAATGGATGCATCATGAAGGCAATCTTTTATACTGTGATAAACTGTGTGTGATGTTTGACACCATAAAAGTTTACTATCTTTAGGAAAGGTATTCATGCTTTAACTTTATGTTCTTATTTTCTCTAACAGCCTTTAAAACAATAAAAGCATTTTGTTACTCCTCTCCCACGTCTATATCCTGCCTGAAAATGTTGATAAAACCATGAACAAGTGATTACCTTGAAGGTTGAAGTCTGAGTGGAATTCCATGAGGGTAGTGACAGAGATAGAGGGTCATGCGAGATGTGCTTGCCCAGAGAAAGTGAAGATCTTAAAAAAGCCAACAACAACAAATAATAAAGTTACATTTGTAATTTTGTCTTCGTTTGTAAACCAAACTTACATTACATATACACATCTAAAAACAGCCAATATCAACATAAAAAGTTGTCTCCATACTCCAGCTTAGATCAAACTAATTTTGCTCTGTAAAATTTTAAATAAGGTGGATAAAACAATCACTTATCCTTTTGTCTCTTGGAAGTACCCCATTAAATTCCCTTTTAAATGTGTATTCCCAAGATAAGTACTTGTTTTAGTTTTTATTGCCATTTTGGGTAGTTTCCTGAAATTATGTGATGAGTGAGATTTTTAAGTTACTTTGTTTTGTAAGAACACCTGTTTTTATAAAATCTGCAGACAAGTATTCTGTCAAATCAAGCTTTTTTCTTATGAATTTTGAGCATATTGCAAATGTGACAACAGGCATATTCTGTATATTCAACACTCAATACCATGGTGTGATTGTAATATTTAAGTCTTCTAAGAAATTGCAGTTTACATGAATGGATTAAAAGAAACAATATTTTATATGCTCTTTCAGAACTTTGCCCAAGAATGTGAATAAAATAGTAATGAGTAAAAGAATGCACCATCTGTTTTCATTGGACAAGACACTTCCATTGAACACAGGCAAGTTATGTCTTTGCCCTATGTTAAACAGAATCCTTTCTGCAACCTTCTCTACGGACCTATTGTAGATTTTTTAAAGTTCTCTCATTTGTGATGCTCCACAGAAATGAGTTGCTTAGCACCTGACCCACTTTTCTGCTAGGAGCCATTAAATTTAGGTAAGGGTTAAGATGATGATTTTGATATTTTGGTTGATTATAAAATCTATTGTAATTATTCTACCTGTACAGTAAAATATATTGTATATAATTTTGCTTTCCTTTTGTTTTTAAACTGTGTTTTTAAAATACAGATCAAGGAAAGAATGCTGTAGACAAAATCCCCACAACTGCAAGAGAGACAAGAAGATATGTATTGAGAAGCTAACAAGAAAGGGAAGAGACTTGCACCCGCAAAGAGAGATGCCATGGACCAACTTGAAGCTGAAGCAGAGGAAGCGGCAGCAATAAAGGAAGAAGGGAAGACTCTTCAGGATCACAAAGCAAGTGTGTGAGTTAGGGAGCACAGGGGGCCCAGACAAGGACAAACAGGGAAAACTGCTGACAACTGAGAAAGAACAGAAAATAGATGGACCGAACACTTCCGGGAAGTTCTCAGTTGACCATCTCCTGAAGAGACAACGGACATTCCAGAGGCTGCAAAAGACCAGGACATTGACACTGACCCTCCATCAAAAGAAAATAGTGGCTGTGATGAAGACACTCAAAAATGGCAAGTCGCCAGGCCAGGACAAACTTGATGCAAAACTTTTCAAGGCCGATCCTGAGCTGGCAGTGACCATTCTTCAGCCACTGTTCACAGCAATATGGGAGGGGAAAAAAGTACATGATGACTGGGCAAAAGGGGTAACTGTCAAGATCCCCAAGAAAGGAGCCCTGAACAACTGCAACAACTGGAGAGGAATCACTTTTCTGTCAGTGCCAAGCAAGATACTTGCCAAGGTCATCATGAAAAGAATGTCAGATGCTGTAGACAAGACTTTGAAATAAAAATCAAGCAGGGTTCAGAAAACAAAGAAGTTGTACTGATCAGATCTTTGCTCTAGGTACCATCATTGAACAGTGCACCAAGTGGCAAAGGCAATTATATGTGAATTTTGTTGATTTTGAGAAGGCCTTTGACAGTATTTACAGAAACAGCCTTTGGAACATCCTACGACACTATGGCATTCCATCCAAGCTGGTAAACCTGATTAAGAGCTTTTAGAACAACTTCAGATGCTCAGTAGGCCGTAGTGACACACTCTTTGAAGTCAAGACAGGTGTAAGACAAGGATGTGTAATGTCAGCAATTCTCTTCAAACTTGTTATTGATTGGGTCATGAGGCTTTAACAGAATACACTCCAAGAGGGATCAGATTTAACCTCTTCTCAACTCTTGATGACTTGGACTTTGAAGATGACCTGGCGCTACTATCCCACACCACACCCCCATATACAGGACAAGACCAGCAGACTTCAAACCTTGAGACAGCTGGTGGGGCTACGAATCAGCACCAAGAAGACAGAGACAATGACACTAAATGTAAAAACACCAGCCCCTGTGAAAGTAAATGGAACAGACTTACGTCAGGCGGATAAATTCATGTATCTGGGCAGCATCATCAGACCTGAGGGCGGCACCAAAGAAGACATCTACAGCAGACTGGGAAAGGCCAGGAATATGTTTAGGGAGATGAACATCTGGAGATCTCCACAGTATGGTACCAACACCAAGCTGAAGTTGTACCAGAGCTGTGTTGTGTCTACATTCCTGTATGGATCTGAATGTTGGAGGATGGCAGAGACAGATCTTGCAAAACTTAGATCCCTCCACACCACCTGCCTCCGGAGAATCCTTCAAATCTTTTTGCCAGAAAAGATTCCCAATGAAGATCTACTGGGGAAATACAACAAAACTGACATGGGCACCATCATTAGCAAACAAAGATAGAGATGGATTGGGCATATACTCCAGAGAGACACACAATCTATCGCAAGAACAGCACTGCACTGGACCCCAGACGGTAAGAGAAAGAGAGGAAGACCAAGAACAATATGGAGGAAGACACTGGAATGTGACATGGAAGCCATGCAACACTCTTAGAGTTCATTGACTGGGCTGGCCCAGGATAGGCAGGGGTGGAAAGTCTTTGTTGCTGCCCTACACACCACTGGGTGTAAAGGAGGAGGAGGAGGAGGAGGAGGAGGAGGAGGAGGAGAAGGAGGAGGAGGATTTGAAAACTGTGTAACTTTCATAGGGAAGGACTTTCTAGTAGAACTAAACAGTTTATGGAACTTGATAATATTTGGATTTTTATGATAACATTTTGGAATGAACTTGTTTCTTAACAGTACAAAGAACTTACATTTAAACAAATAATGAAACTCATCTCCTATCTCTCTATCATCATATTTATCACAGATTACCTCTACTCTGGGAATACTACTTATTCTGCCTGTTTGGATGGGAAGTTTTTGTTTTAATGTTAAAAAATGAATAAAAGTTAATAACAAGGTATGAGGAAGAATGGATAAATAATTTTCAAAGCATAATCAAATTTTAAATAGTCTATACTTGAGGATGATATTGTCGTTGTTCACATGAGAAAACCATTGCTGCAATTACTGGTCTTGCAAGCTATGTGTAACTTTGGCATTAAACTATTCTGGTGAAACTTGGATATCAAACTGAATCTGCCCTATACCACAAATCCAATTTTGATTAATGTATGTTCTACAGTGACTTAACACGGACATACGTGGGAATTAGCAATATACATCTGATGTAGATGCCTGCAAACAATATTTGAGAACTTGGACTCACTTCCTACATCCACTAGATTGAGCCAGTAGCTAAGCATCCTTACATTTGCTGCTATTTCTAAGGAAACTGACCCCATTCCCCGTAAATCATTTTACTTGGAGTAGATTTTCCAAGCTTTATAACTATTTTAAAGAACTTATGCTGTAATTTTAAAGCTAGTTCACACATGGATGGTGTTCAAATTTCACACCCATAAAGCAAAACTGGGACATTTACTCTGTTAAATAGCTCTATCTGAATATCAATAGAAAAAAAGAACAACTTTAATTTCTTTATCACCACATGTAAAAAAAAAGGCGTTTTTTTTTTATCTTACCTCATGTGAAAACCAAAACCTTTGTGGGTTGTTTTTTTTTTTTGCATTCATGTCAAGTTTCTATTTATGACAGTAATTACACATAGGGTGTTTAGCTTCCTGTAAGTCTTCTTTTGATTCACACCAACTGCCCTACCATCTGCATGCAATAACATTTTCAACAAAAGATTGTTTTTTCTCTTTCCCAATTAAGTTCCCTGGCTTCCTTTGCCACTTTTGGTAAACCATTCATTTTTTTCAATAATGTGGGACTGCATGCCATTCAAATAAAAAAAAAAAGTGTAACAGTGACAAGTTCTCCCTGACAGGAATTTTAGTGGTTAGGCTGTAGTCGCCAGTTTAAATTCTTAGCTGGAATGATATGCACACCTACTATCACAAGGTAATTATTTTCAATTGCCTTTTTATGATATTGAATTAAACAATCTCACACCAATCACAAGACAACTTGACTTGGACTTGACCATCGTTCACTGCACAGGTCCCACGTGTTTTGGAGTGCTCTCTCTCTTGCTAAGCAGTTTGTCTCTTTATTTTTGTTTTGTTTCATTTGCTGGTGGGTGGGGTTTTCCTGTTTTTGTTTTACTTATTTTTGTTTTTGTTTTGTTTTTTTGCTTTCGACTTCTTCCACTTTGGGTGTTTTTTTTTTAGTTTCTTCTCTTTTTTCTTCTACTGTTCCTACTGCGTGTTTTTTTAATTTTTTTTTTCTTTTTTTTCTTTTTTGACTGCTATCCATTATTTTTGTTGGCCAGCTGGTTTGTTTTGGTCACTCCTTGTTTGCTTAGCAATGTTTTGACAATCTGGCTCCTTTAGAACTGGTTGCAATGAACACATCATTTCAGCACTTAATTCTGTGAATATTTTTGTCATTGAAACGAAGAAATTTGGTGGGTGCCACTAGGAATAGTTTGTGCAACAGCAAAGAAAATAAATGTGAAGTGGAGCAACAGGTTATAATCAATAACATCTTTTGTGCCACCAAGTGGTGGCAAGAAACTTTCAAAATGGTACAATTATGACTTCAACCATAGCAAAATACTTCCCAGGGAGCAAGGGCGCAAAAAGAAAGCAAATTCCGTTGTCTTCTTCCAGTGACTGTGCCAGTCCTGAAGCAAACAGTTGGGAAAAGAGGCAGAGACAGGAGGCTTCGAGGAGGAGATGGGGGTGCAGGAGACACTGTGCGAAATGCAGGCGACGATGGAGAGGCTGTCCACAAGGGAGGATGTTCAGCAACTACAGACTGAGATACAGAAGATAAGGGGAGATGTGGAAAGACTGGCGGAGTCTCTGACTCTGAGAATAGACAAGCTGGAAGGGACTGTGTTCCAACTCGCAAATGACAAAGGTAAACTAGCAGCAGAAGTAAAAAAAATTACGAGCAGAGAACACCGAACTTCAAAATCTGCTGGTGCAACATTCAAAAACCACCAGCAACGTTCAACGGGCTTTGAATGACCAGGAACAACATGGCCGTCAGTGGAACCTGAGGGTGTTTGGTGTTTGGGAGAATGCGGGGGAGACCGTGGAAGACTGCGTGGCCAAGTGCACCGACATCTTCTCCAGCAAGCTGGGGGTGCCTGTCTCTGCCACGGAGGTGGAGATCGCCCATCGGTCAGGGAAGGCGCCGATGCAGGGTGGCAGACCTCGCCCCATCCTGGTCAGGTTCCACTCGCGCAGGCAGAGAGGGGTAATGCTGACGGCCAGGAGGAAACTGAAAGGGTCTGGAATCACCATCGGCGAAGACCTCACCCTCCACAATTACCAAATGCTACAGAAGGTAAACCAACACTCTGCTACTCTCTCCACTTGGTCTTCCAATGGAAATATTATGACAAAGCTAAAGAATGGAAAGGTGATAAGAGTAGACATAGATCAAGATATCAACACAGTACTCTCTAGAGAAATGTAACTGGTTGGTGACTTTGGTGGTGGGGAGGGGGCGGGGTATTATGAATAAAATATTTGATTACGATAATCATGACAGGCTTAACCCTGAAAGGATGGAAATGTGATCCTAATGTTGTTAATTTCAGAGAAGAATGGATAAAATGTAATGAAAAGATGTAATTGAAAATGCTGTGTCAGGCTGAACATTGAATTACACATAAACATGCTGGCACAGGTATGTACAAACAATAACAAAATCCAGATTTATCAACTTGACGATTTTTTATTTTCCGATTTTTGATTACTATTGCAATATAGTGCTGCACTACTTCAGCTGTTGTTGAAGTTGTTTATTAGTTTAGTCATGTGTTAAAGACTGTGGTCGTATTTTGGAACAGGCCACAGGCTGGAACAGTATGTCGCAATCAGCGGGAGGGAGGGAGGGGGAAGGGGGCAGGATAGGAAAGAATTTATCAACCAAGGGGTTATGTACCCTCATGTAAAATACGTAAATAGTTTGTGGGGTGTGTGTGTGCGCACATGCGTGCGTCTGTGTGTGCGTGTGTGTGTAAGCATGTGTGTATAGGTGCAAGCATGGTGCTGCCTAACTTGTGAGAGAAGCAGAGAAAAGAACACAGACCCTACCGATATTAAGGATGCATGGTCTTTGGATTCCCTTTTGGTCAGTTCGCCTTTCTGCAGCGATGGGAAAGAATATGTCTACTTGTATATGTAATAATATACTGGATCTAGGGATCTATGTACTGATTATCAATATTCAGATTGCTGTTAATATAATTTGATTTGAGGAAACTGGGATTTTGTCTTATTCTGTAAATGCCACAAAATTTGTTAAAACACTTTTTCCTGGCAAAGATGTGGCAAAGATGTCATTATTGTTATTGTTATTGTTCTATCTTTATTGTTGTTATTATTATTATTATTATTATTATTAGTAGTAGTAGTAGTAGTAGTAGTAGTAGTAGTAATAGTAGTAGTAGTAGTAGTAGTAGTAGTAGTAGTAGTAGTAGTAGTAGTAGTGTTATTGTTGTTATTATTATTATTATTATTATTATTATTATTATTATTATTATTATTATTATTATTATTATTATTATTATTATTCCGCTTTTTGAAAGGAAAAGGATATAGCAGCTGTGACTAAATGTGTAGGTGGCAGTCTGAGATGGGTTCATATTGTGATTATACTCTCCATTTAGAAACAGACTGAAAGAAAAACTTACTTCCCTTCCCGTGCACATGAGAGTAGCACATATTAATGTTGGTTGATGTGATGCTCAGATGTAACTCATAAAGGCTGTGGTGTGTGTGTGTGTGTGTGTGTGTGTGTGTGTGTGTGTGTGTGTGTGTGTGTGTGTGTGTGTGTGTGTGTGTGTGTGTGTGTGTGTGTGTGAATCAATCAATCAATCGATTAATCAATCAATCAATGAAATTTGTATTTCCAGATGGTACATTTTATTTCCAGATGGTACATGTGTGTGTGTGTGGTGTGTGTGTGTGTGTGTGTGTGTGTGTGTGTGTGTGTGTGTGTGTGTGTGTGTGTGTGTGTGTGCCCGCGTGCGTGCTCTGCTGGCTGGAGTGTAAATTCAATTAGGGCAGTTGTTTACACAGACATGCTTACACATGAGGGCTTATCCCATAAGTCAGAATGTCCCTGCCTTCATGGGGAGCGATGACAACGGTTATGTGCACGGGTCTCGCCAGTGGTGGGCTTTGGGGCTCTGGCCGAGGAGCAGGAAAAAAAAAAGGAATGCTTCTGTCATTCCATCCTGCCCCCCTCCCCTGCCCTCTTCCCTTCCCTGTTTCAGGCCAGCAATGGACTGTCATCAATCAGTCTTGCTCATGCACAACAGAGACCTGCACGAGTACCCCTCCCCCCCCTCCCCCTTCAACAGTAGTGGTCAGAATTCAGGGCTTTCAATTTATGAGGCTCGCTCACAAACTTAGCAGCAAAATTTTCTGTTTATGAAAATGTTTGTTTACTATTTTATGCGGAATGTCAACACTCATTGCTATAATAATGTGGACTGCCTGAGTGCAAATGCGAGCGTTTAATGTATGGACATGTCTGGCATGTTTGCAGACACACTCACATACTCATCAGACTCCTCTTCCCTATTTTTTTCTACACCTGCTGATAAGGACTATGATATAAGACATGAAAATAAAAGTTGATAGCTGACTCTGGATGGGGGTACAAAGAATGTCTTGATTAAAAGCTGTGTATCATTTTCCCCTCTGAACTACAACTAGGCATGTTGATAATTCATTATGGATGACTTGGGTAATCTATACTTGACAATGTGACCTTTTCTCCCTTAGGGGCTGCCCCCCCCCTCCCACAGCTCCATTTTATCTATATTGCGACCTCTGTTGATATGTTTGTCTGTGTCTTCTGTCTATCTTTTTGTTTCTCCATCTAGCTATCTCATCTTCCTTCTCGACATATTTGTGTGAGTATGTCTTCGATTTCCCATCAAACGACAAATTTATTGGTGCCTTTGGTGATTTTTAACATACATTTTTGTACATGTTGGTATTAATGTATCATGACATAGCAAATATGATGCTTTAGATAATATTATTTTGGCATTAAATAAGGTCGTGAAAAAAGTATGAGTGTATGAAAGACATCTTAGTCATGAAATGTCTGTTTTTGACAAGTTGTGTGTCACCAGCTACAAGATATGTTGGTCAGTGACAGCTAGACAGACAAACTGATAGACAGGTAGACAGGCAGTAACAGAATGTTCATGTGTGTCATTTCCTGGAGCATAAGATACAGGAAGAAGGATTTCATGCTAATCCCTAATTAGCTCAGAGTGTAATTCCAGCCATTCTGAAAGTTTAGCTTCATTGGCTTTATTCCTTTTCTGAACCAGGGTGTTGAAAGTATACATGAATGGGTTTAGAGCAGAGTTAAGGGGCAATACAAATATGGCAAGAACCACATTGATTTCTCCAGGAACTGGCAAACCAGCCAATGATAACAGTCCACACAGACCAATGGGAAACCAGCACATGAAATCAGTTACTGCAATAGTGACCAGCCTCTGTGCTATGGTCACGTCACGTGACACTTAAGTGGAGTCAGTTTTCAAAGCATTGCTCTGTATGCTCCAATAAATAAGAGCTTGACCTACAGATACAAACAAAAACACAATGAAATTAAACACAATCAGAATACTGAAAGTATAAAACCATCCTTTGAATTCTTGCCTGGTAACTGGCAGGGGAACACAAACACCAGTCTGGCTGTAGAACTCCCAATTCGATGTCATTGGCAGTAAAGGTACAATTCCTAAAACTAAACCCACCAACCAGGTCAGCAAACAAGCAGCCACTGCTGATGATCTGTTAAACCGCACACTGCTGAAAGGAAAATGGAGAACAATGAAACGATCTAATGTAATGAACCCAATCATCAGGGCAGACATTTCACTTGACAGGAGGGATAGAAAACCAGCCATCTTGCAGATCACGCTGTTTCTCCACATATCTTCCTTGTACAGATACTGGTCACGAAACCACTCATCAGCCACACCAATGATAGTGACATAGACTCCCATCAGAAAGTCAGCTATGCAGAGATTGGTAACAAACACACCGAAGCCACTGGAAGATGCCATGTGCATAGTAAACAAACGTGCACAGCAACAGAAGACATTGCCTGCCAGTGACAGAAAGGCCACCAGCCACAAAAATCCACGATATGTCCATGACTGCAATAAATCTTCACATGAAGAAATTTCATCTTTTGGGGCGGTACAAGTTAAACTATCAAAATTATCAGGAAGAACTTGACCACAGCAAAATTTATAGTTAAGAGCTGATACATAGCGCAGATTGGAAAGAGATTTAAACATGTCTGGTGGAAAGTTTTTATGGGACTACTATCCATGAAAACTTCAGATAACTTTGGTACAAGCTGAAAACCTTGTACCAGAGACTGTGTGAATCAAGGTGGAAGATAGATTAAGTTGTTTCAAGTTTGAAAAAGGGACAAAATAGAAGAATCAAACTGTGTTAGAGTGGTGTGGGACAAATCAAGTGTTGTGAGTGCACTGTGCTGGATAACTGACATGGCACCTGTGGTGAGAGAAGTTAGAGGATTTCTGGACAGTGAAAGTGTTTGTAGATTAGCTAAGCCCAGAAAAGATGTCAGATTAATGTGCTGCAATATGTTAGCACTTAGATCAAGAAGCTTCAAATTCAGTAAGTATACCTTGGGTAAAAAGTGTAAAGAGCAGTGTGCAAGGGCTACACCAATAAGCAGAGGACTGTTCCACACATCAGACAGTGTCATACCAGAGCCTGTAGCATCCAGGTAACGGAGCTGAGGAAAGGGAGCTGCAGAGAAAGGCTGGGGACACAGAAACGTGTGACCTTGACACTGACAGTTCACTGGGCACGTAACATTACAGAGTAGTTCGTCATCATTCAATGGACAATGAGACCAGCCATCACATATGTGCTCATTCAGTATACATACCATTGAATGTCTACATCGAAAAAGTCCGGAACACGATATTTCATTGCATCCCTCTTCATCTTGGTGGTCAACACAGTCATACATAGAATTACACCTGGTATATACAGGCAAACAGTCATTGACATTACCAGGACAGCGATAGTGACCATCAGGACAGGGCTCACTGGAATTCATGGAGATGGAAACAAAGTATTAACACCATCAAATAAACAAGAGCAGGGGGTGGAACAGCTTTGGTGTATTTCAATGTACTCTCTCTAAACTGCAAGCACCTGTTTTCATCTGATGGTCCTGACAGTGGAATCTATAATCACAGACATTATCAAAAGAGAGGCACTCACCACTTCCACATCGAAACTGTTTGACACAAGGAGGATGCTGACAGAAAGACTCATCACTCTCATCTGGACAATCAGGGATGAAGTCACAGACCAGGATATAAGAGATCATCATCATACCATCATTGCAAGTAAATGAGGGAACTACAGAAGAATGATGGCTTGGTGATTCAAGCTCTGAGCTCTCAGGAAGATACACACCAATAGTTCTGCTGGTCACATATCTGATACCTGTTGGAACCGCACAGAAGAAACGTGTGTGTTACGTGACCGTTCAGGACACTTTGTCATGGACTGTCGTCTTGAGGATAGAGAGAATCCAGTGCTGCTGTATACAGAGACTGCTTTTATATATCTTACTGCATCCTCTGTCTGGTTCTTTGGAAATTTACAAAATAGCCCATCAAGATCGGTATGGCAATTAAAAAGTAAATATAATTTGTTTTCATTAAGCAGAAAGCATTCTTTAGTATTTATAGATTGGTCAATACCGATGTCAAAAGAATGATGAAGAACTGTTTTATCTTCATGTACAATGCTCAGTCTGTACATACTTGGCAGTGCTAAGTCATTTGTGTACAAACCTGTCCAAAGACTATAAATACTCCTCAGATATGATTTTGTTCTTGTTTGAAATGCACTGTAAAAGTCATAAACACACATTGGCAGACTTAGTTGTCCTCCTAGTGAGACACATTTATCATTTGCAAAAGCATCAAAGTCTGTAAAAGACTGGTCTGATTTTTATCTTCAATGGAGTAGCAATGGTCACAAAGGTCTATCATTCCATCACACTGAGGACTACTGTAGGGACAGTCAGCTGTTTCATCCCGTCCATCTTCACAATCTTTCCTCAGGTTACAGACTAGGTGCTGGTGGAAGCTGGCATAATGCTCTACAGAACAGTTCCACAAACCGTTGGCCAACTTCTCAGGCCATTCTGGTCATCAAAGAAAGTAAAAAATAGCCTAAAATGAGACACATCAATGCAACCGCTCAACTGAATACAAATATCAATGTGTGTAATATTATGCAAGTAAATAAACTCTGATTCACTCCGTATCTCTTTTCGCTTGTTTGTGCAAAACTCACACTTTTTAAGATACAATGTTACTTCCGGCTGGTAATTTGACAGATTAGTCTGTTCAGAGCTAAACCAAACTGCATGACGGAACATAGTGGGTACAGACATTCTTTTTTCAACACCTATGTCTTCCAGAAAACTGCAAGAATTTCTCTTCAAATTGAAAAAGCCTGAGGAAGCTGACGTCATCACAAGATCCAAGTATTCTGTATGATTTGTATTCAGATAAGAACACACACACACACACACACACACACACACACACACACACACACACACACACACACACAAACACACACACACACACACACACACACACACCACACACACACACACACACACACACACACACACACACACACACACACACACACACACACACACACACTACACATATATAAATATATACACATATACATATACTATCAATACATATATTAAATAAATTATATAATTATACTAACATATACATATATATATATATATATATATATATATATATATATATATATATATATATTATATTATATTATATATATATATATTATATTATTTTATATGTGTGTTTGTGTTATCTATCTATCTATCTATCTATCTATCTATCTATCTATCTATCTATCTATCTATCTATCTATCATCTATCTATATATATAGTATAAGAAGAGAGAGAGAGAGAGAGAGAGAGAGAGAGAGAGAGAGAGAGAGAGAGAGAGAGAGAGAGAGAGAGAGAGAGAGAGAGAGAGAGAGAGAGAGGAGACATATATATATATATATATATATATATATATATATATATATATATATATATATATATATATATATATATATATATATATATATATATATATATATATATATATATATATATATATGTGACGCTCCACCACATAATGAGACGGAGTGCACATGAGGTCAATTTTTAGTTATTGACATGTTATTAATGTGCAATAAAGTGGCTATCAAATACAAAAAACAGATTGAAAATCGGACAATTCTGTGCAACATTATTACAAATTGAAATGATAGACTGCAGGATGTGACAAAATGAGAAACGGGCAAGTTTATTTTAGTAACAGGTTCTCAGAATGAGTGCTTTGGTATTTTCAAAACACATTTAAAAGCAAAAGGAATAAAAATGATACCTTGATATTTCATTATAAGATAAATAAACAGATCTAGTTTAATAATCAATCAAAATCACAAAATTGACAACTTGACCCCCACCTGCCTTTAAAGGCTCTAGCGCAAAATTGGGTAATGTGCTAAGCGACTCATTTCGTGGTGGAGCGTCACATATATATATATATATATGTATGGAAGGACGGATATATAAGGAACACTAATATATTAAGAAGGACTGTGGCAGGATGGTTAAGACGTTCACCTACCAATATGTAAACCGTGACTTTCTGGGTTCGTACCCAGCTCGCCTTTTCTTCCAGTTTGACGCAAAAATCGAACTGAATGTCAAAGTCATTCGGATGAGACTCCAAACCGAGGCCCGTGTGCGCGCAGAACATCTTGTGCACACGTTTAAACCCAGTTCCACCTTTCGGGAGAGTAGGTCATCTTGTGCCGGTAGGAGTGGATGACAAAATTATAACAAACCAGCATGCACACAGGTGTCCAGTTTAGACACCATCACTGATGAAAAATCGGGAAGTTGGAGTCCCACAGCAGCTCGGGGCTGTAGGTATATGGCAACGTTCTGGTGGCTCCTGCGACGGTACTGGTACCATTCGTATTGGTCCTTGCCTTTCCAATGGATAATTCCAGTGCCGTGGAGAGGGAGGGGGGGGAGGTCTGCTGCATGGGTAACAGCTTGCCCTCCATACCTACTTACCCAGGCTTTGCGCTCTAAAGTGTAGAGCGCAACTCCATAGTCTTCCGAGACTGATGCGTGCCTACTATATATATATATATATATATATATATATTATATATATATATATATATATATATATATATATATATATATATATATATATATATATATATATATATATTTTATATATTTTATATATATATATATTTATAAAAATTCTATGTGTTGTATATTATATAACAGCCTGATTAGTGAGATGTATGTACGTCCTGATAGCCATACCATGTAAGCTTCTTGTAGTAATAGGCAAGAAATGGTCATTCTTTTTGTAAGTTTGCTGATTATAGACATCAATTGACTGACGGGTCACTTGTATCATTTTGATTTTTATATATACATTACTAGATAGTCTTACACATTATAGTCTAAAATTACACTTTTTTTCTGTTAAGAGGCAGATCAAAGGTCTCCTTCGCTACTTGTTACCATGTAAACTGATACTACCTGTGTCATGTGGGTAGGTGGATGCTTATCAGTCTGGGAAGACAGATTAACTCACAGAGAACTGATTTCAAATGTCTGCTATCCTGGAGCCATGCCCACTCTTAGGAAAGGCTTCTGGAGTAAACCCTGAAGAAATATTCATGTCAGAGTCTGCAGCAATATTCTGGCAACTCTTGCAACTTCACTAAAACTACAAGTATTGGCGATTGCCTTTCCAACTGACCATTAATTTTCAGTAATGTGGAGAGGGAGTCTGTTGCATGGGTAACAGTTTGCCCTCTATACTTACTTGCCCAAGGTTAGAGCACTGGACAGCTCACTCCAACATTGCTTTGCAGTATCAACACATTACTTAAAATAGCAGTCTGTCTGTTACTGCTAATTGGATAAGTTGACTAAAAATAGCTGCAGATTTTATTTTATTCTATTCTATTTCGAGTACAACAGCTTCTCCAATACAGAAGTTTTTGGTATCTTTATAAACTACGAAGAAAACGTAGTTACAACAACAGGAAATACTTTTGGAAAAAACGTTATTGAAAGAAAAGGAATGTGTAAAAGAGAGGCTGCAATAACATGTTTTTACAGGAAAAGGGAAGGGGCTGGAGTGGCTGGTGCTGAAGTCAGGCTGTGGGAGGGGAAAGGGGAGCACTAGCTAAACATTCTGATTCTTGCCGGACTTACCTGCTGTGCAAGTACCAAAGACTTTAAAGCATGATTTGCTTCAACTTAAGATAAGTTCATCTAACTAACAATTAGAAAAAATTCAAATACGATCAGCAATAAGGTCATGCTTAAAATACTGCAACCTTAATTTGGCTTGTTGTTTTATCGTGAGGTGAAGGATGGAGTTTCAATGTCACTGATAAAAACAAATTCAACACTAGAGATATGTGATTTTACACAAACTTCTAAAACTAAAATGGACCAATACAGCAACAACTAAAGTGTTTTAGAAGAATTGAACAAACAGACTGGCTAGCCTGGTTAAGACATCAAGAACATGCAAATAAACCTCAGTGCTGAAGACTGTAGCCCAGTGTAAAATGGAGGGCAAGAGACCACAAAGAAAACCAGTGATATACAATGTGGAGAACATAGCCATGTGGACCAAGTTGCCTGAAGATGAACGTTACAGGACTGAAGACAGAAGGGAATGAGGCATGTATCAGCACCTACCATCAAGAATAAGGTTGCTAACAGGCAAGGGACTGTATAGGTGGTGTCCTACATAGGTTTGCTCAGAACACACACCACTAGACCCCACTGGTTTGACCTAGGAGTAGTGCAGGACCATTCTGGTTGGTGGTCTTTTGTGACTTAATATGGATTTTTTTCTGTTCTTCAGCTAGAGCACCAATGTTCAACAATGATGAGATTCTGCGTATGCAACTATTTCCTTTTCACCCATCATCAAGGTAGGACCATTCCGACTTTAAGGGATTGTGTCTAAACACGATAACTGTGTGCATATGCTTTTTTGATGGTGTACATCCATTTTTACTAGTACAAATTGGCCCACTTTTTTTAGGTGGAGCAGTTTGAACCCATGTGCAAGATGCTCTGTGTGGGTTTGCATAAGGGACTCAATTTATAGTTCATCTGAAACACTTTTGGAAAGTGGAGTCTGTATGTGTGTTAACTCCATGGTAAAATTTCCTAAAACAGGTGCTTCTGTGGTGGCTCTATCCTGGTCGTCAGGTCATGAGTTCAACCCTATATCCACTTGCCAAGCCTACCCCTCTACCCTGAAAGGGATCATTTCCCATAGACCTCTGAGTCAAAGGAAACAACATACTAATACTAGGTGAGGCTGAGGCAGAGAGTTTGAGAGAAGTGGGTTAGCAACAACAGAAATATAAGTTTACAGAAGGTCAAGCACTACAACTACAAAAGAAAAAAGCTATATTTTCAGAGCCCATTGATATTGGTGAAAACAAATCTAGGAAAATCATGTGATCTGATCTTCGATTAAAATTATGTTCTCTTTTTAAAATTAATATTTAATCTGTTTTACTTTAGGAATACTTTTGTCTCCATTTTTTGTCTAAATCTCCAATATTTACCAAATCGGACACTTTTTTTAATACTATCCTTTTTGCCCACAATCAAATAATTGGATTCCATGTTGGGATGTATGCTGGGTATATTCATGTTTTTGAAACCTACTGAATGTTGACATGAATCATGTTTTTTTTTTTAATCAGGCTTTTAGCTTGTTTGTTTTTCATGTTTTGCACTTCAAAAGTGACGTCAAATACCTTTAAACTCTGTTTTGGCCTGCAGGTAACAGAGATCTATATACTGATGCTACAACTAAAGTCATCCATTCTTTTCTATTATTGTTGCATTCCTTGGGTAGAGCTCTAACAATCACAATGTGATATTTTTCCATATGTGACTATTTTGCCCACAAATAGGGATGCCACATTTCTACTTTGGGATCTTCCTGTCATTTCAAAAGGTAAAAGTCTACAAGAACTTGCAGTTTTTAGGTTGTTCTTCATGTCACTATTGCAGTACGTATACCTGCTATCAAGCATTCTCTAGCTTAACATGTTGAGGGTCCCTCAGAATATGTATACCCTGACTCATTACACCTAAGAATTACCATGGGATTATTAATTCACAGGGGATGGGAGGTTTGCTTGCATGACAGTTTTAGAGTTTGTTATATAGGCAGCCATACTCATACTTAATGTGGGACACTGGGGTCGAATCTGATGAAATTTTGTTTACAAGCCCATGTTAAAAGTTATGCCATATATTGAAAGGGCATCAATTGTAAAGCACAAAAATAAAAGATTTACTCAGTTTTCTGCACTGTTGCCATGGAAACAATCCACTGTGGCCACCAAAATTCAATACTTCAAAATCCTAAGCCTTTTTAGCTATAACGAGTATGAGTGACCTGTTTCTACAGACGTATTTAACGGTGTAAATTCTTTAATTTTACACAGGGGAATCTCCATTAATGCATCCATCAATTTTTTAATTCTAAAAATGAACATGTTTTTGGCCACTTTTGGACCCATGTCTCACCTTAAAACAGTTATTCCCGAAACATTTTTATTTAGATTGTACTGTAAGGTACCAAAGTGAAGACCAAGACACTGAGCATGAAATGTTGCCCATTGTAACAATGCGCAAATTGTACAGATTGAGTATGACATATATATATATATATAATATATATATATATATATATATATATATATATAAAATATATATATATATATATATATATATATATATATATATATACAATAACAAGAGGCTACTTCACCTCAAAATGAGACACATTTAGAGTTAAGAGAAATATCAGCGGGGCCAGATTCACGGATTGTGCAGGAGTAACACACAAATGGACAGACCTACAATACTGCTCCTGAAGACTATCTTCCCTGCCTTTCTTGAATGTAGTGAAGGCATGTTTCGGACAAATTCAGGGTTCCTCAAAGTAGCCTTAGATCCCACACTGAGTTTTAAACTGCAGTAGCTCGTGTGATTAAGTTTTCCAATCACGATTAACATTCCTCACACCCTGGAAACAAACTGCAGTTAACTGGCGGTTAAGCATCTAATCAACATGAGGGTAAGCTAAATGAGAGTGGTGCAACTGCTTTTTCATCAAACCAGTTCCTAGTCTGACACAACCACAGACTCTCTTGGCTCCTTTACACGTCAAATGTCATTTCCAGCTCCTTTTGTGGTGCATACTGCTTGGTTTGCGGATTATCTTCATCAACACACCTCTTCCTCAGGTCGCTGTATAGTATGCATCTTGGAAAGATGTGGTCATCAGTCTGGTTTTCTTTACAACAGTGGCACAGGGAGAAGAAAAAAAACAAAAACTTCAGATGTGCACAAACACACACACACGCGCACGCACGCACACAGGCACTCACGCACCCACATACGCACGCGCACACACACACACACACACACACACACACACACACACACACACACACACACACACACACACACACACACCACCACATACACACACACACACACAAACTGCAGTAATAGACAAGCCCTATGGAGACTTGGAGGACCTGTCCCATATAGATGCCTTCAACACAGAGATTGAGCTATCAGTCAACCCAGAAGGAAAGAAAGACAGAAGAAAAAGAGGACAGAAAGACAGAAGAAAAAGAAATGTACAATAAATTAACATCTAATTTTTATAAGATTAATCGTAAAAAGGGATGACTGTTGGGTCAGAGATATCCTTCACAACAACAAAAATCATGCCTTGATAAACACCTTCTCAAACCTGAGCAACAACCAGTGTGTTTGTCAACATCAAACTGCCAAACCACATTCCTGGGGATCATAATTTATATTCTCAGAAGTGTTCTACATTTCTTTTCTTATTTTTGTAACAAACTGACCATGCTAGCATAACTGTAAGAAACAGGAGCTTAATAAAGAGCGAATTATAATTCAGTTGTTTATTTATGGGCTTATATTCCTGTAGATCATTTACTAATGATTGTTAAGAGCAGAGCTGGGTTTGCACTACACCAAAGTTAACTTGAATCATTGTCTAAAATAATTCACTTGTTAGTGAATCTATTTAATTGAACATCAATGTATTTCTTTCTCCAACTCTGTGGCATTATTTTACTGTTCCTATAATCATGAATGCACTCTTTTGGTTGTGTTTCTTTCTTGTACTTTCTTTCCTTGTTAGTTTCCTCTAGGTATCAATTTAATGCACAATTCATGTTTCTTTTTCTTTTTCATTCTGCCGCGTTTATTGGTCGCATGTTTATCTGGTATTCTGAGTTATTTACTCTTACTAACCTTACGGCATAGGAGATGCTTAAAATAACAACACGGCTTTGTGCGTTTCCCCTATAGGTACCATTCACACACGATTTATGTGACATCGCAAATTGATCGTCACTGTAGGGATAGAGGAAGCTGCCCTCCCCTTTCTCTTTCTCTTTCTGACTGTCTGTCTTTCTGTGAGAGAGAGAGAGAGAGAGAGAGAGAGAGAGAGAGAGGAGAGAGAGAGAGAGAGAGAGAGAGAGAGAGAGAGAGAGAGAGGAGAGAGAGAGAGAGAGAGATAGTTGTGTGTGTGTGTGTGTGTGTGTGTGTGTGTGTGTGTGCCCACACCCGTGTGTGTGTGTGCCATTAACAACTATAATCCACAAAAGAATTATATAATCCTACTTGGGATTTTTCGTACCACTTGTGACAGAGTCGATTTCATAATGTCCTATCTCTGCACAAACTTCCAACATGGCACATCCAGTCAGTTTAATATGTGACCTCTATAAAGAGGTTGCATATATATTGTATTTTACCAGGACAGTGAAGTGCATGCAAGGGATGGTTTTTCGACCACTACGGAAGGAAGCTGAGCGCGACAATTCGCAGGTGTATCTCTAAATAGAAACTATGCAGCGATTGTCATGCTCAGATCATATGGGAGATAATCTACTTACCACCCTATCAGAAGGAAAAATAAACAAAATGGACTTAGGTCATCCAACACATGCCCATATTTTAAATTGACTTTTCTGAATTCAGTGTATGAATGTCTAAAAAAAAAAGGTGCTCTTCATGATGAGAAAACTTACCAAACACAATCAATTGATCAATCTTTCTATTCATAGATTTATTCGGTGGATTTATATATTTCATTAAAGCAAAAAGTAATTAAAGCTGTAATCACTTCCATTATTTTGGAGTTCTTTTTGTTAAGCATTTCACATGGTACATATGAATTTAAACGTAGATACTGACGGAAAAGATGTACTGCTAACAAATTGTTTCAACACGAAAGAGTTTGTCATTTATTGATGCAAGTTAAGTGCCAAGGCTTGCTTTAAATTATGTTGAAAAGGTCTTCAACCATGACAAAGTCAGGTGCCCCGGGCCTGACCTGTGTGCTGTCTGACAAAGTTAGAAGAAAAAAATGATAAAGGAAAAAAATGATAAAGGAAACCAATATGGTAAAGTGAAATGTATTTGTTTTCAGCTTAACTGTAAAACTGAGATTGTCGAGCCATAGATCTTATTATCTAAATTGGTATGCCTTAATGTGCAGTTTTCTGCAATGACAACAATCAGCGTATTTGTCCTAGTGTACAGACGAACAAGATTCCTGGGTGATCTTAACTTACAATATCTGTAAGAGCACGTTTTCTAGAATTCTATTTTTTGTAGCACATTGAACCTATTGGTACAGCTGGGGACCAGATAACATAACGGTCAGAACATTGTGCTCGCAAATTCACTACCCGAGTTCGACTCCGTTGGAGGGGATTATTCCCCTGGATTTAACATCAGTGCTGACTCCACTCTCCCCAAAAGTCTTTCAGATGAGACTGTAAACCGAGGCCCGTGTGCCAACGCATGCAGAACATCTTGCGCACAAGTATAGTCCTGTTCCACTTTTCGTAAGAGTAGGCCATTGAGTGCCAGTGGGAACAGAAAACAATATGTGCAAAACTGAATACACACGGGGACTGGATAAAACAAAAAGCACAATACTGCTTATTCCATGATCCTCGATATAAAGAATAATAAAATAATAATAGTAAATAAATAAATACATAAATAATGAATAAATAAAAAAATAAATAAAAAAAAGTGATCTCGAGATTAATAAACAGGACAATTGTCATTTACTTGCTCATTTATGGGATATGTAAAGATACATTGTAAGTGATGGCAACTTGCAGCACTGTCGTTTGTATTACAGGGGAAAAAAATGATAATGGTCCAAAATAAATCATTTGTTATGTATTTGATACATTTAATATATTTTACACCTCCGTTTTATTCCATTACAATCTTAATTCCTTCTTGATGGGTTTAACTATTGCTGTATTTATCCTACGTTCTTTCCCGATTTGGTAATTTTACTATGCATTTGATGTCACTGTTTATCCTTCTCCGTTTAATTCTGCAAGATTCCTCTTTTGTTTGTTTCCATGATTTTCAAGCCCGGTAACCGCTTCTACTGGCGGGCGAAACGTTGTGAGGGGCTGGTGCATTCTTAATCACCAGTAGGAGTCTTGGAGAGGAGATGGGCGCCACCAAGCTTCCTCAAGCCCACTGCAAGGACATGATGAGAAAAGCAAAACAGAAACACATGCCGGATCGGTCGAGGCCCGGATCAACAACGACCGCGCTACCCACTGCAAGCCTCCAGGGTGGGAGTGACAAGTGTGCCACTGGAGCAGAACTAACCCTAAAGCTTCCAGCTAAAGGGGTAACCATTGGTACATGGAATGTTAGAACTCTGTACCAAACAGGAAGAGTACAGGAACTCACACATGAATTACAGAGGTATAAATGGGACATCCTAGGGCTTGCGGAAGTCAGATGGACTGGCTTCGGAGAAACAACCACGCAAGACGGCCACAAAATATGGTACAGTGGAGATGAGAAACTACACCAACACGGAGTAGGCTTCATTGTCAGGAAAGAGATTGTGTCAAGCATCATCAACTGCACACCAATATCCAGCAGACTCATCTCAATCAGAGTCTCTGCAAAACCCCAGAATCTCACCATCATCCAAGTGTATGCTCCAACATCTGACTACGATGATGACCAGATAGAAGAATTCTATGAAGAACTTGAAAACGTCATCTCCAAAACGCCCAAAAAAGACATCCTTATTGTGGAAGGCGATTGGAATGCTAAGGTGGGACCTGATGCCTATGACACCTGGGCAGGAACCACAGGACGCTTTGGACTGGGAGAAACAAATGACAGAGGACAGCGGCTGCTGGAATTCGCAAAGAAGCACAAACTAACTCTGGCTAACACACTCCACCCTCACAAGCCATCTAGAACATCAACCTGGCACTCACCAAATGGTCTGATTCATAATCAAATTGACTACATTCTGTCACCCCAAAGATTCAAATCCAGCATAAACAAGGCAAATACAAGAACATTCCCAGGAGCTGACATTGGCAGTGACCACGACCTTGTACTTACCACCATCAGGCTGAAACTGAAAGCAAAACAACAGCCAAAAAGCCCACGCATAAGATTCGACCTGGAAAAACTCAAAGACCCAACAGTGGTTGAGATCTTCCAAGCCAACATTGGAGGAAAGTTCGCCGCACTCACAGCCATTGACAATGATGTGAACACATTAGCCAACAACATCAAAGAAGTGCTAACGACAGCAGCAGAAGAAACATTAGGCAGAAGCAGAACAAAGAAACAACCCTGGGTGACAAATGAGGTTCTTGACCTCT
>CM060332.1:55925504-55945504 GCA_030674155.1 Stramonita haemastoma | reverse complement strand
TTATCTCTCTGAAAACACCACATCTTTCAGGCTAAAACTAACAGTTTCTGATGAAATTTTCTTTTTTCCATCTCAAAGCATTAATCAGATATTTTAGATAGACTTTTTTTTTTTTTAATTCTTGTTTCCTCCCATTGTAAGCATTGTGATGTGATGTGTGTGTATGTATGTGTGTGTGTGTGTGTGTGTGTGTGTGTGTGTTGTGTGTGTGTGTGTGTGTGTGTGTGTGTGTGTGTGTGTGTGTGCATATGTTTAGGGTGTGTGCACGTGGGTGTGTGTGTGTGTGTGTGTGTGTGTGTGTGTGTGTGTTGTGTGAGAGAGAGAGAGAGAGAGAGAGAGAGAGAGAGAGAGAGAGAGAGAGGAGAGAGAGAGAGAGAGAGAGAGAGAGAGAGGAGAGAGAGAGAGAATGATTGGGTAAATGTCGTAGTCACTGATAGTTTGGGTGAGAGCCTTGTGAGATTTTGCTGTTCTGCCTCTGCTTCTGAGATAGTCATGTCCTGCTGGTTTCACACTGCACATTTCAATATCCCCACCACAGCCATGTTTGGAAGCGTCATGTTGTATACTAAGAATCAGAAGTGTACAAGTAGCTAATTAGTGCTAGGCCACTATGAGGCCACCATCCTGAATGACCCTGCACTGCTGCTGGGTCATTTAGGTGGTGTCATTGACACTATATTGTCAAAAGGAAAGGGATATCTCAGAGGTCAGAGCGCTTGCTTTCGCCAAGTCAAGTCAACCTGCGTCGAGTGTGGTTACCACTTGGATGGGTGACCGTTTGCTAGCCTTGGCTTCAGCACAGTCCCCCCCAGTTCACCCAGCTGTCAATGGGTACCTGCCCTCTTTAGGGTCAGGGAAGGGTAAAGCAGTGAGGGAGATGAAGATGGGCGCTGCCCTCAATATGCTGACCCCTAGAGAAGCTGAAATCTCTGACGCCTTGCTCCCCTACGACCGCCAGTGTTTTTGCTATCATGGCGTTTTCTTCTGAATGTATTACAACACAAACATACTTTGTCTAATATCACTGAGTGTGAACAGACGTTAAATTGAAGACAACAACAACAACAAACATACTACGGTAAAAATAGCATCAATGCCCTTCCTCTCTCCGAAAACCGAACGCTTTCTTTCAATCCTCAAATTGTTCTGACCTTTCAAACTTTTCAAGTGAGCATATCTCGAAACTTTTGAAAATGGCAACTTTGCCGGTAGACCTTTCTGCTCTGAGGCATCGATATTGGGATAATAATGGCTTTTAACCATTCTTGTTGAAAAATTCCTTGATCAAAAATACTATTGAATAGTTTTGTCAAAAAAATAAATATATAAACTTCCCACAGCCTTTAACATTTCTGCAGATATATCATCAATTCCACTTGCTTTACCTCTCTTGACTTTCCTAATGGCCTGAATGACTTCTTCTTCTGCTATGGGTTTGATTTAACACATGATTAGTCTTTTAAGATACGTCAGTTTCCATTGCTCTCTGCTTTATCTCTTGATTACTGTTTTTGGAATAGCTTTTTAAAATGGTTTCAGCATTCTTTCATACAAATATTGTAAACAGTTCTCTTTTTCCCCCCACAACCCATACTTCTTAATTGACTCCAAAACTGAGGAGTGTTATTCATTTCTCTTGCCAACTTTTTGTTGTTTGTTTTCTAAATATATGTCTTTTTATACCTTTTCCTTGCTTCTATTAGATTAGCCTATCTTTATCTGTTCTAGCCTTTCTAAAACACTTTAGCATTTTCCCTACTTTCCTTCTTTGCCACTTTACATTCATGATCATGGATTTTTTCTTCCTGTTTGTATGTAATGTCTTTAACATGCACTGACTCAAAGTTTTCAGACATGTTACAAAAATATCAAAGGCTTGGTCTACATTTCTACCCAAGTATGTGAGGCTAGAGTTAGTTTGTCTTTAATGCCTTTACTTTGCAACATTGAAATATGTTCACTTTTATTCCTTGTTCCATACAATTTTCTCATAAAACCAAACTTTCATCTTCAGCTATCTTCCAATCATCATCTGCCGACCTTTTCTTAACAAGTAGTTCCAAAGCAACTGGTAGATGGTTGGATTCAGTTAAAGCTTTCAACTGTAAGTGATACAATATTAACAGATGAAACCAAATCATATAATGTAAGGAAGTAATCCACTGTACTGTTTCCAGAGGCTGCAATTATAAGTACAACTGTCATCAAAGTTTTGTTCAATGAGTCCATTTAAAATAATACATTCAAACATATTAACATAGTTCTAATAACTGCTTGCCAAAAAGATTAACCCCACTATCTTGAGATTTCTGCGGGAAAGTTGTTGTCAATTTGAAACAGTTGTACCTGTAAAGTTTAGTATCATCACCACTAAAACTATAATTTCTTGATGCAGTTCTTGCATTTAAGTCACTGTTTAAGATAATAATAGAAATCATCTTTTTTCTCATGTAAATCTATTATGCATTGTTCTAAACATATCCATACCCTCCTGATTTTTCCAGAAAAGGGATTCATTTGGTGGAATATTTGAATAAACAAGCATAATTTCCTTGCTTGTAGAAAAAGAGTTCTTTATCAATTTTAACTATTGGTGTGTTTTCAATTTCTAACTAAATTTGTTCCACAATACTGGCAAAACTCTTTTATTAATTAGATACAATACCCCCCCCCCCCCCCCCCAACGCCCCTGAATAATGTCCTTTCCAAGAGAGTTTTTTTGGCCTTTGATGTGTACATAATATAATCATTGAAAATTGGAGAATCAAAATCATTTGTGTAATTTTGCAATAACAGTTTTTGTCAAGCATACAAAATCATAAGAAAGGAGGAAATTTACAAAATGGTTGTTTCCTAACTTTGGGAAGAAGCCATTTACATTGTAGTTTTGGAATTTACTGGATAGCTATTTACAGTATTTACAAGTTCAACTGATTGGGTTACTGATCTTTGTGCTTGCCCATTAGCTGTATTGTGTTCAAAACCATGTACATGTTTTATGTATTGTTTCCCAGGTATTGTGGCCTGGCTGAGTTCCTATTTACTAGTGCATGGGATCCCTTTTGTTTCCTGATCAGACTGACGCATATGGGACTGCCTGTCTGAAGCATTTGACTGTTTAGGAGGTTGTACCTTTCTAAACAGTCCACAATACTGTTTTGACCTCTGGCTCTTGTTGAGGTTTTTAACCCTCTATGGCTACTTAGTCCAGTGGTAGAGACAGTGCGCTTGTGGCGCAGTGTTCGTACAGAAGACGGCGTCTTTTTTTCATTTCTCACAGTTTTTAGCGCACACATTAATCTCTAAGTTATTATTCTGTTCTGTTGGCTGATCAGTAGTCCTGTTTGATTATTTTACATTTCCTTTTTTCAATGCTGTTTGTCTCCTTTTGTCTGTCACAGGTCATGTCATTGTTCTGTTGGTTCTATTCTTTGTTTGTCGTTCACTATTGCCTCTGTTTCTTGCTCTTTGTCACTGTTCATAAGAATCTCAACATGACCTCAACGTGAGCATGAGTAGCTTCTGCCTCCTTTCTGATGTCAGTCACGTCATTAGTCGCAGATCAGTATCCCTTACCATAAGGCCATCTGCCATAATGCTGTCCTCAAATGTCGCTGTCTAGTCTGTTTACGAAATATCTGCCCACAGTTCTATTCATCCCGGTCTTCACTACATTCAGTTTTCCCATGTCTGAGTGCCTGTCACCTTGTCCATCTGGTCAAGTCTGTCATTTGCCATAAATTTTTGTGTGTTGACACTGTTAAAACTAGAGTGATCTGTGTGCTTGTAGACAGTAGAGCAAAGTGCACCATAGGCACCTGGAAAATGTCTGAAAATACTCATGCACCCCATCCAGGCAGTTTGCTGCAGATGATTGACCTGGACCTTGGCACATATGCTGCAGGGTTTTGCCCTTCACTCTGCAGCCACTAAATCAAATATGGATGAGAGATTTTGCTGCTTGAGGACAGTTTTGTACGGTTCTTTTCAAAGCGAACAGTCTGAAGGAAATGGGTGATCTGCAACAGGATGAGCTAAGAGAGATGAAAGAAGACAAAGGGAGCATCATGGACAGACTGGATCAACTAGACAGACAAAGAGAAAGGAAATGTCAGAGATGCAGTGAGACAGACAGACAGACAGACATACAGACAGACAGACAGACAGACAGACAGAGAAACAGACAGATGGACAGACAGACAGACAGACAGACAGACAGACAGACAGACAGACAGGCAGGCAGGCAGGCAGGCAGGCAGACAGACAAAGATAGACAGAGAGAACGACAGAGGAAAAGACCAGAGGGACATAAGAGAGACAAAGGAAGACAGAAATAGAGAGAAATAGAGAGAGAGAGAGGGGCGGGGAGGGGGGAGGGGGGGCAGAGGGGAGAGACAGAGACAGACAGAGACAGAGATATATAGACAAACATAACGCAGAAAAAAGAATAAATATAGCTTCTTTGGTCAATCACTTTGATCTCTAGCATGAGCACCATACCATCCAATAGCTGTTTCCATGGCCATAGTGTGTGGACTGCATAGTGCCTGACCTTCTGCTCTGCTAAATAACTGCAGGCTGTGTACTACTGGTGCTTTTAACTGCAGGCTGTGTACTACTGTTGTTGTAACTGCAGGCTGCGTACTAGTCTGTAAGTAAATGCAGGCTGCGTACTACTCTGCTCTAACTGTGGGCTGTGTACTACTGTGCTTGTAACTGCAGGCTGGTACAACTGTGCTCATAACTGCAGGTTGCATACTACTGTGCTTGCAACTGCAGGCTGCGCACTACTGTGCTTGTAACTGCAGGCTGCGTACTAGTCTCAGCTGAAGCACTCTGACTTCAGAACAATCTGACGACTAAGTCCTACTACAACCATTCAACTGGGTTCAGGATGCTAAGAAACTAGTTTTGTGATCCTAACGGTTGTCTTGGTCTGTACCCAGTTCACCACAACTTCAGGCTGTACCCACCTAGCCCCATTTCACCATCACCAAAACACCTACATTAATGTTGTGTGCAAGTTTGACCACATATTTCACTCCTGAGCCAAAAGAGTAGAAGATCTTCACAGAAAAATACACGGATTTTTAACTGGATACCTTAATATTTTTTTTAATAAAATGAACTTGAAATATTTGTGTGTGTGTGTGTGTGTGTGTGTGTGTGTGTGTGTTGTGTGTGTGTGGTGTGTTGGTGTGTGTGTGTGTGTGTGTGTGTGAACCTCTATCATGTACGCTTGCTAGTCTTGGTCAGTCGTATTTCAAAATCTTAATTGTTTTTTTCCTCTTGTTTCCTGTATAGCTGTTGTGTCCTTGCAGTCCATAGGTACACAAGTGGATGAAGAGCGGAGTTTTAATGGTAAAACAAACACTACCTGCCGTCATAAATCTGGCCTGCAACACTCACGCTAAATGAACGCATCATGGCAGCCAGCCCTAACGCCATCCAGCAGACAGCATGTGTTGTGGCCAGTTTTCTGACAACGTGGACTGAAGGAAATGCTGATCTTTGTGAAGGATCAAGAGCTACTTTGTACCTAGGTGTCCGTGTGTACATCGCAGCTTGACCCCTACCAGCACCACACCCGCAAAAAGCAGTTGACTGCTACAATGACTGTAAACCACCTGAAGTGCTGTCCAGACAAATCGTTCTGAAATAAAGCCAGACGACAGAGACCAGACTGACCCTGCAGACCCCAGTGTGAAATCCAGAAGAAAAGGAATCGCTGCGCAGACATCCAACTACCCACGTGACAACACAAGCTGTGGCCCTGAACCCTTTCTGAATCTCCAGAGCTGATCAGGAAAAAAAAAAGAGGATCACATGGTGCATTGTGAAAAAACAAAGATCAATAGTGAGGAGTCAGTGACAGTAAAAACAGAAATCCAGCCAGCTTACAAATGATGCTATTTGCCCAGTTCCTTTTCAAACTGGATGGGATTTTCCATAAGAAATATAGTTTGCTAATACAATAATACTGACATGGACTCCCATACCAAAAGGGGAGCAAATTGCAAATTGATGATTGTTTTTACGAAATCTTCTCCACACACGTCAACAACTACAGATGACAGTACAAAACAAAGTAAATTCCCAACTATTGCCAAAATGGCAATGATCCAAAAGAACAAGATGTAGACATCAGTTGGTATCAATGTTGTGCAAGAAGGGAGAACAACTTGAGGTTTTTCACACAGTTAATTTGTGATGAGTGTTTTAGGAAGTAAAACTCTGACAACATAATCGAAATGAGAGGTAAAAATGTGTTGTTTGTCCATCTAACACAATCAACAGATTTGAAGGAAAGCTAGTGATGGGGTTTCTTGATATATCCAGCTTCTTAAGCTGTGGCATGGTTTTGAATCCTACTGGTCCAATGGTTTGAACATGGCAGAGAGAAACATTAAAAGAATTTCCTTTATGGAATGTAAAGAGAAGTATTTCCGAACAAAGCATAAAACCCAAATTTCAGATATGTCAATGTGTCTAAGTTCATAGTGAATATGATTCACATTTCCACTTTTCATTCTACTTAAAGGGTTTTCCTTTAATCTGAGACTTCTCAACTGAAGCATTCCAAGCAGAACAGTCAGGTTGATACTTCTTATCAAGTTTCCAGTCAGGTCAAGATGCTGTAAGTTCAAAAGTGGGCTAAAGGAAACATTGTGAATAAAACACTGAGGTATTTTCAAATGAACAAGATAGGTATTTCTATCAAAATCAGACAGGGACATGTTGGGATTCGGCCAGCATCCAGGTAACGCAGTTGAGGGAAAAGTTCAGAAGGGAAAAACTGACTGCAGAGAAACGCATGACCCTGGCACAGACACAGTTCAGAACATGTGAAGTCACACATCAGCTCGTCATCACGCCATGGGCACTGACCCCAGCCATCACACAAATGGGTTTTGTGCACACAGATCCTGGATTCTTTTACACTGGTAAAATCCAGGGCAAATCAATGTCTCACACTGCTGCTCATCCTCACCATACCCACAGTCAGAAAGTCCATTGCATCGAGTGTAAAGAGGCAGACAATACAAAAGACTCAGAGTGGCATCGATAATGACTCTCAGGACAGGACTGGTCAGCTGACATTACCTGTTCAGTGAAGTAGCCAGTTCCATCCAGATTGATGTACACCCACTGCTTCCTCTCAGTATCCTTAAACCAATCCAGATACTTGGGTGAAACATCATCACACCCCATCTCATCAGAATGATCCATGCAATCTGAATATTGATTACACGTTGGCTGGACAACACACACTGATTGTTAAAGCACAAATACCCATTGCATGAAGGATTTTCACAGAATAACTCATCAGATCCACCCAAACAATCTTCTTTGAAATCACACAGAAGTGTGTATTTGTACTACTGAGGTATCATCATCATCACACCTGAACATATATCAGAGTACTGAAACACTCTGGGAAAAGCAAATGAATCCACCAGCTGTGCATCAGTTAAGTTTGTGACTGGACAATATTTCAAAGATGCTTTGTTTAGTGCAGTTGAAATCACATGACAGAAACGTGTGTGACGTGACTATCATGGCAGACAAAGAAAGATTGTATGTGTTTGGTCGAAAGAAGATTTCTTTATGGAAGTCATAAGATTTAATGACTAAAAGATTCCTTTCACTTTGTACTTTCACCTCACACAGAAGATGTGGTAAATAATATGCAAATTGAATCTCCATTGTTATCAACAAACATGTAAATGACTTTTCGTGAATGGGCGGTATTGTTTTCTAGCTCTGAAGAAATGCTGTTATACACCAAGGTGTTGTCATACCATTTACGAAACATGCTATACATGAAAGGAAGAGACCGCCATCCTGACATAAGACCAACAAAAACACGAAACCATTGTTCATTTTTTAACCAGATTTAAAAAGTGATCCTGTTCTGTTCTTGTTCTTATGGATGCCAGCCTTCCACCTATTTTTTGGCATTCAAAATTTCCAAAACTGGGATGTTCATTTGTTGCCTGATGATCCTTTGAAAACATTTGTTTCTTGAAGCTACCAACCATTACAATAGGGAATTGCTGAAGGCACAGTGTTCTGTTTCATCCCGTCCATCTGCACACTCCTTCTTCAGGTTACAGTCTACATGGTGTTGAAAATCAGAGTAGTCACTGACAGAACAGTTGATTAAACCTGTTTGCAGTTTAATGTGCTTACTATTTACTGATAGGGCTGATATCAATATTTTCATATGAGCATAATCAATCGCAGAGGCACAGACAGAATCTAGTCTTAGATATTACGTGAAAATGACATCACAGCTCCGAAACAGTTAACACAAAGAAACTGAGTGTCTTGTTGATTTTTTATCTGGTTTTAGACTGTTAATTTGATAAAGTCATAGGGATAAGATAATACTGCGCATGAGCCTGATCATAGTTGACGTAAGTGTATTGGTCAACACTGATTATGATGACGCTTCCGGTAGACATGTCCCACTCCACAAAGAAAGATTGTGAGTTCCCCCCCCTTAGGATATGCGGCATCATGACATACCCAGAATGTTCTGTTGTATACTTTGCAGCAAAATATAATTGCTCTACCATTTCATAAATAACGGTTGACTACTGACTGTTGACGTACTTTGTGATCATAAAGCTACTGGCCTGTGAAATGTACATTTCTTTTACACTATGGTAATCACATCTCATGGTGCAAAAATACCTAGAATTATAACTCTGTCGTAAGTCCATGTTGTCCATTGCTTGGAATTGCACCAGTATGCAAGTCGTTGGAGGAAGGCACGCACATATTTACCTCTGTGTGCCTCAATGTGAAGTAAACAGAATGTGGAGAGGTCTTGACACACAGCAAAAATCACACCTTGATGAGCAGTAGTGTGATTGTATTTTCCTCACAGTCGACACATTGACTTGCAGAAACGTCGTGTTTGTAAATGTTTTTGGGCAGAAGGTATTCTACACCTGGCAGAAGCCAGTGGCCATTGACAGGCCCAGTAGTGCTGGTGTGTATCGTTTGCACTCCACGGATTTGTGACCTCCTCAGCATAAACCAACAAGATACAGGCAGTAAGTGTACATAGTGCCAACTCCCAGATACTCAGTGTGTTGACTCTACCTGCTCTGACATAAAGCAACATTGTATGCTCCCCCCTTTCATCTACCTTGATGAATTTTGGTCTTTAATGACCAAGATTAAAAGTACTTGAGGGAAAAAAGCTTGGGTGTTGTTGTTTTTGTTGGGTTTTTTGTAGTTCTTGAAAAGATCTTCTCAGCTGGATATTTTTAATCTGTTTATTGAAAGTAGAACAAAACATGCATGCAATATGGTGATTAACAATTTTATTCACGTACTTCAATTAAGTGTTGATGATAAAGAACAATGCAATGGAAGACAACATCTATGATAATGGTTTTGATCAATCTGAAGGCAAGTTTAATAAACGTTGATAATGATAATAATAATAATAATAATAATAATAATAAAAATAATAATAATAATAATAAATAATAATAATAATAATAATACATGGAATTTATATGGTGCTAAATCTTGTAAAGCAAACTTATTGAAGCGCTTGCATTCAAATCAGTCACAAACAATGCAACCATTACAAATGAATAAACAAATTATACATTTTACACACACACACACACACAAACACACACACCACACACAACACACACACCACACACACACACACACACACACACAACACACACACCCACACACAACCAACGATAAGCACAGTGAAGGAGATGGAGGAGACTGAATGAAAATAGGGGACAATTTAAGGTGTGATGATGGAGGAAGATCCTAGGTAGGAAATAAGTGTGTCTCTAGAATTGGATTTGAAAGTGTTAAACCAAAGGATTTGGCGAAGGGACAGAGGGAGGTCATTCCAGATAGATGGACCAAAATAGTGAAAGAACGACAGCTGACACTGGACTGTTTGAACCTGGGTATTTTTAAGCACATAGTATCTGCACAGAACGGAGGGATCGAGAAAGAGTGCACAGTTGAAGACAGTGACCAGAGATAGGAATGTGCATGTCTTGTGTACACATTTTAGCAGAGGGTATAGATCTTGTTTTTTTTACCCCACTGTGCAACAGGTAGCCAGGAAGGGATCACAAGAGAGGAGTTATATGTTCGGATTTCTTCTTTCTTTGGACAAGTCGTGCTGCAGAGTTTTAAATACATTGAAGGGTGGACAGATGATGCTGGTAGACCAGCCAACAGTGAATTACAGTAGTCCAGTCCGAGAAAGAATAAGAGATGTTACAAGCTTGGATGTTGCATCAGTAGACAGATACTTGCGAACTGCACATGACACACCATAACTGATAGTTACAGGACTGACAGGTCTGGGTGATGAATGTTTTGCATTGAAAGTGTGTTATCAATAATGAGCCTAGATATTTCATAGAGGTGGACAGAGGAACTGAGATACTTCCAAAATTTTTTAAAGTTGTTGAGATGGAGGAGAGTTAGTTGATCCCTACAAGCATGGCTTTAGTTTTATCGACATTCAGCTGTAACTTGTTTTTAATCATCCAGTTTTGAATATCTTGAAGACAAATTGGAAATATTTGTTTAAGAGGGAAGGCAGATTTTTCAGGAGATCACAACTTTGGAATTTGAGTATTATGTAGTATAAAAGGATGCTTAATCTGATGATGGTTGATTACATATGAAGTGGAGCAGTGTATAGAGTTAAGAGAACAGGCCCTAGAACTGAACCCTTTGGGACTCCACATTAAAAGTTTGACAGGTTTTGATCGAAGTTTGTTTACAGTAACTGTTTGGAATCAGTCTGTTAGGTACGCCATCAATACCAAACGTTGTTTTAAGTCAGGGAGAGAAGAATGAGTGTCAATAGTGCAAAGGCTGCAGGTAAGTTGAGAAGTGTGAGAAGACAACTTTTTTTTTCTGCATCGTAAGCAACCAGAAGCATATCTAACGTGTGGACTAGCGTGGTTTCTGTGCTGTGATTAGTACGATAGGCACACTAAAAGGAGGAAGGAGACTATGGAATAAAGGTGGTTTGTTGAGCTGTTTCAGAACAACTTTCTTGAGTATTTTGGAGACAAAAAGTAAGTTTGAAACAGGTCTATAACTCTTTAGAGAGTTGGGATCGAGGTCATGCTTTTTGAGAAGAGGTCTAACTATTGCAGCTTTCAGAGCTGATGGAAAATTTCCTGAAATAAGGGATGAGTTCACTATTTTGGTGATAGCAAATACAAGCTGTGGAAGGCTTTGCGAAAGAAGAGTAGCAGGTATGGGATTGAGATCACATGACTTTATTGTCATTTCTTTTAAAATTGTCATGATACCTTTCTCACTTGCAGGATGGAAGGACAGTAAGGGGTGCCAGTGAACTGGGGATCAGGAGGTGCAGGCTGAAAAGGTGTCTGATCCAGTCTGGAGCCTATGTTGCAGACTTGTCCAGAAAATAATGAAGAAAAGATAAAGGGCAGTTCAGAGGGGCTTTCAGTGAAAGGCAGAGGGTTTGCTTTTACAGATCCAGAAGGTCTGAGGTGAGGGAAAAAGAGATTTCGTGAATGTAGCATTGAGAACTTTAGAAGAATAGTAGTCTGTTTTTTTCGAAATGAATAAAATTTTAGTTTTTTACTTTTTTACTTGACTGGTTTACTTGTTTTTGAAGCATCTGTTTGTTAATTTTCAATCTGAGAATTCTGATAGAGAAGCATCTCCAACACCAAAAAGACTTGTACCACAATTTCATAGACTTCAAAAAGGCCTTTGACAGGGTATGGCATGATGACCTCTGGCAAGTACTCAGGCACTTCAACATTGACAGCTGCCTAATTGAAGTCATCAAGGCTCTGTACGAGAACGCAAAAAGTGCAGTTTTTTTATGAACAATCACGTGGGCGAGTTCTTCAAGACCACAGTTAGGGTTCGCCAGGGCTGCCTTCTCTCACCTGTACTCTTCAACCTCTTCCTCAAAAACATCATGACAGAGACACTGCAAAACCCCACACTTCCATCTCCATTGGTGGAAGACCCCTTTGCAACCTCAGATTTGCAAAAGACATCGACCTCATGGGCAGCAGCAAACAAGAACTGCAAATCCTCACAGACAATTTAACAGATCGAGCAAGCACATACGGCATGGAGGTCATACAGAGAAATCAAAGATCATAGTCAACAGCGCGAGTAATGACATCACGGAAATAAAGATGAATGGAGAAACACTAGAAGAGGTGAGCCAATTCAAATACTTAGGCTCCATCCTAATAAGGCCATTTTGTGCCAGTTTGGAAATGGATAACAAAATTTACAAAACTGCATATACATGGAAACTACATGTAAAAAAGCACACAAGTACTTATTCAATCATCCTCAAAATAAAGGAATAAATAGAAAATAAAAATAGATAAAATACTCATGTCATAATAATAAAAAATAATAATAATAATAATAATAATAATTTAATAATAATAATTTTGGGAACTTAATAGTGCTATATCTTTAAAAAACAATCAAAACTTGCATTCGACCATACAAACAAAACCCAAATCAAGAACTTAATTATATGGCCCTAGCAAATTCAACGAAACTCCACAAACTAAACGCCCCACACACGCAAAACACACCACAACACACACCCCACACACACACACGCACGCACCACGCACGCACGCGGGCCCCACCCCCCCCCCCCCCCACCCCCCCCCCCCCCCCCCCCCCCCCCCCACCCCCCCCCCCCCACAACACACACACACATCCACAAAGGCTATGCATTTTGGGGCAGGTAGATGTCGAAGGTGGGGACAGACAAGAGATGGAAAAGAAGGAGGAAATCTTAGGTTTGAAATAAGTGTGTCTTGAGGTTGGATTTAAAAGTTTCATAAGTAGATTTTGCCGGAGGGAAAGAGGGAGGTCGTTCCAGATAAAAGGACCAGAAACACGGGAAAGAGGGGGTTGGCAAACGGTAGATAGGTTGAATTGGTATTCTTAAAGACAAAGTATCTGGGCCGAGGGAGGGGCGAGAAGGTGCGTAACAAGTGAAGACATTCACAGATGTAGGAGGGTGCAGTATTGTGGGGTATTTGAACAAAGGGGATTGATTTGTAGATTATTCTCTGTGGTACCGGCAGCCAGGAAGAGATTGCAAGAGAGGGGTAATGTGCCAGATTTTTTCTTTCTGGGACCAATGAGCTGCAGAGTTTTGTATACGTGGAGGGAGTGGATAGAAGATGCTGGCAGACGAGCTAAAAGAGAATTGCAATAGTCCAGACTGAAAGAATAAGAGAAGTGGCAAGTTTGGATGTTGCAATCAGTGGCAGGTACTTTCGAATTTCACTAATGCACCGTAATTGATGGTAGCATGCTGATAGGTCTGGGTAATGAATTTTTTGCATGGAGAGTGTGTTGTCAACACCGACCCCTAGATACTTCACAGAAGTGAATAGCGGAAATGACGAAATTTCCGAATTCTTTTGAAGTTATTTGAGATGGAGGAGAGTTTTGTTTTTGTGCCTACAAACATGGCTTTTGGGTTTATCTGCATTTTGTTGTAACTTGTTTTGTACCATCCAGTGTTGGAATCTTGAAGGCATTGGTCATATTTGTCAAGGTAATGGCAGATTTTCGGGGGTATCCTGCTTTGAATCGGAGTCTTGGCATAAAAGTGATAATTGATTTAAATGACGGTCTATTATATTGAAGTGGAGCAGTATAGAGTAAAAAGAAGAGGGCCCAGAACTGTCATCCATAACCACCTTTTCTATGATTGTAGTTGTAAAAATAGTTTTATGCTGAAAAGAGCGCAAAAAATACGCCGTGATGGACTTCTTCTTCAAAAAAAAACACTCATTACAATGTTAATTCTCAATGGTTCTCTTCTGATCTGAATATAAATTTGCTGTAAGCAATGTGGGATGCATATGAAGGCCATCTTTTATTTTGTGAAAACTGTGTGTGTTTTTTTACACCAAAAAATCCCTACTATATTTGTGAAAGGTATTCATGCATAAACTTTATGAGCTTATCTTTCTCTAATAGTCAGAACAATAAAAGCATTCGTTACTCTCTCCAATGTCTATACCTGCTGAAAATGTTAATACAACCATGAACAAGTCTTTCCTTGAAGAGTCGAAGTTTGAGTGGTATTCCATGATGGTAGTTTTACAGAGAGGAGGGTCTGTGAGATGACGATTGGATTGGTGGTCTAGGTGGAATGTGCCTTCCTAAAAAAGCAAAAAGTCCCCGGGTCAAGCAACACCGTGGTTTGTAAACCCCGTTTGGACCCAAAACTTTTCCGCCATCCATTAGACCTTGAGTGGTGGGGCGGGCGCTAGTTTTTGGTTAGACGATAAACCAAGGTTACCGCGTGTAGCAATCAAAAATATTTAGCGCACGACAAAAACCACGGCAACAAAAGGGTTTACCCTGAAAAATTATGTAGAAAAAAGTCACTCGATAGGGAAACAAAAACAGTTGCATGCAGGAAAAAAATGGGGTAGGCGCTGCACATGGGCCAGCCCTTTCCCCTGGGGAGAACAGTCCAAATTCATGCAGATAAATCTTGTTGTGACATAACGTGGTTCAAAATACAAAAATACAAAATACAAAAATGTGAAAGCCCAGAGAAAGCTAAGATCTTAAAAAAAAAAAGCCAACAACAACAAATGATATAGATCTAGTTACTTTGTAAATTTTTTTCTTTTTTAGCAAACCAAACTTACATTACTTTATCACATCTAAAAACAGCAATTAAAAAAAAAAAAAAACTGTCTTCTCTATACAGCTGAGATCAAACTGATTTTGTTTATAAAAGATTTGAAATAAGGTGGATAAAACAATCACTTATCCCTTTGTCTCGTTGAAGTAAACCTATTGAATTCCCCTTTAAAAGTGACTTCCCAAGATAAATACCTGTTTAAGTTTTTAATGCCATGTTGGGTTATTTTATCGAAATTATGTGATGATTGAGATTTTCAATTTACTTCTTTTTTAAGGAACCCCTATTCTAATGAAAACCCAACAAGTATTCTGTAAAAAAAGTTTTTTTTCTTAAATTTTTGCACAATTGGAAAGGACGAAAGCATTATTCATATACCCAATACCATTGGTGTTTAAATTCCAAAAAAACTGCATTTACATTCAGGGTTAAAAAAAAAAATTTAATGTTCTTTCAGAATTTTTGCACAAGAATCAAATAAAATAACAATGAAAAAGAGTGCACCATGTTTTCATTGGACAAGAACTTTCATTAAACACAGGCAAGTAGGTCTTTCCCTTTAAAACAAGTCCATTTTGTAACCTTCTCTAAAACCCTTTTGAATTTTTTTTTAAGTTCTGTCATTTGTGACCCCCCACCCCAAAGCCCCGTTTAGCACCTACCCACTTTTCTAAAGGAGTCTTAAAAGTTATAGGGATTAAGTTGTTTTTTATTTTGAAATTATAAAATCATAGAAATTTTTTCCCTTATGAAAATATCATTTTATAATTTTGTTTACTTTCCTTTAAAAATTTTTTCTCAAATCCCAAAAAACCCCCTTTCGACCACCTATTCAAGGCAGTTTTTTTTAATTTTGTAAAACAAAAATTGAAAAGAAGCCCACTTTTTCTAGAAGTTGCATGTACACAAACGGAAAAAAGGTTTTTTTTTAGCAAATTTACATGTCCTTACCAATCTGCTTAGAGTGCAAATATAATAACATGGTTTGTCTAGTTATTTTTCATTCTTTAAAAAAAGGAAAAATAATTTGTTCGGCATTTATTGAAAACTTTTTATTTAATTTGTATTCAAATACAAAATTTTTCCTAAACAAATAGTTTTTCTGTGATTTTATGGTTATTTGAGGTTTGTATCGGGAAAAAGAGTAAAGGTGTTTTTCTTTTTTATTCAATGAAAACATGTTTTTTTTGCATTTGATTCATAAGATGGAAGAAAACCATTTTTCATCCCAAGCCCAACCAATTATTGTGGGCCAAGGCCAAGACATTAAATGGTTTCATGTTTGTGTTTTAGAGTTTTTTTCTCCTCTGTCCTCTCTGTTTGTCTACGTCTGTCTGTCGCTCGTCTCTTTTCGTCTGTCTGTTTCTGTCTTCTGCTGTCTCTCTCTCTCTCTCCTCTTGGGGGGATTGAAACTGCCGTCAGGCCCCCGTATACAGTAAAAAAACCATGTACTAAAAAATGTGAACTGTGGGGGCAAAGGGGACCCATGGGTTAAAAAAGCACAAGAATCCTTTCCCTCTTATTCACCCCACTCCACCCCCCTTTAGCCAATCCCCTTGTAAACCCCCCCACCCCCCTCCCAATATTGCTTTCCCCAAAAGACCCCCCAAAGAAACGGGGCCCCCAAATAGATATAAAGAAGACACAAAACAATTAACTGTTCAAGTCCCTTTCCCCAAACTGCTTCCATCACAAGTCTGTCTTTTAAAAAACGTTACATGTGAAAGGGTCAATACGGTTTTACCTCTTCGATACCCCCCACTCAACCCAGTGACAAAACTTTTCAAGAAAATTTACAATAACTGGCTGAAAAAAAAAACTGTCACCTTTAAAACCCACTTTTTACAAAAAGGGGGCTGTGCTTTTAAAAAAGGGGGCTTGGGGAAAGAGGGGTTAGAAAGAGTTTCAATCACTCTTCGGTGTTTTCGAGCCATTTTTATTCGACAAGAAGCAAAAAAGCCCCAACCCAAAACCCCGGGAACGGGGTGCGAGACCTGTGGGAAAAAACCCCCAACCCCAAACCCAAAACCTTTTTCCCCCATCTGGTAAAATAATTCCCCGGGGTATCCCCTCCCCCCCAGGAGTCCGCCTCCCCAAATTGCCCCATTGATAATCCCCCCACCACCCACCACCCAATCCTATGATCAACTCCCCGATCTATCACCCCCCCACCCCCCCACCCCCTTTTTGGCCCGGGGGAAATTCACCTGTGGGGAACAAAAAAACAAAACTTTCCCAAAAACAACACATACAAAAACCAACCCCACCCCGGGTGCAGTACATGATCCCCCCCACACAGCTAAAAAAAAGGAAAGAGATAAAAACAGCTCTAAAAACCAAAAAACAGCAAAAAAAAAAAACTCACAAAATACACTGACTCAACGTAAAATTTTCCCCAAAACGTAACTCATCCTCAAAAAAAACCCCAAAACCCCCCTCTTTTTCCCTCTGCAAAATACAAAAAACCCAAAATTTTTGCAATCCCAAAACCCAAAAAAAACACTCCGTCCACTTCAATAAAAAAAAAAACGCAAAAGCCTTGGGTTCTCTCACCAAAAAAGTTCTCAAATTTGAAAGGGGGAAAAACCCCATGATTTAAAAAGGCCCGGGACTAAACCCCGCTGAAAACAAAAGTATAAAAAAAGCACACCAAGCTCTCAGCTGAACAGTAAATTGAAGAAAAGTTTGCCCCCTATCCCCCCCCCCACCCCCAACCGATTTCCCTTCTCTCCAGAGGGGGAAAAAAAAAAAAATTTTTGTATTTTGACAACACTGACCAAAAACCCCCCCCAGCTGATTCAACCCCCCATTACCACAAGACAAAATTTCAAAACTTTTTTAAAATAAACCCAACCCCAAACAGACTCTATCAAAAAAAAACCTTTTAAAACCCCCCGAAGAAATCAAAAAACCCAAGGGGAACAGACAACCCCCTCTTTCACCATAAAAAACAAAACAGAAACAGATCTGACCAACAAAAAACCAACATTCCGAGGGCAAAGATCAAATCCAAAGTTTTGGACAAAAATCTCTCTCAAAAAAAGAAAAAAAAAAAACAAAACTCCAAACCCACACTTCTGAAGCACAAAAAAACTTTTACCCAACAGCAAACCACACCCCCCAACAACTTGCAGAACAAGAAACCTCCAAAACAGCTAACTCATCTTTTTGACTCAGTAACATGACAGATCAAATCTGATTTTTCTATTTTACAAAAAGGGAAAAACAAAACATCAGTATTCAGGTTTTACGTCGAGACCTTTTCATTTTGGGGGCCCTCACATTCCCAACAACAAAAAATTCAGCAATATTTTTCCCCCGGAATCAAAAAATGCAAACACCACTATCACAGAAAGTAAAAAGGGCCAGCTCTCAAAAAATTCAAAAACGTGTTCCTGAGAGGTGCTGGCATCTTTCCCTCCCTTCCCCCCCAAAAAGGGGGGCACCCCCCAAAGAAAACAGTTAAATTTCCCCAAAAAATCCCACCAAAGTGGTGATGCAGAAAAAAATCCCATTGGGAAAATTTACACTACCATTTTTACAACCTCCAGTGGGGGGCCCCCCCCTAAGATCTTTATTCTGACCCCTTTATCCCCGCCCAAAGGTGCGAAGGGGAGTACAGCTCAAATATGGCGCCCCCTATAAAACAGCCCCCCCTGACAACCCCACTACACGACCCACTGACGAACAAAATACCCCAATCGCCATCCCTAATACACAAAGGGGATCACGACAAATTCAGTGTTTTCCAGATACCCCCTTTTTCCCTTTTCAGATGTCTGGCGCCTTCCCCCCCCCCCAAACCCCCCCAAAAACCCATTTTTTGGGCCAACAGGGCAATCCCTCAGCAACACATTCATGATACCCCCCCCCTTCCCCACCAGCCGCCACCCTACCCACAAATAAAACCCCCACCCAAAAACCTTTACCCCGCTCCAGCTTTCCAAACAAAATTTTTCCCTTTTTACCCAAAAAAAAAATAGCATAAAACCATAGAAAATCTGGTTGGGGAAAAAGGGGGTGCTCCTCCAAAATATGTGTATAGGCATTGAGTTTTTTGCATGGTTGTGTGTGTGTGTGTGTGTGTTGTGTGTGTGGTGTGTGGTGTGTGTGTGGTGGTGTGTGGGGTGTGTGTGGTGCATAGATAGCAAATGTGGATTTTTCAATATAAAAGTGTGTGGGGTTTTTAAAAAGACAAGATTATGAAAACTGACCTTTTGCTAGCAACCCATGGGCTTGAATTCCCTCGCCACAGGGCTGAAAAATTTTTTTATAAATATAATAATATATTTTTATATAATTTTTATAAATATTATATATTTATATATATATATATATATATATATATAATATATAAATATATATTAATATTTACCTTTTGTTTGTTTTTTTTGCTAAGGTTCCTTTCCCCCCAACCCCCGCTCCTATTGTTTCAGCAAAAATGTGACTGTCATTTCCCCCTCAGATTTTTTACCCCAAAAAACTGTATGAATCTGGATCTTGCTGATTGTGCAACAACATTTTTTTTCTCAGGGGAAAAATGCTGATTGTGCACACCCCAAAAACATGTGTTTTTTTTTTATTTCATGTTCTGTTGTGAAAAAAATGCCCCAATCTTCTGGGTTGCTGATTTGCTCAACATATTATTTCTCAGAAAAAAGGGCGGGTTGTCAAAAAAAGGGTATGTCCATTTTTTTCACTTTTCTTTTGTTTTTATCTATAGATGTTGAATGGCTACTATTGTGTAGCAAATGTACTGGTCCCTTTCCCCCAAAACCCAAAAAATATACACAAGACTGTGGGCTGAATCTTTTGAACCTTGCGATTGTGGACAAAAAGTTTGTTTTTTTAGGAAATTTGCCGATTGTGCATAATGATATATTCAATATTATTTTCATCTAGTTGTTTTTTATTGTTTTAACGTTATTGGCATAGTATTGCCCTTTTTTTTTGAGTTAATTGTTTTTTTTCTTCTTTTTTATTTTTTGTTTTTTTTTTTTCGTTTTTTTTATTTTTTTTTGTTTTTTAAAATTTTCTCCCTTTTCTATAATAATCTGAACCTAACACCCTTTTTTTTTTTTGGGGGGTTTTGGGGCTATTTACTCATTTTTTTCAGAAAAAAAGGGCCCACACTTTAAAATTTTTTTTTATTATTTTTACCCTTGTGTGTGTATTTTTGGGGTATTTTTTTTTGATTTTTTACTGACCTTTTTGTGTTATATGTTTAAAATGATTTTGAAATTTTTTTTTATACCCTTGCGTGTTATATGTAATATTTTGATTTGATTTT
>CM060332.1:55917652-55922652 GCA_030674155.1 Stramonita haemastoma | reverse complement strand
TTGTTTGTTGGTGATATGGTCAGTGTGTCTACTGCCTTGTTTGTTTGTTGGTGATATGGTCAGTGTATCTACTGCCTTGTTTGTTGGTGATATGGTCAGTGTGTCTACTGCCTTGTTTGTTGGTGACATTGGTAGTGTACATCTACTGTCTTGATATAACACATCATTTCCACGGCTTTGATTTTGTTTTTCATACACACACAGACACACACACAGACACACACACACACACACACACACACACACACACACACACACACACACACACACACACACACAAACACACACACACACACAACACACACACACACACACACACACACACACACACACACACACAACACACACACCTGTGCCTTAAACAGGAAGGATGGAATAGTGAGGTAACAGAGTTAAAGGGAGGCGGAGAGAAAACGCAGGTGATACTACTATAGGGAGGACCAAGACAACAGCGGGATGGGAAGAACACATTGTCAGAAATACAGGCCTACCTCCTCTTCGCCGTTCATTCCGAAGGCGACAGATGAAAGCCCCGATCACCGTGACGACATAGCTGATGGAGAGAAGTGATGACAACACGATGGTTGCTGTGGCACTTGTGCGCTTTGACCGTTTGGCTCTTGTGACGATTACCGGTTCTGCACTTGTGATGTTTGACGGTTCTGCACTTGTGCCGTCTGACGGTTCTGTGCTTGTGACGTCTGGTGGTTCTGTGCTTGTGACGTCTAATGGTTCTGTGCTTGTGACGTCTAATGGTTCTGTGCTTCTGACGTCTGATGGTTCAGCACTTGTGACGTCTTTCGGTTCTGCATTTCAAATATAAATAGATAGCTAGATTGATAGACAGTTACGTAGGTATTTAGGTAGGTAAGATGGTAGATGGGTAGTTCCGTGTCCGAACGTATTCAGAACATCTTGCGCACATGTTAGATCTTGTTCCACTTTTCGAACGAGTAGGCAATTGTGTGTGCCTTTGGGAACAGATGACAAAATTGACAAAATTGCATACACACAGGGACTGGATATCAAAAAGCACATGAGTGTTTATTCCATTTTCCTCCATATAAACAAATAAATAAATAAGTAAGTAGGTAAGTAAAAGAATATGCATGTTGGTGGTACAGACGCACAGAACACCCTACGCTGCTACATCTGAGCAAGATCTTCAGTGTTCATTTTGTCACAATGCTATAGAAACAACACTGCATTTTCTCTTTTATTGTAATGTTCTAAGTGGCTTACGAGTAAAATTTATGCCAGGGAAAAAATAGTATGTATCCATCACTAACTTCATTTTAAAGATAAATGGAAGACGGTGCTTGTGTCCATGATCTTGTCAGATATTTTTATCATGCCAACAAACGTGGCTAAAGTCATTATGAAACTTTTTGTTGATTCCTATGAGTAATTGATGTTGCTTTCAAATTGTGCTTTTGTATTTGAAGAATGCTGTATTCAAAGCATTCAGTCATACATGATTACTAATGGATGAGTAACGGGTTGAATGGCCATTACAATTAATCTCTTGAGTTCTTGAGCTCTCTATCTCTTTCTCTCTGTCTATCTATCTGTCTGTCTGTCTGTCTGTCTGCCTACTTATTTGTCTGTCTGTCTGTCTGTCTGTCTGTCTGTCTGTCTGTCTCTGTCTCTGTCTTTGTCTCTGTCTCTCTCTGTCTCTCTGTCTCTCTCTCTCTCTCTCTCTCTCTCTCTCTCTCTCTCTCTCTCTCTCTCTCTCTCTCTCTCTCTCTGTCTGTCTGTCTGTCTGACTGTCTGTCTGTCTCTGCCCCACGCTCTCTCTCTCTCATACACACACATACATACATACATACATACATACATACATACATACATACATACATACATACATACATACATACATACATACATACATACATACATACATACATACATACATACACAAACACAAACACAAACGCACGCACGCACGCACGCACAGAGTGCGTCATTGTTATAACAGACTGTTAAGAAGCCTGGTATATAGATTTCGATTGGACGCTTTTAGAACTAAATTTTGTAAAGAAATAAGATGTATATGTAGCTCTGATTTATCACCTAGACATATAATTTTTCACTGTAAACTACTTCAACCTTATTTTCATAGTACTCTCATAGATAAGTTTTCATTAATGTCATATGAAAAAGTATTGGATGATAATGTGATTATGTTTGAAATAGTTAAAAGTTTAGTTAAAAGCCCTGTTGGCGAATTTTTGTAAATTTTCTTGTTAGGAGTTAATTTGTTCAGGAATTTACCCCCCCCCCCCACACTTCCCGTTTTTCTTCAAGAAATAGATTATATGGGTCTGAATTTGGGTTTAAGATTGATAAGGGATAGACACATGTAGGTGAGGTTATTCTATTCATTTTACTTTTAATTCTCTCAGTCACTCAACGGGATAAATACATACACACCCACCTTAGTTACCAAACCCAAACCTACATGCACAGTTGCACGCATTCACACACACACACACACACACACACACACACACACACACACACACACACACACACACACACACACACACACACACACACACACACACACACACCACAAATGATTTTGCACATGCACGCTCACACATACTTGCTCATATCCACATGCAGGCATGTGCACTGACATACATACTCACACACTCGCACATACACACTCAAGCACACAAGTGACACAATTAATTTTATTCTACTTTTGTTTCTCGTCTAATATCACTATGAGTGAAGAGACGTTAAATTGAAGAAAGCACGCACGCACGCACACACGCACGCACGCACGCACGCACGAACGCACGCACGCATACATACATACATACATACATACATACATACATACATACATACATACATACATACATACATACATACATACATACATACATACATACATACACACATACACACATACACACATGCACAAACACTGACTGACTGACTGACTGACTGACTGACTGACTGACTGACTGACTGACTGACTGACTGACTGACTGACTGACTGACTGACTGTAACAAGAGAAACATCCACAGTTAGTGAAAAACTGGAAGAAAGAGAGACAGACAGACGGAGACAGAGGCAGAAACAGACATACAGAAACACATAAAAACAGACAGAAGCTGGTACCACACTACCTGTGACACGAATCCATATTTTCCCAATCCATTCGTCAGTGACTCCGTCCACGGTAGAGAATATGTACAAGGTTTGATCCTGGTGGGTAGGTAACGTCACGTTGAAAACGTGAGCATCAGGGTCATAAGAACAGTTGGTGGAAAGAGGGGACTGAGAACAGTTCTTCCTGATGATCTGTGGGCAGAATATCTTTAATGAAGTACGGAAATTCCTGACCAGCAATGATGCACACTCCTTCACTGGGAAGCAGGGAAAATTTTCTATGTAAACAGGAAACACCAGCATTGTGTTTCTCTCCACTTCAAAGACTTTTTTAAATGATGTGCCTGAAACAGACAAACAGTACGACAAAAATATTTTTTCAAAATAGCCTTTAGAATAGTTTTAAGTATATAATGTGTATTTCACTGCACTGCTTATGCCCTTTGAGTCTTTCCGTTCAGGACATATTCTTGTCTCTCTATCTCTCTGTCGGTCTTTGTCTCTCTGTCTGTCTGTCTGTCTGTCTGTCGGGTGTCTGTCTATCTCTCTCTCTCGCTTCCTCTCTCTCTCTCACTCCCTCTCTGTCTCTCTCTGTCTCTGTCTCTGTCTCTCCCCTCTCTCTCCCTCTCTCTCTGTCCTCTGACTGTCTGTCTATCTGTCTAACTATCTGTCTGTCTGTCTGTCTGTATCTCTCTCTCTCTCTCTCTCTCTCTCTCTCTCTCTCTCTCTCTCTCTCTCTCTCTCTCTCTCTCTCTCTCTCTCCTCTCTCTCTCTCTCTCTCCTCTCTCTCACACACACACACACACACACACACACACAAACGCACACGCACGCACACACACACACACACACAAACACACACACACACTCACACGCATACACACACACACACACACTCTCTCTCTCACGTTTCATTACGTTCATCTTTTTTCGTAGCCCTACCAGCCCAGTCATCAGAAAATAATCCAATATGTGAAGGAATCCAACAAAAGGAAACATGAATTCCTCTTAGAAGTAAAATATTTATGAAGTATTTGACATCTAATATAAGTTTAGTAGTTTGCTTATAATTTGTAGACTTTAAGGCATACAATACGGATTTTTAATCCACACACAATAATATTTGAAAGAAACAGTATGGGTGACCTAAAATGACAGTCAAGGCCATGAGTATTGCTCTCAGTTCAGCTGTAAAAACAGATCGATTTTGACCAACATAATAATTATGATTTTTCTATCTTTAGTGCTGGCATAACGAATGCCGAACCTGCTTAATGATTGTCTAAAAGTGATCCGTCTGTATAAATTTTAAGACAATATGAGTAATGATGTTATATATGCGAATGAACATTGACTGACATAATACTTGGATTCTTATTCTTTTTCATGTTAATATAATCTATAATAATCATCATTGTGTGTATAATAATCTATAATAATAATAATCTATAGTACTGCATGTCCCTTGATCCATTGCAGAGGGTTATCGGTTGTTAGAAGAAGCATCCAAAACCAAATTTGTAGAAAAGTATCGGCAAAACACGCGGCTTCAACATTCAACTTGGAGTGGGAAGAGTGTCGTTGAATACATTGATCACTTAAAAGTTCACACAAATGCTGTCAAAGAAAGACAACTCAAGGCCTTATTTTTCAGGATAAGATTAATGCTTTCATGTCAAAATTCAACAAAGATGTTAAACGCTTATGTGGTGAATAGATTTCAAATACCCATATCATACTTAAATGTAGTACTTTAAAAACTTTTCTCCCTGCCTTTTCTGAGACTTCTATTGACGATGTTTTGAACAATGTAAATCTTACGTTTGACATTGCTAAAGGTTTGTTGTTAAGTCCTATAGGGCATTTATTGTAG
>CM060332.1:55907652-55910152 GCA_030674155.1 Stramonita haemastoma | reverse complement strand
ACTGGTTTAAGTTACTACAAATGAGTCCAAACAGATTGCCATACAATGCCTACCAAATGCTATTGGAATTAGATAAAAATGGAAAAAAATTGTTGGGTATCAGAAATAAGAAAAATTCTGTGTGAAACAGGATTTAACATTGAATGGCTACAACAAGGGGTTGGTGATGTAAAGGCCTTTTTACGCATATTCAAGCAAAGACTAGTAGACATGTTCACACAAGAGTGGCATGGAACCATAAGAGATAAAGAGAGGTATGAAGATTATAGATCATTCAAAACTATCTTTGGAAAAGAAAAATACATCGACTTTATTGATACTTACTGTTTTCGAGTTGCTATTACACAAGTTAGATTAAATGTTTTACCAATTAATAATAACGTTCGTAGATATAGTGTTAGTGATCAAGAAAAGTTCTGTCCATTTTGTAAAACAAAATTTGAAAATGAAGCCCATTTTTTGTTTGAATGTTCAATGTACTCAGATTTAAGGGATAAGTTTTTATCTGAATGTAGCAACATGCCATTGTCAGTTTTACTTACAACATCATGTAGGGAACGAAGTCATTATCTATCCAGATATATTTTTCATTCTTTTAATAGAAGGAAGGAATTGTTATGTCAGAATATTCTTTAATGATAGGTGTGCTAAAGATTTGTATTGTTAAGTATGAAAGTATTGTAATGTTGTCTATGGACCGATACCGAGTGTGGTGTCTGCTCCTTAACATAGCGATGCAGTGTAACATGAATGTTTTTCAAACTCTAAACTTGTTCTAGATAATATGGTTATTGCGATCACTAGTCTGAAAGAATCTGATGTTGTTTTTTCATTTTGGATCACATTTTGCATACCAATCTACTGGTTTTCGAATTTCCTCATTCCCCCCAAGCTCCGTGTATTGTGGCCTAAGGCCGATGTACATATTAAAATTGTTCAGTGTTCAGTGTTATCTCTCTCTCTCTAGCCTTGTGGTTGGAACATTTTGCTCGCAATCTCACGACCCCGGTTCCAATCCCGTTCAAGGGGATATTTTTTCCCTGGGTTAGCATCAGTGCTGACTCCACTCTCCCCAAAAGTCCTTCGGATGAGACACCATGTGCGAATGCAAGCAGAACACCTTGCCACGTTAAATCCTGTTCCGCTTTTCGAAAGAATAGGCCATTTTGTGCCAGTGGGAACAGATAAAAAAATTACAAAACCCTATACACACGGGGACTGGGCGTAAAAAAGCATATGAGTACTTATTCCAGTATCCCCAAAATCAAAGAATAAAATGAATAAATAAATAGAAATAAATAAACTGCTCTGTCTGTCTGATCTAATAATATGACACAAAAATGTTTCCTTGTTCTGAATACATCGTTTAAAGTTGTTTCTTTTCTTCATTGTACAGGAAGTAATTATGAGTATGACACTAAAAGGAAGCCATACAATCAACCTCGGGGACTGTGTAAGCTCATCATTATCATCATCCTGGGTATCAAGGTCTTAGTCAATATCGTCGTCATCGTTGTCATCATCATTGTTGTCGTTATTATCTACATCACTCTCATCATCGTCAATATCATGACAGGAAACATTCGGTTTAGAAGAAAGAGAGAGAGAGAGAGAGAGAGAGAGAGAGAGAGAGAGAGAGAGAGAGAGAGAGAGAGGAGAGAGAGAGAGAGAGAGAGAGAGAGAGAGAGAGAGAGAGAGAGAGGGAGAGAGAGAGAAGAGAGTATGTGTGTGTATGTGTGTGTGTGTGTATTTGTGTGTGTATGTGTGTTTGTGTGTGTGTGTGTGTGTGTGTGTGCGCGTGTGTGTTTGTGTGTGTGTGTGTGTGTGTGTGTGTGTGTGTGTGTGTGTGTGTGTGTGTGTGTGTGTGTTTGTGTGTGTGTGTATTTGTGTGTGTATGTGTGTTTGTGTGTGTGTTTGTGTTGTGTGTGTGTGTGTGTTGTGTGTGTGCGTGTTTTGTGTGTGTATGTGTGTGTGTGTGTGTGTGTGTGTGTGTGTGTGTGTGTGTTGTGTGTGTGTGTGTGTGTGTGTGTGTGTGCGTGCGTGTAGTGATTGTGTGGTAGCCTAGTGCTCAGAACATTGCGCTGGCAATTTGACGACCCGAGTTCGATTCCCGTTGGAGGGATTTTTCCCCTGGAGTTAACATCAGTGCTGACTCCACTCCCCAAAAGTGTCAGATGAGACTGTAAACCGAGCCCCGTGTACGAACGCACGCAGAACATCTTGCGCACACGTTAAATCCCGTTCCGCTTTCCGTAAGAGTAGGCCATTGTGTGCCGGTGGGAACAGATGACAATATTTACACAACTGCATATACACGGGGATTGGATGAAAAAAGCACATGAGTTCTTATCCCATCTTCTTGGATATAAAAGAATAAATGAAATAAATAAATAAATACACACATACACACATATGTCAACAGTTTGAAAAAAGTACAAATTTTAATAGTTTAAAAAATTCACCCCTTTCAGGAATCAACAGTGTAGCAATCCATTATTAC
>CM060332.1:55865152-55897652 GCA_030674155.1 Stramonita haemastoma | reverse complement strand
ACAATCAATATGTTTATCATTGATAATTTAAAGAAAAATAAATGGGCCATTCGTGTATTCATCATTCAGTTCAAAGATATGTATCTGTATGGAGAAGTTTGTTACAGTACCTAAACATGTTGCCTACAAGATTTTTAAAGATAGATTTTACACACAGCCTGGCTTGAGGACATAAAACAAAGCAATAATGTGTTAAATACCAGATGGCATAAACTAAAGCAATCACAATATGTTCAATACTATTACTGCTGAATATGTTTGTTCATCTGGTTTTTTGTCTTGAGCAGGATGGCTTTTCTTATGTAAACAAATGGAAAGGTTTTCAAAAGCAAAATGAAACAGAATGTGTGTGACGATTCATACATTTATCTTGAGTTCAAGGTGTGTACTCTCTAGTGAAGCCTTTTTTTATCTATTTTATTTATTTATTTTTGTATCATTTTATGTCACAGCAAATCAGGCTACTACCCCTGTGGAGATTGTGTTGCCACAAGTACAGTGCCACCCAGTCTTTTTTTACAATTATTTTTCCTGTCTGCAACTGTATTTGTTTCCCTATCAGAGTGTATGTTTTTTTTTTTTCTACAGATTTTTGTCAGGGACAATCCACTTACTGTCGCTGATTTTTTTTTTTTTTTTTTTACATGCAATAGGTAATGATTTGTAACACACAGAACCTTGGTTTTATTGTTTCATCCGGAAGACTAGCGCCCAGACTACCACTCATGGTCTAATGGAAGAGGAAAAGTTTTTCAATGACACTCCCTCCCTACGTCCTTTTTGATGTATTGTGTCCAAATGATTCTCTCTCTCTCTCTCTCTCTCTCTCTCTCTCTCTCTCTCTCTCTCTCTCTCTCTCTCTCTCTCTCTCTCTCTCTCTCTCCTCTCTCTCTCTCTCTCTCTCTCTCTCTCTCTCTCTCTCTCTCTCTCTCTCTCTCTCTCTGTGTCTGTCTGTCTGTCTGTTGGTCTGTCTGTCGGTCTGTCGGTCTGTCTGTCTGTCTGTCTGTCTGTCTGTCTGTCTGTCTGTCTCTCTCTCTCTCTCCTCTCTCTCTCTCTCTCTCTCTCTCTCTCTCTCTCTCTCTCTCCTCTCTCTCTCTCTCTCTCTCTCTCTCTCTCTCTCTCTCCTTCTCTCTCTCTCTCTCTCTTTCCTTGTGATTAGAACATTGTGCTCGCAGTCTGACGACCCCGGTTCCAATCCAGTTCAAGGGGATATTCTTTTCCTGGGGTTAGCATCAGTGCTGACTCCACTCTCGCCAAAAGTCCTTCGGATGAGACTAGCAACCGAGGCACCGTGTATGAACACAAGTAGAACATATTGTCACGTTAAATCCTGTTCCACTTTTCGAAAGAATAGGCCATTGTGTGCCGGTGGGAAGAGATAATTTTTTTTTATACAAAACTCCATACACACGGGGACTGGACGTAAAAAAGTACAAGAGTACTTATTCCATTATCCTCCATATAAAAGAAAAAAATAAATGAATAAATAGAAATAAATAAACTGCTCTGTCTGTCTGATCTAATGACAATACACAAAATTGTTTCCTTGTTCTAAATTTAAGTTGTATCTTTGTTGTTTTTTGTACAGGAAGCAATTATGAGTTTGACACTAAAAGGAAGCCATACAATGAACCTCAGGGACTGTGTAAGCTCATCATCATCATCCTGGGTGTCAAGGTCTTAGTCAATATCATCGTCATCGTTGTTATCATTATTGTTGTCGTTATCATCTCCATCATTCTCATCATCGTCAATATAATGACAGGAAACATTCAGTTTCACAAAGAGAGATAGAGAGAGAGAGAGAAAGAGATAGATAGATATTTATTTATTTTTTTAATTTATTTTTTTATATCGAGGATAACAGAATAAGCAACATGTGCTTTTTTTCATCCGGTCCCCGTGTGTATGCAGTTTTTTGTAAATATTGTCATCTGTTCCCACCGGCACACGATGGCCTACTCTTACAAAAAGCGGAATAGGATTTAACGTGTGCGCAAGATGTTCTGCGTGCGTTCGCACACGGGGCCTCGGTGTAAAGTCTCATCCGAAGGACTTTTGGGGAGAGTGGAGTCAGCACTGATGTTAACGATAGATAGAGAAAGAGAGAGAGAGAGAGAGAGAGAGAGAGAGAGAGAGAGAGAGAGAGAGAGAGAGAGAGAGAGAGAGAGAGAGAGACAGACAGAGACAGAGACAGAGACAGAGAGAGACAGAGAGAGAGAGAGAGAGAGAGAGAGAGAGAGAGAGAGAGAGAGAGAGAGTGTGTGTGTGTGTGTGTGTGTGTGTGTGTGTGTGTGTGTGTGTGTGTGTGTGTGTGTGTGTGTGTGTGTGTGTGTGTGTTTGAGTGTGTGTTTGTGTGTGTGGTTTGTGTGTGTGGTATGGGGGGGGGGGGGGGGGGGGGGGGGGGTATGTGTGCGTTTAGTGATTGTGTGGTAGCCTAGTGGTCAGAACATTGCGCTCGCAATTTGACGGCCCGTGTTCGATTCCCGTTGGAGGGGATTTTTTCCCCTGGAGTTAACATCAGTGTTGACTCAACTCTCCCCAAAAGTCTTTCGGATGAGACTGTAAACCGAGGAGCCGTGTACAAACGCACGCAGAACATCTTGCGTACACGTTAAATCCTTTTCTGCTATACGTAAGAGTAGGCCATTGTGTGCCGATGGGAACAGATGACAATATTTACACGACTACATATACACGGGGATTGGATGAAAAAAGCTCATGAGTGCTTATCCCATCACCCTGGATATAAAAGAATAAAATGAAATAAATAAACACAACACACACACACACACACACACACACACACATATATATATATAAATATATATATATATATATATATATATATATATATATATATATATATATAGATGTAACCAGGTGGTTTTGTGTAGCTCTATGTGTGAGAGCTTGTTGGGTGTTTAGTTAGGTTTTAAACAGCTAAACAGACATTTGGTGTGGTCAGAACAAATAAGATCTTCTGTTCATTTTATAAAGTGTTATGGTTCATTATGAGTACGACATATTTGTATTTTTATATGAAGTTGATAATTGAATTTTTATGATTTTTATGATTCATATGTAACTAATTAGTTATTTTGTATTCCATTTTGTTCTTATGATTTTATTGTTAGTGGGATGAGATGAGATATTTTATTGTAATGATTTTTGGATCAGAGAGATAACTCTACTTTGCATTTTGAACACAAAGAATCGGCCTGAAATAAGAAAGAAAACCTTTAATAACAACTTTAATAAATCATATTATCTATTCATATTCAGGGATATGATTGTTGAAGGCCTGATCTCGACTCGATTCAACTCGACCATAGTGAAGATTCTCTATTTTCATCCTAAAGTAGTATTTTCACTTATTACATCATATCAGTATAAGAACATTGAAATCGCGATCGGCAAAAGCAGTTCTAATTCACAAGTAAAGAAATATTTTATATACTGTAGTGTGCGATTGAGAATCGTGTGTAATAAACTTTATTTTGATGAATGAAATATAACTTAATTTAGGTTGTAGTAGATCGTAAGGCATACGATGGTTTGAACACGATGATTAGCCTAACGGTCATTCTTTGTTTTAAAACGAATTCGAATCTCGTCGAACTGAATTTGATAAAATGCAGACATTTAATTATCGATTTATGGTATATTTTGGGTTTATATATGAATGAATATTAGGTTAGATTATGTTAATATAGATAATTTGTATTATTAGAGATTGTTCATTCTTTCGATCTTACGAACTACTTCGTAAGCAAGGCTGATGCAAGATTGATGCGCAGGCAGTAGATTGGGAATTGTGTTTTCGCATCGCTATTTAATTATTAATATCTCATCTCATGGACACTGCTGGCTAATAATATGCATATGTATACAATTTGTGGATTATATTCTTCCTTTTATATTCATTAAGTATTAGGCTCTGCTGGACTCTTAGTGTTTAATTATTGAAAGTTTTAGTACAAACCTGTTAAAAGTGTGTCTAATCAGAGGCTTTTATCGCATTTAGCTCGCAGTTAGATGATTGTTGTGTAAAGTGCATTAGTGCATTTTAAAGCTTGTGTTTCCTAGTTTATTTTGATGTATAATATGTTTAGCTTTGTTGTGCGGACAGTGACATAATCGCTGTTGAAGCCACATAAGGAAACACAAATTTCGTCCATTTTAAGTCTGAAGTGGCCGAATCGTCTGCTGCCGCGCGGTGCTGTCTTTGCAGTCCGTGCGGAGGCTATATATTTAGGGGTGGTTAAGGAGACTGGGAGAGATAGGTGTGCAGACTACAGTAGACTGGGTTAGGCCTGTAGCAGTCCAGCAGAGCACAGGATGGAGCAGAGAGATGACATAATAAAGACCTAGCAACGCCCAGCTGCTGTCTTCCCCTGAGTCTTCATTTGCCTGGCTGCTGTATATTGTTCCTCTACTTTCCCTGTCCTCTATCCTTGCTACCGGCTCATCACATACATATATGTATATATATATATATATATATATATATATATATATATATATATATATATATACACACACAAAGATTTGAAAAAAAGTACAAACTTTAATAGTTAAAAACATTCACCCCTTTCAGGAATCAACAGTGTAACAATCCATTATTACAACAAAAAGTGACAGGAACAGTCTTTAAGCAACATAAATCTGGTTCTGTACAAATAAATAACAAATCATTTCTGTAACTTTCAAAAGGCTATCAAACCCTTTTGTATTGAAAGCATACTGCACTTCTAGCTTTTGATAATTTGATAACACTTTTACTTTACATTTGATCGTGATCTCGAATATTTTATCTTTCCAGAGAGACATTCATACAGACATACAAACCTACGTTCTCAATAACAGCAAGATCATAGTTTTTCCACTTGGCACATCTAGGCTTTCTATTGCTGTGTAAACATTTCCTGCAAAACTGAATACCAACAAAAGTGAGTTTTTCTGCATTCTGTTTTTATGTCACCGAGGACTTTTTTTAAAAAAAGCAACACTAATATTTACATACGTTTTCTTCAATGTCCTTTCACAGCTGTCAGCTTCCCCCACATTCAGCTCCTCTCAGCTGCTCTCCATTCCATCCCAGCTGGTGCTAATTATAGCAGAAACTCACGACACTTGATAAAAGGAAGAGGTTAGTTAATTTCAGTACTAAGGAATGGACACTTGACTGAGTTATGCTGGGTTTGTGGGTTGTGCTTTACATTTTTACAGAGTTCAATGTTTTACTGGGTATTTTACAAAAGGCCTTATTTTTGTCTATATCGTATTTTACATGATAATACAATCTATGTAGTACACATTTCCTTCTGGCATCATTTTCATCTTTCTCTCTTTTGGTTCATGACCTCAGTACCACATTCATTCTGCTCCCTACAGAAGTGTCGGAAGGCTGAAGTAGAGAGGAGGAGTTGTGTTTCAGGCAGTGTGTGAACTCCAGGCTGAAGTCTGTGTGTAGCTCTGCTGACACTGCTGCCTCACCACCCTGCAACAGAAATCACTGAATGAGTCCTGAGTAAAGCCAGACCCCTTGGCAGTGAGGTCTTCTCTGTGGATAGACGTGGTGATGTGGTCAGTGTGTCTACTGCCTTGTTTGTTGGTGATGTGGTCAGTGTGTCTGCTGCGCTGTTTGTTGGTGATATGGTCAGTGTGTCTACTGCCTTGTTTGTTGGTGATATGGTCAGTGTGTCTACTGCCTTGTTTGTTTGTTGGTGATATGGTCAGTGTGTCTACTGCCTTGTTTGTTGGTTATATGGTCAGTGTGTCTACTGCCTTCCTTGTTTGTTGGTGATATGGTCAGTGTGTCTGCTATCTTCTGAAGTAGCGCATGGTATCCATGACTCTGATATTCTTCATCCACAAACACACACACACACACACACACACACACACACACACACACACACACACACACACACACACACACACTCACACACAGACAAACACACACAAACACACACAAACACACACACTCACTTACTCACTCACTGACAAACCTGTGCCTTAAAGAGGAATGATGGAATAGTGAGGTAACAGAGTTGGGGGGGGGGGGGGGGGGCAGAAAACGCAGGTAATACTACTATAGGGAGCACCAAGAAAACAGCAGGATGGGAAGAACACATTGTCAGAAATACAGGCCTACCTCCTCTTCGCCGTTTATTCCGAAGGCGACAGATGAAAGCCCCGATCACCGTGACGACAGAGCTGATGGAGAGAAGTGATGACAACACGATGGCTGCTGTGGCACTTGTGCGCCTTGACCGTTTGGTTTTTGTGACGATTACCGGTTCCGCAGTTGTGATGGTTGACAGTTCTGTGCTTGTGACGTCTAAGGGTTCTGTGCTTGTGACGTCAGAGGGTTCTGTGCTTGTGACGTCAGAGGGTTCTGTGCTTGTGACGTCTGATGATTCTGCACTTGTGACGTCTGGTGGTTCTGTGCTTGTGACGACTTTCGGTTCTGCACTTGTGACGTCTGACAGTTCTGCATTTAAACATAGCTAGATTGATAGACAGTTACGTAGGTATTTAGGTAGGTGAGATGGTAGATGGGTAGTCCCGTGTGCAAACGTATGCGGAACATCTTGCGCACATGTTAGATCCTGTTCCGCTTTTCGAACGAGTAGGCCAATGTGTGCCGGTGGGAACAGATGACAAAATTGACAAAATTGCATACACACAGGGTCTGGATATCAAAAAGCACATGAGTGTTTATTACACGCACAGAAAATGCTACGCTGCTACATTTGAGCAAGATCTTCAGTGTTCATTTTGTCACAATGCTATAGAAACAACACCGCATTTTCTCTTTTATTGTAATGCTCTAAGTGACTTACGAGTAAAATTTATCCCTGGGAAAAATAGTATGTATCCATAGCTAACTTCATTTTAAAGATAAATGGAAGACGGTGCTTGTGTCCATGCTCTTGTCAGATATTTTTATCATGCCAACAAACGTGGCTAAAGTCATTATGAAACCTTTTCTTGATTCCAATGAGTAATTGATGTTGCTTCCAAATTCTGCTTTTGTATTAGAGGAATGCTGTATTCAAAGCATTCAGTCATACATGATTACTAATGGATGAGTAACGGGTTGAATGGCCATTACAATTAAATTCTTCAGTTCTTAAGCTCTAAATCTCTTTCTCTCTGTCTGTCTGTATGTCTGTATGTCTGTCTGTCTGTCTGTGTGTCTGTCTGTCTGTCTGTCTGTTTGTCTGTCTGCGTGTCTGTCTGATCGTCTCTAACCCCTCTCCCTCATACACATATATACATACACATACATACGTACATACATACATACATACATGCATACATACATACATACATACGTACGTACGTACGTACGTACGTACGTACGTACGTACGTACGTACGTACGTACGTGCGTGCGTGCATGCATGCATGCATGCATGCATGTATACATACATACATACATACATACATACATACATACATACATACATACATACATACATACATACATACATACATACATGCATACACACATACACACATACACACATACACACATACACACATACATACATACATTCATACATACATACATACATACATACATACATACATACATACATACATACATACATACATACATACATGCATGCATACATGCATACATGCATACATACATACATACATACATACATACATACATACACGCATGCATGCATGCATGCATGCATGCATACATACATACATACATACATACATACATACATACATACATACATACATACATACATACATAACATACATACATACATGCATACATACATACATACATACATACATACATACATACATACATACATACACACACACACACAGAGACATACATACATACATACATACATACATACATACATACATACATACATACATACATACATGCATACATACATACATACATACATACATACATACACACACACACACACAGAGACATACATACATACATACACACACACACACATACATACATACATACATACATACATACATACATACATACATACATACATACATACATACATACATACATACACACACACACACACACACACACACACACACACACGTACGTACGTACGTACGTACGTACGTACGTACGTACGTACGTACGTACGTACGTACATACATACATACATACATACATACATACATACATACATACATACATACATACATACATACATACATACATGCACACACATACACACATACACACATACACACATACACACATACACACATACACACATACACACATATACACATACATATACACTCATGCACACATATACACATATACACACATATACACATACAGACACGCGCGCACACACACACACACACACACACACACACACACACACACACACACACACACACACACACACACACACACACACACACACATCAATACATGCTGAATAACAGACGGACGGACAGAATCAAGAGAAACATTTCAGAGACAGTGAAAGACTGGAAGAAAGAGAGGCAGACAGATGAAGACAGAGAAATAAACAGACATACAGACACAGAGAAAAACAGACAGAAGCTGGTACCACACATACCTGTGACACGAATCCGTATCATCCCAATCCATTCATCATTGACTCCGTCCACGGTTGAGACTGTGTCCAAAAGTTGATCCTGGTTGGTAGGTAACCGCAAGTTAAAAACGTGAGCAGCAGGGTCATAAGAACAGTTGGTGGGAAGAAGGGACACACATGCACACATGCACAAACACTGACTGACTGACTGACTGACTGACTGACTGACTGACTGACTGACTGACTGACTGTAACAAGAGAAACATTCACAAAAAGTAAAAGAAGGGATGGAAGAGTGACAGACAGATGAAGACAGAGAAAGAAACAGACATACAGACACACAGAAAAACAGACAGAAGCTGGTACCACACTACCTGTGACACGAATCCATATCCTCCCAATCCATTTACCAATCGCTCTGTCCACTGTAGAGTATATGTCCAACAAGTGATTCTGGTCGGTAGGTAACCGCACGTTAAAAAACGTTAGCAGCAGGGTCATAAGAACAGTTGGTGGGAAGAGGAGACCGAGAACAGTTCTTCCTGATGATCTGTGGGCAGAATATCGTTGATGAAGAACGAAAATTCCTGACCAGCAAGGATGCACACTCCTTATCGGGGAAGCAGGGATAATTTTGTGTGGAAACAGGAAGCACCAACACTGAGTTTTTCTCCACTTCAAAGAGCTTATAGAATGATGTGCCTGAAACAGACCAAGAGTGCGTCAAAAAATATTCTTAAAATTCTTTAGAATAGTCTCTGTGCATGTGTGTGTATGTTTGTGTACGCACGCGCACACGTCTGTGTGAATATTCTTAGCACTGGCGATTCATTGTCATGATTTTGCTTTATACGATAAATTAAATCCTCATTCCCACCCCCTCCCTCATGACAAAAAGGGGAGACCTAACAAATCCAGTCCAGGAAAAAAGGCACCCTCTAAGTAATTAAGTGGTATCTATTATTCTGCGTTCTGTTGTAAAATAACACATACAAAAGAAAGAAAGAAACAAAGAGAGAAAGAAACAAACAAAGAAACAAACAAAAAGAAAAGAGAAGGAAGGAAGGTTCATGGAAAGAAAAAAAAACGAAAGAAAGAAAAGAAAAGAAAAGAAGGAAGGAGAGAAGAAGAAAGAAAGAAAGAAAGAAAGAAAGAAAGAAAGAAAAGAAAGAAAGAAAGAAAGAAAAGAAAAAAAAGAAGGAGGGAAAGAAGAAAGGCAGGAAGAAAAAACGAAGAAAGAAAGAAAGAAAGAAAGAAAAAAAACGAAAGAAAGAAAGAAAGAAAGAAAGAAAGAAGAAGAAAGAAAGAAAGAAAGAAAGAAAGAAAGAAAAGAAAAGAAAAGAAAAGAAAAGAAAAGAAAGAAGGAAGGGAGGAAGGAACACAGAAAGAAAGAGAGAAATCTAAAATCTGATGTCAGATAGATGGGCTCAAATGATTTGAGAAAAAAAAGAAACTTAAAGAAGGGGAAAGAAAAGGAGCACAAGGAAATGAAAGCAAAGTCAAGAATATAAATACATACAAAAATCAAATAATAATGAATGAATGAATGAATGAATGAATGAATGAATGAATGAATGATTGACTGACTGAAATAATTAATTAATTAATTGATAATTCATTCATTAATTAATACATCAACGAATGAATGAATGAATGAATGAATGAATGAATGAATGATTGAATGATTGAATGAATGAATGAATGAATGAATGAATGAATGAATGAATGAATGAATGAATGAATGAGACAAGAAAATAAACTATGTAGAAACATTCACAGCCAGTGTCTATACTTACAATATCGATAACAGCAATGTTGTTGAAGGGAGCCCAGAATGAGCATCAGCAGGTAGACAGCCTTCATCCCTGCCATCATCATCACTGCTCCTGCACCTTCACCACACAATACACAGGTCTGCCTAGATCTATATTCCCAACACAATTTTCCTAAAAATGAAACAAACAAAACTAACAGTTCCTTTCTTTTCTTTTTTTCTTTTTGTCCTCGCAGTACACATGTCTGGGTATATGCTTAAAACACAATACTCAAAAACAATAAACGAAATTGTGTACGTGATAGCTCAGTGGTCAGAGCACTTGCTTTCCCCTCAGCCAAGGTTAAACAGCATTGAGTGTGGTTACCAATATCAACTGGATGGGTGACTGCTTGCGCACTTTAGTTTCAGAACAGTTCCCAAGTTCATCCAGCTGTAAAAAAGGTACCTGCCCTCTTTAGGGTCAGGGAAGGTAAAGCAGCGAGGGAGAGGAGATGGGCGCCGCCCTCAAAATGCTGGCCCCCCAGAGAAGCTGAGGTCTCTGACGCCTTTTGCTACCCTACGACCACATGGGTTATGGGACACCTTTAATTTTTATCTTTTACCCCAACGAAATCACACTTTCTTCTTTTTCCTTTACTTCTTTTGTTTGAACTTATTTACTTTGCCTCTATCCCACAGCATTTCTGAAGAACTCTTAGGGAAAGAAAATAATTCATTGAAAGACTGATTTAGGAGAACCATGCATAATTCTATATTACAACAGAAATCATCTTCATGCGGAAACGAACATTGCCAAAAGACAGTGAATACGTTTTAATAGTCGAAGACGGACCCTACACCTAAGGGGATGAAACCGTTCGACTTTAGTCTCGTGGGTCCAGGAAGTCGCGAGTTCGAATCTCGTCGGTGGCGTCTGGTGAATGAAGGGTAGGGATTTTTACGATCTCCCAGGCCAGCTTTAAACGCAGACCTGCCAGTGCCTTCATTTGTTTCGTGTCTATCGACATGCAGAAGATCAGAAAATGCACGTTAAAGATCCCACAACTCATACCAGCGTTAGACAGGTAAAGAAAACACGAACATACCCAGCATACATCCCCGAAGTCAAAATGCGACTAACTACCTTCATAGTGAGCAAAAAAACGCTTGTATACGCAAAATCTCACTATCGGTAAACCTTACACCTCTATTTGGGGAACAAAAATCAAAACAAACAAACAAATATAAAGATATCTTAACGATTTCTCTTACCAACTACTCACCAAAATAAACCAACGAGAGAGAATCCAGCCACACTGAACAATAAAGTTGCACCAAAAAAAAAGTGAGCAACAGTCCTAGCCTTGCTATTGTAAACGTTGAAACTATACTGATACAACTGATGCTAGTGACGGACTTATGAATTAACTGATGCGGAAGTTAATAAATCAGTAGTGCTTTATATGTATGTAGTGGCTATTCAGATACGATGATTCATTGTCACATTCCTACACAAACTTTCTCTAAACGGTACCGACTGTTTACAAAGTGCCTGTTGTCACAAGAACACACCAACCCTTATGTTTACCACATTCCCTACTTAAAAACCAAGGTCCCGTGTGCGTACACAAACAGACCATCTCAAAGCACATGTTAAAACCCGTTCCGATATTCTAAAGACTAGGCTATTGTGTGCCAGTGGAAACGGTTGACAAAACTGACAAAACTGCACACACACAGGGACTGGATGTAAAAAAATCCCATGAGTGCTTATTCCATTACCCTTGAAATAAACAAAGAAAAACAAAAGAAACGGCATTATCTTATGGTTAAGCCCTGAGCGGGGTGGGGGGGGGGGAGAGAATACATTTCTTATATAAATGAAAGTTAAACAGTACACTGTTCATATTCAGACATAAATAGAAAAGAAAAAAAAAAGAAAGAAGGAAAAGTTTTTTTTTCTTTTTATTTCTGTAATTTTCCTCAATGTTCTTTGTTCAACTGTTGATAAAGTACAGAAATTTTAAGGCATATTGTGTGTAGTAGAATCATTGGTATCTTTGTATCTCTGTATCTGTTTGTGTGTCTCATATATATATATATAGAGAGAGAGAGAGAGAGAGAGAGAGAGAGGAGAGAGAGAAGAGAGAGAGAGAGAGAGAGAGAGAGGAGAGAGAGAGAGAGAGAGGAGAGAGAGAGAGAGATGTATATAAAAAAAAGGTAAGGCAAAGGTGTCCTGTAACCTAGGCGGTCGTAGGAGAGCGAGACACCAGAGACCTCAGCTTCTCTGGGGACCACCATATTGAGGGTAGCGCCCATCTCCTCTCCCTCCCTGCTTTACTTTCCCTGACCCTACAGAGGGCATATACCCATTTACAGCTGGGTGAACTTCGATTTGTTTTTACAAAATATAGCGCTATATAAATTCCATGTACTACTACTACTACTACAACTACTACTACTACTACTACTACTACTACTACTTACTACTACTACTACTACTACTACTACTACTACTACACAAATCATGAATACCCTGTATGGACACTCTATAGCTAGATAACACTCACACAGATAATCTCTTTGGATGTCCTCATAATTACTTCTTACGAGTGTTGTCGAAACTCTGTATAACTGGGCCCTCTTAACATGACTATACTGAGAACCCGTGCAGGAAAAAGTCATAGCTTTTAAAAAATCACACCCCAAGATATCACATGCTGAGTTTATGTCTTTAGGAAATGACAGGTCATATGATTTACTTTCAATTTTAGAAGATCGCATATATTTCAAATGAGTCTTTGATTTAGGAAAATGAGCTATCATACTGGATAAGAAATTCAGAGGGTAAACTAGGTGACAAAATCAATTTCAACTTTAAACAACCTACAGGTCTAGTTTCGAACATTTGCCCCTAAAACATTATCAGAAACACAAAATTGTCAGGAATATTGTGCACGTGTCACAATGCAAGTAAGATCATTTAGAAGTGAGCATAGTTACGTAATATTATAAACAAATCTTTGAAATATGAATGCGTCTGTAGATAAACTATTTATTTGAAACATATTTTAAGAAACATCCTTATTTTTTAGACTGCAGCTTCTGTTACAATGTATATCTTAAATAAAACAGAACTGTCACAACAGTAGATACTCATGTTAAAGATAAATCAATAAAGTTTACCAGATCACAAAACTGAGCACAAAGAACCCAACCTCTCTCAACAAGCGTACCACAAAGAGTGAGCGACGATCTTCGCCTCGCTATGATGAGAAATACTGATACAAACAATACTGCAGGTTAAAGTACAAAGTAACTAACCAGGACATTGAAATGCCAATCTTTTTTCATTCCCACAGCTCTTAAACAAAATGAATCAAAGCCAAACAGTACAATCTGTTGAAAGTATTAACAAAGCATGCCTGTGTTTCTAGCGTGGGAAGAAGATGGAAGGAGCTATGGTAAATGAACTCAATGATGATATTGGTGCATCTGAAACAAAGAGTGCAGTTTTTTCTTAAGCTTTTGACAAAGACTCTCACACGCACACACATGCACACACGCTAACATGCACCAACCCCCCCCCCCCCCCACACACACACCCACACACCCACACATATACTCATACATGCACAGATGCATGCATGCACACACATGCAAAAACAAACACAATAACATTTAAAGTCTGCAATTGATCTAACATGAATGTGTGCATGTGTGCACATATGCACATACAAACCCATAAAGCACGCACATATACACATATACATATATGTGACGCTCCACCACGAAATGGGTCCATTAGCACATATGTTATGTTCCACCACGAAATGAGTCGCTTAGCACATGGCCTACTTTTCCGCTAGGAGCCATTAAAGGCAGGTTGGGGTCAAATTGTTTTATTTTAATATTTTGATTGATTATAAAACTATAGCCATTGCTGTACACTGTAGTGAAATATCAAGGCATAATGTTGTTTCCTTTTACCTTTAAACGTGCTTTAAAAAATACCAAAGCCCTCATTCTGGCCACCCATTAGGATGCTTAACTTGTCAATTTCTCATTTTGTCACTTCCTGCAGTCTATCATTTCAGGTTGTTATAGCTTTTGATAGAATTGTCCAAGTTTCAATCTGTTTTTTGCATTGAATAGATATTTTATTGCAAATTAATAGAATGTCAATAACTAAAAAGTGACCTCTGGTGCTATCCGACTATATTCACATATTCCACTTTTCCGCTAGGAGCCATCAAAGGCAGGTGGTGGTCAGGTTGTAGATTTTGAGATTTGATGGATTATAAAACAATAGAACTTATTCTACCTTGTAGTGAAATATCAAGGCATAATTCTGTTTCCTTTTGTCCTTACACGTGCTTTGAAAATAACAAAGCCCTCATTCTGACGGCCTATTATGATACTTTACTTGTCAAATTCTCATTTTGACATTTCATGCAGTCTATCATTTCAAATTGTTATAACTTTTGATAGAATTGTTCAATCTTCAATCTGTTTTTGTATTGTATAGCCATTTTATTGCAGATTAACAACATGTCAATAACTAAAAATTGACCTCTGGTGCAATGCAACTCCTTATGTGGTGGAGGTAACATATGCACATGACCACACACACACACACACACACACACACACACACACACACACACACACACACACACACACACACACACACACACGGACGCACGCACGCACACACACACATACAGTATATAGAGTATAACTTCCACAATTCTAGCTCTTCACCATGATGATCATGGCACAAACTGCAGGAAAAAAAAAAACAACAGCTCAAGCTGGTGTGCACACCATCCTGGAGCCCAGAACATAACTAGCACCGGTCACTACAACACGGCCAAGTTGCAGCACGTGTGCTGAGATAGCTGTGACCTGCTGACAGATGTCGCCACTGTCTGCACCCTCTACTGACAGCTGACAGATGTCGCCACTGTCTGCACCCTGTACTGACAGCTGACAGATGTCGCCACTGTCTGCACCCTCTACTGACAGCTGACAGATGTCGCCACTGTCTGCACCCTCTACTGACAGCTGACAGATGTCGCCACTGTCTGCACCCTCTACTGACAGCTGACATATGTCGCCACTGTCTGCACCCTCTACTGACAGCTGACAGATGTCGCCACTGTCTGCACCCTCTACTGACAGCTGACCAGTGCATGAGGGCTGACCAGGCTGGGGCTACTTCCATGTCAAACTACAGCTGACCAACACCTTGGCTGAACTTAACAACACAAATAGAAAGACAGGGGAAGAACACAAAAGGATTTTCCTCTCTTTGTTTTTGTTTGTGGTCCTCACCACACCTGTTGACCTTGAACAACGGCCTTGACCTAGTTTGGATAGGCGAGGGTGTTTGGCTATAATACATAACCTTTGATATCACTTTTCACTTCAAGATCTCAGATAAACAACATGTTTCCTTTATGCGAACTTAAAGAAAAGTAACTGTTTCCTTGAGGCTTCATTAATGAGTTGAAAGATATGTATCTGTATGGAGAAGTTTGTTACAGCACTTAAACATGTTGCCTACAAGTTTGTGAGATAGACTTTACACACAGCCTGGCTTGAGGAAATAAAACAAAGCATCAATGCGTTAAATACCATAGGACATAAACAAAAACAATGACAATATGTTCAATACTATTGCTACAGAAAAGGTTTGACCCTCTCTTTTGGGTTGATATTTTTAGCAGGATGTTTTTTCTCACATAAACAAATGGAAAGGTTTTCAAAATCAAAATGAAACAGAATGTGAAGTCTTTCTTTATCTGTTTCATTTTTGTGTCTCTTTATGTCAGAGGTGATTTCTCTGTATGAAATTCAGGCCACTATCCCTGGGGAGACTGTGTTGCCACAAGTACAGTGCCACCCATTCTTTCTTTTCATCTTTCCTGTCTGCAACTGTATTTGTTTCCCTATCAGAGTGGCTTTTTTCTACAGATATTTGCCAGGGACAATCCACTTATTGTAGTAGGTTCTTTTACATGCGACAGATAATGAGTTGCAATACACTGAACCTCAGTTTACTGTTTCATCCGGAAGACTAGCACCCAGACTACCAGTCATGGTCTAATGGATGGGGAAAAGTTTTTCAATGACACTCACTACCCACGTCCTTTTTGATGTATTGTGTCCAAAGAATGCTCTCTCTCTCTGTCTCTGTCTCTCTATCTCTGTCTGTCTCTCTGTCTGTCTCTCTATCTCTGTCTGTCTGTCTGTCTCTCTATCTCTGTCTGTCTGTCTGTCTGTCTCTCTCTGTCTGTCTGTCTGTCTGTCTGTCTGTCTGTCTCTGTCTCTGGCTCTGGCTCTGTCTCTGTCTCTGTCTCTCTGTCTCTGTCTCTGTCTCTCTCTCTCTCTCTCTCTCTCTCTCTCTCTCTCTCCTCTGAAGCTATCAAGCTATCAAGACGTGTGTAAGGAGCTCTCTGAGGAAAGTGTTGAATTAGGACATAGCCTAGCTTCCAATACTTTCCATTTTTATATCAGTGGTCTTCTGTAATCATGTGGATTGCACCTGTGATATTGTCTACCTTCGGACAGTGTTTTCCTGTGGTGTATCGGTAAAAAAGAAAAAAGTCAATTCTATTTCAAATTTGCCATTCCGTGTCGGATGATGTCCCATCTCACGTAGAGACTTGAGGCCTTGGCCACCCAGTTGTGTCTGTGTCTGTGTCGGCGTCGCCAGCCCTTTGTTCCTGCCGGTATGGAGTACCACTCAAGACCAGCCCCTGACGCCAACGCTGGCTGTCCATCCCTGGAGGGCTCGCTGTCCGCCTATTCATAAAATCAAGTGTATGTGTGGGTATGGCCTACGTAGGCGTGCCAAGTACTGTGACTCCTCACCATGGAGACGACCATCGTATCGCCACCAGGTGTGTGTGAGTGAGTAGACTGTAGTCTTCTATTCGACCAAAAGAGCAATTTCGTGTGTAGTCTTGTGCCAAGTACAGTGACTCCTCACCATGGAGACAACTGTCTTAGTATCCCACCAAGCCTAGTTTTGTATTGACTACTATTGACAGCCCCCCTCCCTCTCCTACATCCCTTCACTCTTACTTCAGCCCCCTCGACCCCCCCCCCCCCCTCCTTAAACCATTTTCATTCAGTACACTTCTGACTGCCCCCATGTAGATGGACCAGTGTGCAGTGTAGTGTGTCATGTGTTTGAAGATGCGAACTGTTGGTCTAGGGCCATGGGATAAAAACAGCATACAATCGCCATCACTTTATATATATAATATATATTATATATATATATATATATATTTTTTTTTTTTTTTTTTTTTTTTTTTTTTTAAATAACTATTTTCTTCCACATACACTTCAGACTGCCCCCATGTAAAAGGATCAGTATGCAGTGAAGTGTGTCATGTGTTTGAAGATGTGAACTCTTGAACTAGGGGCCATGGGTTAAAAACAGAATAACCAATCTCTCTTCACTCCATCTCCACTCCCCCTGTCCCCTCCCCCTCCACCCCCAAAAATGTCTGCCCTCACCAACAATACCCAATGTGACTGGGCCCCCCAAATACATATCAAAATCGACCCAAAACAGTTAACTTTTACTGTCCCTTTTCCACTGCTTCCCTTAGCTAGAAAAATCTTTTATAAGCGTTACATGTGTAGTGTAAATAGTCAACCAGACTTTAGTGTTTATTGGAATGACTATGCACAACCCAACAAACTGATTTCACTTAGTGACAATGGTGACCTATCTAGTATTCCTACCACCCTACCCAGTGACGAACTTTACAAAACAAAAATACAGGTAAACTGTGCAGACAAAAAACTTATCACTGTCACATGCTTCTACACCACTGGTACTGTGCTAGTACAAGGCAACCTGTGCAGAAGATGGCTCAGGAAGGAATTCCAGTCACTGGTTCAGGTGATAAGAGCCATCTACAACCTGACACAGAAAGAGGGTCAACCAAACTTGGAGGAGGCTGTGCGCAACCTGTCAGAGCTACCTCTACCCCAACCCAAACCTTCCCCTTCTGGCAAGTTAATTCCCCAAGACATTCCCTCCCCATCCAAAAGTCCTCGCCTCTCCAGACTGGATTCCTTACCCCTTCCACACCACCCACCACCCACCACCAGCCCACCACCCAGTCCATATACTCAGCTGCCACCATCATCACCATCATCATCCTCATCTCCACCAGTCCAGCAGCCAGGCCAGGACAATTCAACTGAGGGGAACACAACACAAACCACTCCACAAAACTCAGTACAAACACCACATCCACTCCCAGTACAGAAGCAACAGGTGCAACATCTCTCACCATCAACCACGCATCCTCACCAAAAGTCACGTTGCATTCCTCGTTACCTATGCAAATATGGAGTCACCCTAACTTCACAAAAACAGAAGCAAAAGATACACTCCCTAACTTGTTCAATTAAAAAAGCCACCAAAGTGTTAGGGTCCCTCACCAAGAGTGTACACAAACTGCAAAAAGAAAACCATGACTTGAAGTCAGAACTCACACAACTGAAACAAACACTATCAAATGCACACACACAAAAACACTCAGCCTTACAATCAGATAAAGAACAGGATTCCTTTCTATCTTCCTTCCCTACCACCAACAGATTTTCTCTTCTTTACCATGACGACGAAAACAAAAAACAATGTACACATGACAACTTTGACACTATGCCAACTCAGCCTGACTCTACAACTCCACAGCATGCCTCAGTCAACACTATCAAAGACCACACTGACCTGAAGCAAACTCCATCTGACACTACAACTCCACAACATGCCCCAGTCAACACTATCAAAGTCAATCAAACAGACTCAGACAAACAATCCTCCAACATTTCTGTAGACATCAACAACCAAACAGTCAACACTGACAAAAACAGCAACCAAGCAGGCTCTAACAATCAAACTTCCGACATTCCTGTAGACATCCCTGTGGACAATGATCTAAACACAAATGATTGGACAACAGTCTCTCCTAGGAAAAGAAAAGACACTAAACTGCAATCCAACACCTCTGAAGCACCCCAAAATACTACCAGCAACACTCTCACACCACGTCAACAACTAGCCGAACAAAGGGTACATTCCAACACAACCAACCTCATTTTAGGTGACTCGGTGACACAACGGATCAAATCTGATATCCTATTTCACAAAGGCAGGAATCAGAACATCAGCATCTCAGGTATCACAGTTGATGACCTTATTCATTGGCTCAAACATATTCCCAACAACAAAGAGGTACATCACATCATTTTTCACACAGGAATAAACACATGCAAATATACATCCATCACAGAAAACAAATGGACACATCTTATAAAAAATATCAAACATGTGTTCCCCCACGCCAGGCTGCTGGCATCATCCATCATCCCCCCAATGGGACGGCACCCCCTAAAGAAAACAGTAAATGTGTCAAATATTTCCCTAGCTAAAGTGTGTGCTGCAGAAAATGTCCCCTTTGCAGACCACACTTCCATATTTACAACCACCAGTGGAGCCCCACGGAAAGACTTATATTCCGACCACTTCCATCCCAGCCCCAAAGGTTCAGACAGGTTAGCATACGCCTCAAGTACGCTGACCCCCGACTTAAACGACAGCCACTCCTGACAGCTCCTACTACATGGCCCACCCACGAGCAGAGGACACAAGCCCCATCTCCGCTGCAAAAAGGGTCTCTACAAAATTCCAGTGTCCCTGGATGCCCTTTTCCATCCCAGATGTCAGGACGCCGTCCCACCCACCTACCCCAGAATGACAATGTCTGGGTCAACAGACAAACCCTCCCACATCCACGACTTGTGATGTCCCTACGCTCTCCCCACCACCTGCCCCCACCTTACCCAGCAGTGCCTGTCTCCAGACCTCGCCCAGCTCCAGCCTTCCTGTCCAATGTTCCCTACGTCAAACCCAACACAGTATTATATACCCTAGAAACTCTCGTGTGAACATTCCACTCTACCAACACTCAACAAGAATATATATGTGTGTGGTAAATGAGGGTGCTGTGCATGCATGCACCTACCTATACTTTTATACATACACAGTGTGTGTATGTGTGTGCGAGTATGTGTATGTGTATGTATATGTATGTGTGTGTGTGAATGCCTGTGTGAATGAACAATGAACAATGAACAATGCTGGTGTGAATGAACAAAATGTTTACCTGCACATGAACATATGTGTTTACAAAACAACAGCAGGACAGGATTATGAAGACTGTTTCCTGTGCTCCACACCCCATGGTCTTGACTAGTTTACCTGGTGATTGACTGATACTTATATAATATATCAGACATTCTGTGCTTGTGACGTGCCCCCCTGAAACAGTGCTCAGAATGTTGAGCCCACACTGATGACCAGCACCAAATCATATTTCTTCCAGAAAAGACTTGACTAAAATCTTCAGGATCTGTGCTGATTGTGTGTCAACATCTTATTCTTCAGGAGTGCGCTGATTGAGCATCAGAATATACTCTAGTAATGGCCTTCACTAAGGTGTGTGTATGCGTGTGTGTATGTGTGTGTGTGGAGTGAACAAAATGATTGTGTACACATAAACATATGTGCAAACAATACCACAAGATTGCAAAGACTGTTTCCTGTGCTCCACGCCCCATGGTCTCGAGTTATTCACTTGGTGACAGACTGATATCTATATACTTTATCAGATATTTGTGCCGAAGTGTGCCCACCTGCAGTGCTCTGAATGTGTAGCACACAGTGACTGATCAGTGCCAGATCTTCTTTCATATGACTAAAAAAAAACAAAAAAAAAACAATCAGGATCTGTGCTGATTGTGTGCCAACATTCTATTCTTCAGGACTGCACTGATTGTGCATCAGGATATACTCCAGTATTCTGGCCGTGACTATTGTTTCCATTGCTGTTACAGGTGTACTTTTTATATTTTGAACATTGTATTACCTTGACTGTTCAAGGTGATTTATATTTTTTGCTTGTTTCTCTCTCTCTCTCTCTCTCTCTCTCCTCTCTCTCTCTCTCTCTCTCTCTCTCTCTCTTCTCCTCTCTCTCTCTCTTCTCTCTCTCCTCTCTCTCTCTCTCCCCTCAAAATATATATAATATATATCCTTTTCTTTCCATTTTCTTAACCTCTCTTCTTCCACATAACCGTATGATACTATTTGTGCCCTGATTGCTGGTTCTGTTTATTGAACGTGTTCTTCTGAATAGACTTCAGAGAGTTTATTTGAGTTACTAAATCCATTTTATATAATTATTATCATTTGTTGTATGTTCAGTGTTTAATATTTTTTTTTTTATTCTTTCTGATACATTTCATCTTTTTGTCCCAATCAAGTGCTTACTCGACTCCCCCCTATTATTACTTTTCCAACTTATTTCTTTTTCATCATCACCAAACTTTACACACACTTAACATTCCTCACTAAACTAACTGACAGATGCATTCAAAGCATACTTCATGGCCCTCCAAGGATGGATTACGAATCTGCCACCTAAACATAAACCATGCAGTAAATAAAATCGAAGATATATCAACGCTCATCACAAATCAAGGCAAACCATTTCACATAATTGGCCTTTCTGAGTCAAGACTTTCAAAGCATATAATGGATATGGACATATATATTCCCGGTTACAAAATCCTACGAAGAGATCCACAACAACCCAAAGAAACAGGAATCTTAATCTATATTAGTGAATCAGTAACATTCAAACGTCTTCCCCATCTAGAAAGTCTTGAAGTAGAATCTATCTGGATTGAAGTCTCTGTGAAAGGTTTCACACCCTATTGTAATGGGGTTCTGCTACAGAAATCCATCAGAAAGAACAAACTGGATAGACAAGTTTGACTCCATGATGAACGAAGTCCTATTAGAATCCAGAGAAATAATCTTACTGGGAGACTTCAATATTGACCTAGCAAAAGTACACAATCAATGGACCCAAGTTATGAATTCCCTCAATCTTCACCAATTAGTCAATTCACCCACAAGAGTCACATCAACTTCAAGCACAATTATTGATCACATCTACACATCTAACCCTAAAAACATCATAGAAACGTGTGTCCCTGTCTACACTGCAGCGATCACTATCCAGTCTGTGCCACATGGTCAAAAAAAGGAACAAAAATTCCCAAACCTGGCCATAAAACTATAACCTATCGTTCTTTTGCAAAATTTGATGAACAGCTTTTTCTCCTAGAATTATGTAACTCCAAGATCTCGGAAACATTCAACATTACAGATCCAGACTTAGCAATTGAGCTTTGGATAAAAACTTTTACTGAAATCTACAACAAGCATGCTCCACTAAAAACAATTAGGATCAAACATGTCCCCAAACCGCCTTGGCTCACAAAAGAACTAGAGGAAGCATGTTATCTTAGAGATTTTCTAAAAGAAAATAAATATTATGAGGAGTCAAAAAAATTAAGGAATGCCATAAACTCACAAAAACGTCGAGAAAAAAAGAAATATTTCCAAGATTTACTTTCTTCCAAACAAAACTCAAAGACTATATGGCGAGCAATAAACCAGATAACAAACAATCAGCCATCTTCCAAATCAAACATAATCAAAGACATTTCTAGTGAAAAACTTAACAATCACTTCATCAATGTTTCCTCTAACGTAATTAGCAATGATAATATCAAAGATTCCAATGACCTCACAATGAATTAAAACATTACTAGCCAAGAAAAGCATATTCCTTCATAAACTATCACATACCATTCATACTGTTTCAGAGGTCTATAACTATCTAACTCACCTCAAACAATCAAGAACATGTGGTCTTGATGGAATAGACAGCAAAATACTAAAACTATCAGCCCCAGTTATCACTGACACCCTAACACATATATATATAACCTTTGTCTTGACAAAAACTACTTCCCTAATGCCTTCAAATGTGCTAAAGTGATACCCATCTACAAGTCGGGTGATACTTCTGACCCATCAAACTATAGGCCAATCTCTATTATACCTATGCTCTCAAAGCCCCTGGAAAAACATATAAATAAGCACCTAGTCCATCATATAGATATCAACAACCTACTTCACCCTAATCAGTCTGGATTTAGACAAAATCATTCATGCCACACGGCACTGACTAGTCTTGTAGACAATTGGCTATCAAACATTAACGACAATAAATTTTGTGGAGTATTATTTGTAGATTTCAAAAAGGCATTTGATACGATTGACCACAAACTTCTTCTCAAAAAGCTAAATCTATATAGCATCTCTACAGAAACCCTAGGACTACTTAATTCCTATCTCACAAACAGGCAACAATGTGTCTCAATAGCTACATCCACATCCAAACTGAAGCCCATTCATTATGGAGTACCACAAGGATCCATACTAGGGCCAATTCTCTTTTCATTATACATAAATGACCTTCCTCTACACATCAAATCTAAATGTGAACTATTTGCAGATGACACAACCATACATACGAGTCATAACGACATTGACTTTCTTGCAACTATATTACAAAAAAGCACTGACGACCTTGTCAAATGGACAGAACTGAACCACATGACAATACATCCAAAAAAAACAAAATGCATGCTTATCACCACCAGACAAAAGCGACAAAATTTATCTCTTAAACTGTTTCCCATCCAGATCAATAAGGAGGCAATTGAACAAATCTCTCACCACAAAGTCCTAGGAGTAACAATCGACGAAAATCTTAGCTGGTTCTACCACATCTCTCACCTATGCAAGTATTTATCACAAAGAGTATACCAGTTGACTAAAATTAAACACTTTCTTGACCTTCACTCAAGGAAATTATTTTTTCAAGCTTATGTACAATCCTCAATAGATTATGCTCAACCCTGTGGGATTCTGCCAGTGCAAACACTTTGAAACCGTTGTTAAGCCTCCATAAACGTGCTCTTAAACTCGTCCTTTGAAGAAAACAACCTTACTAGAAGTAGATTATACTCAGTTAAATATTCTTCCCCTACACCAAAGACTAAAATATAACAAAGGCATCATGATGTACAAGATAATGGCAGGAGCCATCCCCACATCCTTAAAGATAACTTTCCTATGAATCATTACAGAAATACTGTAAAGCCTGCTGTCCCCATCCCAAGAATAGATTTGTTAAATCTAGTTTACTGTACTCAGGCCCTATGTTGTGGAATTCTCTTCCTGGTTCAGTTAAACAGCACCAATCATTAACAACCTACAAAAATCATCTTCTATCCACTTGATGCATCAGAAGTAACTAACCACACCTCATCCTGTTGGAAAACCTCTCTCTCCTCTCTCTCTCTCTCTCTCTCTCTCTCTCTCTCTCTCTCTCTCTCTCTCTCCTCTCTCCTCTCTCTCTCTCTCTCTCTCTCTCTCTCTCTCTCTCTGTTTTTTTGTTCGGAAACATATGTTTTATGGTACTTGTTTGGTGGTGGATGGTGGTGGACTGACGTTTTCGGTCATTTGACCTCACCATATTCTCATGTTTGCTCTTTCTTTTTGTTTGTTTGTTTGTTTTGTTTGTTTTGTCTTTTTATCATTTATAATTTTAATATTATATATATAATATATATATATATATTTATTTTTAATATATATAATATAATATATAAAATTTCAAATCAAAATCATCATTGATTCTTGCTTCATGTTTTCGTTTCTGAATGGGTGTTTTTGTAACGTTGCCTCGGTAGTGTATCTCTGTATTATTTCTTACCTGTTGTTGTTGTTCTTTCTCCCCTTATATCAAGGTCTTACGTTTTGTGGGACTTGTTTTGATGGTGGATGGTGGTCGATTGATGTTTTCAGCATCTGTCCTCATCATTTTCTCATGTTTGATCCTTAGTTGTTGCGCTGTCGTTTGTTTGCTTGTTTGTTTGTTTGTGCTTTTTTTTGTTTTTGTTTGTTTTGTTTGTTTTGTTGTTGTTGTTGTTTTTTTTATATCAAATCGAAATCGTCATTGAGTCTCGCTTGTTTTTTCGTTTCTGGGTGAGTGCCTTTTTATAACATTGCTTTAATACTGTATCTCTGTATTATTTCTCGCCTGTTGTTTGATGCTTGGTATGGCTTTTTTGCTCTTGGTGTTTGAACCTTTGTAGTTGTTGTTGTTTTTGGTTGGGGCTGTCTTTTTATCATGATGTTGTCCCTGGGGGAGCGGGGACTGGATGTGAAAGAGGCACACGAGTGCTTCTCTGTTGTCCTCGAGTGGAGGAATTTTGCCTTGCCTTGCCTACCTTTGCCTTACCTCTTCTCTCTCTCTCTCTCTCTCTCTCTCTCTCTCTCTCTCTCTCTCTCTCTCTCTCTCTCTCTCTCCTCTCTCTCCTCTCTCTCTCTCTCTCTCTCTCTCTCTCTCTCTCTCTCTCTCTCTCTCTCTCTCTCTCTCGCTATTCCCTTGAAACATCTAGGATGTTTATGTAACTTTTTTTTTTTTTTTTTTTTAAATTTTATTTTATTTACATTTTTATTGATAGTATCTCTACCCCCCTCCCCTCCAATAAGGATATTAGTTAATTTTTTCCCCCCTTTTATCCAATTGTATGACTTATGTCACATGTATAACTTTTGACAGGTGGTGGTGGATTGATGTTTTCAGTTGTTTATTTATCTAGTTTTCTTGTTTGCTCCTTACCTACTAACACTTTTTTATTCTTCCATAATCAAAATATTTTTATTGTGACTTCAGATTTTTGTCTTCTGATTGAGTGAATTTTTTATTACCTTATCATATAGTGTCCTTATTCTTGTGTGTTGTTTGGTACTGCGTAAAGCTTTATTGTTTAGTATCTTTTCAACTTGATGTATCCCTGAAAAGGGCGGGGACTGGATGTAAAAAAGCACATGAGTGCTTATCTATTATCCTCGAATAAAAGACTTTGCCTTGCCTTGCCTTGCCTTGCCTCTCTCTCTAGCCTTGTGGTTGGAACATTGTGCTCGCAATCTGACGACCCCAGTTCCAATCCTGTTCAAGGGGATATTATATTCCTGGGGTTAGCATCAGTGCTGACTCCACTCTCCCCAAAAGTCTTTCGAATGAGACTATCAACCGAGGCACCGTGTGCGAACACAAGTAGAACATCTTGTCACGTTAAATCGTGTTCCGCTTTTCAAAAGAATAGGTCATTCTGTGTCGGTGGGAACAGATTATTTTTTTTTACAAAACTCCATACACACGGGGACTGGACGTACAAAAGCATATGAGTACTTATTCCATTATCCACAATAAAAAAATAAATAGAAATAAATAAACTGCTCTGTCTGTCTGATCTAATAATATTACACAAAAATATTTCCTTGTTCTGAATACGTCGTTTAAAAATGCTTCTTTTCTTCTTTGTACAGGAAGTAATTATGAGTATGACACTAAAAGGAAACTATACAATCAACCTCCGGGGACTGTGTAAGCTCACCATCATCATCATCCTGGGTGTGAAGGTCCTAGTCAATATCGTCGTTATTGTTGTCATCACTATTGTTGTCGTTATCATCTCCATCATTCTCATCATCGTCAGTATCATGAGAGAAAATATTCAGTTTAACAGGGAGAGAGAGAGAGAGAGAGAGAGAGAGAGAGAGAGAGAGAGAGAGAGAGAGAGAGAGAGAGAGAGAGAGAGAGAGAGAGAGAGAGAGAGGAGAGAGAGAGAGAGAGAGAGAGAGAGTGTGTGTGTGTGTGCGCGCGCGTGTGTGTGTGTGTGTGCGTGTGTGGTGTGTGTGTGTGTGTGTGTGTGTGTGTGTGTGTGTGTGTGTTGTTGTGTGTGGTGTGTGTGTGTGTGTGTGTGTGTGTCTGTGTGTTGTGTGTCTGTGTGCGTGTGTGATTGTGTGTAGTGATTGTGTGCTGGGGTTGTGTGTGTGTGTGTGTGTTTTGTGGTGTGGTGGGGTTAATGTCTGTGTGTGTTGTGTGTTGTGTGTGTGGTGTGTAGGTGTGTGTGTGTGTGTGTGTGTGTGTGGTGGGTATGTGTTTCTTATGTGTGTGTGGTGTGTGTTGTGTGTTGTGTGTGTGTGTGTGTGTGTGTGTGTTTTGTGTGTGTTGTTGGGGTGTCTTTGTGTGGGCTGTGTGTTGTGTTGTTTTTGTGTAAACCACTCAGATAATTATCACAAAGCAACTACTAACAGAAAGGAAATCACGTACACAACAATGCATTTGCACTCTGAGACATGAAACATAAATGAAGCAATGTATGCACGCAAACATACATGCACAGAAAAACAGACAGACAGACAGACAGACAGACAGACAGACAGACAGACAGACAGACAGATGAATAAAGACACTGACAAATGCAGAAAGACACAGATAAAGACACACACACACACACACACACACACACACACACACACACACACACACACACAAACAAACACACACACAGACACAAACACACACACACAAACACAACACACACACACACACACACACACACACACACCACACACACACACACACACACACACACACACACACAATACACACACAAACACACAAATTTGAAAAAAGTACAAATTTTAATAGTTTAAAAAATTCACCCTTTTCAGGAATCAACAGTGTAACAATCCATTTTACAACATAAAGTAGCAGGAACAGTCTTTAAGCAACATAAATTGGTTCTGTACAAATATGTAACAAATCATTTCTGTAACTTCCAAAAGGCTATCAAACCCCCTTGTGTTAAAAGCATACTGCATTTTAGCTTTTGATAATTTGATAATACTTTTGTTTTACATTTGATCATGGTCTCAAATATCTTATCTTTCCTGAGAGACATTTTTTAAGACACATACAAACCTACGTTCTCAATAACAGCAATAGCAGAGTTTTTCCACTTTGCACACCTAGGCGTTTTATTGATGTGTGTAAACATGTCCTGTAAAACTGAGTACCAACAAAAGGAGTATTTGTTCGTTCTGTTTTTAGGTCACTAAGGACTTTTTCTAAAGCAACAATAATATTTACAGAAGTTTTCTTCAATGTACTTTCACAGCTGTCAGCTTCCCCCACATTCAGCTCCTCTCAGCTGCTCTCCATTCCATCCCAGCTGGTGCTAATTATAGCAGAAACTACGACACTTGATAAAAGGAGGGGCCAAATTTCAGTACTAAGGAATGGACACTTGACTGAGTTATGCTGGATTTGCACGTTGTGCTTTACATTTTTACATAGTTCATTCTTTTACTGTGTACTTTACATAAGGCTTATTTTTGTTTATATCGTATTTTACATGGTAATGCAATCTATGTAGTACACATTTCTTTCTGGCATCATTTTCATTTTTCTCTCTTTAGGTTCATGACCTCAGTACCACATTCATTCTGCTCCCTACAGAAGTGTCGGAAGGCTGAAGTAGAGAGGAGGAGTTGTGTTTCAGGCAGTGTGTGAACTCCAGGCTGAAGTCTGTGTGTAGCTCTGCTGACACTGCTGCCTCACCACCCTGCAACAGAAATCACCGAATGAGTCCTGAGTAAAGCCAGACCACTTGGCAGTGAGGTCTTCTTGTGGATAGACGTGGTGATGTGGTCAGTGTGTCTACTGCCTTGTTTGTTGGTGATGTGGTCAGTGTGTCTGCTGCGCTGTTTGTTGGTGATATGGTCAGTGTGTCTACTGCCTTGTTTGTTGGTGATGTGGTCAGTGTGTCTACTGCCTTGTTTGTTTGTTGGTGATATGGTCAGTGTGTCTACTGCCTTGTTTGTTGTGTTATATGGTCAGTGTGTCTACTGCCTTGTATGTTTGTTGGTGATATGGTCAGTGTGTCTGCTATCTTCTGAAGTAGCGCATGTTATCCATGACTTGATATTTTTCATCCACACACACACACACACACACACACACACACACACCACACACACACACACACACACACACACACACACACACAAACACACACACAAACACACCACAAACACACACACTCACTTACTCACCTCACTCACTCACCTGTGCCTTAAAGACGAAGGATGGAATAGTGAGGCAACAGAGTTGGATGAGGGGGAGAGAAAACGCAGGTAATACTACTATAGGGAGGACCAAGACAACAGCGGGATGGGAAGAACACATTGTCAGAAATACAGGCCTACCTCCTCTTCGCCGTTGATTCCGAAGGCGACAGATGAAAGCCCCGATCACCGTGACGACAGAGCTGATGGAGAGAAGTGATGACAAACGATGGCTTCTGTGGCACATGTGCCCTTTGACCGTTTGGTTCTTGTGACGATTGCCGGTTCCTCACGTGTGATGTTTGACGGTTCTGTGTTGTGACGTCTGGTGGTTCTGCATTTTGAACATAAATAGATAGCTAGATTGAAAAAGAGTTATGTAGGTATTTAGGTAGGTAAGATGATAGATGGGTAGCCCCATGTGCGAACACATGCAGAACCTCTTGTGCACACGTTAGATCATGTTCCGCTTTTCGAAAGATTAGGCCATTGTGTGCGGGTGGGAACAGATGACAAAATTGACAAAATTGCACACACACAGAGACTGGACATAAAAAGCACATGAGTGCTTATTCAATTATCCTCACTATAAAAGAGTAAATAAACAAGATAGATAAGTAGGTAGGTAAGTAATATAATTTGCATGTAGGTAATAAAGTAGATTGATAGGTAGAAAGGTAGGTAGGTAGGTAGATAGGTAGGTAGTAGTAGATAGGTAGGTAGGTAGGTAGGTAGGTAGGTAGGTAGGTATGTGGATAGTTAGGTAGGTAGGTAGGTATGTGGGTAGTTAGGTAGGTAGGTAGGTAGGGAGATAGGTAGATATGTAAATAGGTAGGCAGATAAGTATATAATCAGGTAGGTAGATTGAATAGTATTTTGCTTCTGTATATGTATGAATGTGTGAGTGCATGGGTTTTTTTTTTCTCTGGTTGTGCGTGCGTGCGTGTGTGATCATCACAGGCAACACTGAACACTAAAGTGATCATTACAGACAACACTGATGTGATCATCACAGACAACACTGAAGTGATCATCACAGACAACACTGAAGTGATCATTACAGACAACACTGAACACTACTGAAGTCACCCAGCAGCGGTGCCAGGCCTCATCTGGATGGTGGCCTCACAGCGGCCTGACAGTGACAACTTCCCACACACATCTTGTTCTGAGGACTGGACACAACAAGTTGGGGCATGGGGGTGGGAATGAAATGAAAATTCTCTCTGTCTCTTTCTGTCTGTCTGTCTCTGACTCTGTGACAGATGACGGACAAAAACAAGAGAAACATTTCACAGATAGTGAAAAACTGGAAGAAAGAGAGACAGACAGATTAAGACAGAGGCAGAAACAGACACGCAGACACAGAGAAAAGCAGACAGAAGCTGGTACCACACTACCTGTGACACGAATCTGTATTATCCCTATCCCTTCAGTAATGACTCTATCCGACGTAGAGTACACCAACAACCTTTGATCCTGGTGGGTAGGTAACCGCACGTTAAAAACTTTAGCAGCGGGGTAATAGGAACAGTTGGTGGGAAAAGGGGACCAAGAACAGTTCTTCCTGTAGATCTGTGGGCAGTATATCCTTGATGAAGTGTGAAAATTCTGGACCTGCACTGATGTACACTTCTTCACTGGGAAGCAGGGAGAATTTTGTATGGAAACAGGAAACACCAGCACTGAGTTTCTCTTCACAGTAAAGATCTCTTTGAATGGTGTGCCTGAAACAGACCAATAGTGCGACAACAATATGGATTAAAAAAAATGCCTGAGAATAGTTTTATGTATGTGATGTATATTTCAATGTACTGTCTATGTCTCTTGCCTTCTTCCTGTATCTGTTCATGAATTTGTCTTGTCTGTCCATCTGTCTTGTCTGTCTGTCTGTATGTCTGTTATCTGTCTGTCTCCTTACTCTTCTCTCTCTCCTTCTCTCTCTCTCTCTCCTCTCTCTCTCTCTCTCTCTCTCTCTCTCTCTCTCTCTCTCTCTCTCTCTCTCTCTCTCTCTCTCTCTCTCTCTCTCTCTCTCTCTCCTCTCTCTCTCTCCTCTCTCTCCTCCCTCTCTCTCCTTCTCTCCTCCCTCTCTCTCTCCTCTCTCTCTCTCTCTCTTCCTCTCCCCCTCTTTCCTCTCTCCTCCTCTCCTCTCTCTCTCTCTCTCTCTCTCTCTCTCTCTCTCTCTCTCTCTCTCTCTCTCTCTTCTCTCTCTCTCTCTCTCTCTCTCTCTTCTTCAATCTTTCTTGTTTTGTTTTCAAGTCCTTCAAAACAGTGGGACAGCTTGTCAACATGCGTTTTTGCAAACCAGTATCTCGTGGAGGAAGCTGGTTTCAAAATCTTCAGTTGTGCCCCCACGGTCCAAGGGACTAAGGGGCAGGTGAAGGTGACTCCTGTGTTTGCCTACACGTATTGTGTGTGTATGTACGGTGTGTGTGTGTGTGTGTGTGTGTGTGTGTGTGTGTGTGTGTGTGTGTGTGTGTGTTGTGTGTGTGTGTGTGTGTGTGTGTGTGTGTGTGTGTGAGTGTGTGTGTTTGTGTCTGTGTGCGTGTGTGTGTGTTTGTACGCGCGCATGCACGTCTGTGTGAATATTCTTAGCACTTGTGCATTTACTCTCATTATTTTGCTTTATACGATAAATTAAACTCTCATTCCCACCCCCTCCCTCATTACTAAAGAGAGATCTAAAAAAAAACCCAGTCTAGAAATAATGAGCCTTCTAAGAATTCTAGGAGTTTATTAATGTGCTCTTGTAAAATAAGACATACAAAGAGAAGAAATATGAAAACGACAGACAGACATACAGACAGAAATAAAGAAAGACAGAATGAATGAATGAAGAAAGAGGGAAAAGATAGAAAGAATAGAAAAAGAAAGAAAGAAAGGAAGGAAAGAAAGAAAGAAAGAAGAAAGGAACAGAAAGAACAGGAAAGAAAGAAGAAAAGATAAGAAAGAAAAAGAAAGAACGAAGAAAAAAGAAAAGAGAAGGAAGAATGACATACGAAGAGAAAGAAAGAAGAAAGAAAACAAAGAAAAAATAAATGAAAAAATAAGAAGAAGAACAGAAAGAAAGAAAGATAAGAAAGAAAGAAAGAAGAAAGAAAGAAAGAAAGAAAGAAAGAAAGAAAAAAGAAAGAAAAAAGAAAGAAAGAAGAGAGAAGAAAGAAGGAAAGAAAGAAAGAAACTAACAAAAACAAAAAGGAGGGAAGTATAAAAT
>CM060332.1:55828797-55831297 GCA_030674155.1 Stramonita haemastoma | reverse complement strand
CAGGCACAAAGGTGTATAACAACAAACCAAAACTGAGGTCCCCCATGAGACCAAAGCATGCAGCCAGGGACACCGAATCATGAGACAAATTTACTGTTATTGTGTGATGAGAAGTGGTGATGAGGATGATGTACATACGCATTTGCTTTCAGGCTTCTTGGCAGGGCTGTAATCTGCAATTCCTGTCATATTTTCTGGTGCTAACCGAACCCATATAGATACCCGATGTTCTGGTCAGATGGTTTGAGCCACACTCTCAATCTCACATGCACAAAGTGAATGAAGCTCGACTAAGCGGTCTCTGTCATCCCAATGAGATCATGGCAATTTCACTCTGTGTTGAAGCTAGCCAGACAGAGTCGAAAAAGCCCTAAGAATTTTATGGGAATCGAACCTTCTACTCTATATCATGACCCAAGGAACAAACAACTGCGCTAACATGGCTGGTGCGATTACTCATTTTGTTTCAGTTATATTTCCTTTTTGCAATTTTCTTCCTTCATTTCTTTCGTGTCTTTATAATAAACAAGAACATTTGTTGTTGAGAGCACAATGCCCACAATTTAGCAGTAAGTATAGCGAAATCTGTATATGGACAATTGGTATGAAAAATCAATGATAAAGTTGTAGCCAAAAAAGATCATTGATACACAGACATACACACACACACTTATATACACACGCACACATTGAGCAGTATGCATACTTCTATCTACAGATACAGATACATATACATATATATATATATATATATATATATATATATATATATATATATATATATATATATATATATATATATATATATATATATATTTGACTTGATAAAAACCCACAGGTCTTCTGGGCACTACTCCCTCTTAACACACAGTTGAGGTAAAATAGTAAAATAATGATAAAAACACGACTGTGTTCAGCTTCATCACTTGAATAAAGAGATGAAGCTGAACACAGTCGTGCTTTTCCCTCTTTCTTTCTTTTGTCTATTTCCTTCTGGATATGACCAGTGTACTGTTTATTTTTCATTTCAATTAGAAACTTATTTTCTGCCTCCACTTCCTCCTCGCCCAGGGGTTGACCATAAAATGCATTTTTTTCCTTTTTTTTATTTCGAAGTTAATGGAATGATCACTCATAGGATTTTTTTTACATCCGGTCCCCGTGTGTATGCAGTTTTGTCAACTTTGTCACCCGTTTCCACCGGCACACTTTATGCTTTCTAGGCAAGGCCCGTTATCACCTAGTCCACGATCCCCCATGTGTGTGTGTGTGTGTGTGTGGTGGGGGGGTATGTGAGTGTGTATGTATGTGTGTATGTGTGTGTTTGTGTGAGTGTGTGTGTGTGTGTGTGTGTGTGTGTGTGTGTGTGTGTGTGTGTGTGTGTGTGTGTGTGTGTGTGTGTGTGTGTTGTGTGTGTACATGTGTGTTTGAGTGTGCGCATGTGTTTCGGGATTTTTGTTTCTGTTACAAAAATATCATAACTGATTTCTTTGTTCACAGCAGACCCATTCTATATTCATCCTGCTTACAGAACATAGGTATATATTGTTAGTGCTTTATAGAAAATCTATTCATGATAGTGAATCACAATGCCTTGATACACTTTTAAACAAAAGGATGATTGTTTCAATGTTCTGGTTTGTTACCTTGTAGCTTAGCTGCAGACTGGATTGTATCAGTACTTCTCTTCATAGCAAGAGGAAGATTGTTGGAAGCTCACTTTTTGTGCTACTTTTGTTGAGAGAGGTTGTATTCGGTCTCCTCGGTTTTGTGATCTGGTAAACACCTTTGATTTATTTCTGAAATGTGTGTGTACTGTAGTGACATTCTCTAGAATACACATTGTAGATTCCAGTTTAAAAAATGAGGTATCATGCAATATTTTCAAAAGAATAGTCTATCCTAAGGCGTGTTCAAAATCCAAAGTGTTTTTTAACATTTCGTGGCTGTGCTCGCTTTAAAAATGGTATTACTTTTATTGTGAAACATGCATAATTTTTTCGAAACTAATTTTGATTTTTGGGATGATATTTTGGTGTAAATATTCAAAATTGGACCTGTGGATGACTTTTAAGGTGAAAAGATAATTTGTAATTTAGTTTGCCTTCTGAATTTCACATGCTATCTGGTGACACATTTTCGTAAATCAAAGACTCAGTTGGGATATGATTATGTCATCTTCTGAAGCTGACCTGATATCATCCAAAACTATAAGCTCAGCATGTGATATCACAGAGAGGAATTGTGAAAGTTTATGACTCGTTTACCTACAGGCATTCTGGAGATAATTAAGTGTTGAGATGATGTAATGATATATAATTTGAATAGGAAGTAATTATTGAAACATATATAGAGAGTATATGTGAGGAGCATCATGGAATGTGTCCATAAACAGTACTCATTAGAAAAGTTTACAGGTAGTTTTCCGGAATTCGTTTTGTGTACAAACATGTACATGTCCTCCTCAGACCTTAGAATACAAAACAATGGAGTAGTCTTC
>CM060332.1:55812190-55814690 GCA_030674155.1 Stramonita haemastoma | reverse complement strand
CCTTGTTGCATCCAAACAATGTTAAAACCAGTTTCACACAAAATTTCCTTATTTTTGAAATCCAGCAATATTTACCATTTATATCTAGCTCTAACAGCATGCAGTAAGCATTATATGGTATTATGTTTTGATCTATTTGCAATAGTTTTAACCAGTTCTTGTACATGAATTGACATAAAGTGGATATCTACCTACATCTCCGTATACCATCTTGTTGGGTGTTCTTACAGGTACTCCTAAAAATCTTTTACATGCCATCAAATGAATTTTCTCGATGTGTTCTAGTCTGTTTGTGCCCCATATTTCTGATGAATACAATAAAATTGGCTGAATCTTAGTATCGAAAATCTTGAAGAAGGTACTAGTATTCATCTCCTTATACCTGTGAAAGACTTTATTTAACTGAACCACTGCCTTCCTTCCCTTCGTAACTAAATGCTCTGTACCTAATTTATAGCTAACCTTTGTTGTAAAACTGAACCCTAAATAGCAATACTGATTTACAACTTCTAACCTAATACCATTGTAATACCATTGCTCCTGTTTTGACAGAAATCCACCTTTCCTAAAGACCATCACCTTCGTTTTATTAATGTTAACACTTAACTGTAATAAATTATCACAGAGAGAGAGAGAGAGAGAGAGAGAGAGGAGAGAGAGAGAGGAGAGAGAGAGAGAGAGGAGAGAGAGAGAGAGAGAGAGGAGGGAGAGAGAGAGAGAGAGAGAGAGAGAGAGAGAGAGAGAGAGAGAGAGAGAGAGAGAGAGGAGAGAGAGAGAGAGGAGAGAGAAGAGAGAGGAGAGAAGAAGAGAGAGAGAGAGAGAGAGGAGAGAAGAAGAGAGAGAAGAGAGAGAGAGAAGAGAGAGGAGAGGAGAGAAGAGAGAGAGAGAGAGAGAAGAAGAGACAGGGACGAAGAAGACAGACAGACAGACAGGACAGACAGACGACAGAAGACAGACAGACAGACAGACAGACAGACAGACAGACAGACAGACAGACAGACAGACAGACACAGACAGACAGACTTATTTGGACACAAGACATCAAAAAAGATGTAGGTAGGGAGTGTCATTGAAAAACTTTTCCCCATCCATTAGACCATGAGTGGTAGTCTGGGTGCTAGTCTTCCGGCTGAAACTATAAACAAAGGTTATGTGTATTACAAATTATTATCTATCGCATGTAAAAGAACCTACAGCAATAAGTGGATTATCCCTGGCAAATATCTGTAGAAAAAAGTCACTCTGATAGGAAAGGAATACAGTAAAAGACAGGAAAATAAAAACAAAGAATTGGTGGCGCTGTATTTGTGGCAACACACTCTACCCAGGGATAGTAGTAGCCTGTACATTTAAATTCGGGCTGCCCTCCCCGGGGAGAGCGAGTTGCCACAAGTGCAGCGCGAACCATTGTTTTTTCTATTTCCTGTATGCAACTGTATTTATTTCCCTATCAGAGTGGCTTTTTTTAAAACACAATTTTACCAGGGTCAACCCCCTTGTTGCCGTGGGTTCTTTTATGTGCGCTAAATAGTGATGTGTAACACACGGGACCTCGGTTTATCGTCTCATCCGGAAGACTAGCGCCCAGACCACCACTCAGGGTCTAATGGATGGGGAAAAAGTTTTGGGCCCAAACAGGGTTCGAACCACCGCTCATTCGGACCCGGACTTTTTGCTTTCTAGGCAAGGCCCGTTATCACCTAGTCCACGATCCACCGTATGTGTGTGTGTGTGTGTGTGTTGTGTGTGTGTGTGTGTGTGTGTGTGTGTGTGTGTGTGTGTGTGTGTGTGTGTGTGTGGTGTGTGTGTGGTGTGTGTGTGGTGTGTGTTGGTGTGTGGTGTGTGTGTGTGTGTTGTGTGTGTGTGTGTGTGTGTGTGATGTGTGGTGTGTGTGGATGTGTGTGGATGTGTGTGTGTGTGTGTGTGTGTGTGTGTGTGTGTGTGTGTGTGTGTGTGTGTGTGTGTGTGGTGTGTGTGTGTGTGTGTGTGTGTGTGTGGTGTGTGTGTGTGTGTGTGTTTGTGTGTGTATGTGTGTGCGTGCACGTGTGTTTGAGTGTGCGCATGTGTTTAGGGATTTTTTTTGTTTCTGTTACAAAAATATCCTGGTTTCCTTGTTCACAACACGCCCATTCCATCTTCATCCTGCTTACAGAACATAGGTATCAATTGTTTATTATTTAAAAGAAATGTATTTTAAGACAGTGAATCAGAGCAGTGCCTTGATAGACTTTTAAAGAAAAATATTATTTATCAATGTCCTGGTTTGTTGCCTTCTAGTTTAGCCTGCAGAGTGGTTGGTTGTATCATAGCGAGAGGAAGATTGTTGGAAGCTCACTTTTTATGCTACTTTTGTTGAGAGAGGTTGCATTCGGTCTCCTCGGTTTCGTGATCTGGTAAACATCGTTGATTTATCTCTGACATGTGTGTGTACTGTAGTGACATTCTCTAGAATATACATTGTAGATTCCAGTTTAAAGATGAGGTATCATGCAATATTTTC
>CM060332.1:55797190-55807190 GCA_030674155.1 Stramonita haemastoma | reverse complement strand
GAGATGATGTTCATTTTCAACTTGATTATCACAAAACTGACAATGTCTATCCTGGGCAGATTCACTAAATCTATGAATATTATCATTGACTGGAAGTACACCAAATCGTAGCTGAGTAACAGCGACTCGGAAACAATAAATGTCCATGTTGTTTACATACTTTTCTTTTTCAAAAACAGTTTTAAATGAGTTGTACATATGATATCTTTCTCGCTCACTGATGGTTCCATTCCATTCCTGTATAAACCAGTCAACAAGCCTTTGTTTAAAAACCCTCAAAAACATTTTAGCATCTCCCACTCCTTGCATCATCCAGACAATACCATATCCAGTCTCACACAGAATCTCTCTCACATTTGTAACCCAACAACTTTTGCCACATCTGTCCAATTCAAATAACATAATATATGCTCTGTGGGGTAGTCGTTCATTGTCCATTTGAACTAATTTCAGCCAGTATCTTAAACAAGCAACATATGAATTGATATACAATGGGAATCTCCCCAAGTCTCCATAAACCATCTTGTTAGGCGTCCTCGTTGGAACACCTAAGAATCGTTTACAAGCTATTAAATGCACTTTTTCAATACGATCAAGTCTATTAATACCCCATACCTCAGATGCATATAACAGAATTGGCTGAACTTTAATGTCAAATATTTTGAAAAATACACTTACGGTCATTTCCTTGTATTTGTTAAACACTTTATGTAATTGCATAACAGCTTTCTTTCCTTTAATTGCTAAATGGTCTGTACCCCTTCTAGCACTAATTTTAGTCGTGAAATTAAATCCTAAATAACAATAACTGTTTACTACTTCTAATCTTTTGCCATTATAAAACCATTTCTCGTGTTGCCCCAGAAACTCTCCCTTCCTAAACACCATAATTTTTGTCTTATCATTGTTTACATATAATTGCATTTTTTTACAGCACATGTGTAAAATATCTAGTTGATTTTGAAGACCTCTAGGAGTGGTTGATAGCAGAGCTACATCATCTGCAAACAACATTATGAGTAATTCCGCAATATCAGGTATGATCTGTATGCCATGTTTACCTTTCTCCTCGACGTCATCAGCTAACTGATTTATAAATATTGAAAATAAAGTTGGGCTTAAAACACAGCCCTGTCTTACCCCAGTCGGGCATTCAAACAATTCAGAAAGCTGGGAATTTGAACGTACATATGACAAAAGTGAGTTATACATTGCATTCAGAGAAGCAAAAAATTTTCCTTTAACACCCTGTCTATTTAAGCACTCTAACAGTCTATCATGGCACACAGAGTCAAAAGCCTTTCTGAAGTCTACAAAGGCTATATACAACTTCCTACCTTTTCTACTCAAACATTTTTGGACTGAGGCATATAAAGTAAAAATGTGGTCAACAGTAGAATGATTTTTCCGGAATCCAGCTTGCTTATCTGAAATCAAATTATTACTTTCTAACCAGGTATATAGTCTAGTATTTAGTACAGAAGTATAACACTTAGAAATTATGCTTAATAAAGAAACACCTCTATAGTTGTCAACATTATCTGGGTCACCTTTTTTTTATAGATTGGAATTATTATAGCTTTTGACCACTGTTGAGGATAAATTCCTTTATCAAAAATGTTATTAAATAATTTTGTTAAGAATTTATAAACAGTGCTTCCACCAACTTTCAACATTTCAGCAGAAACATCATCTATGCCACATGCTTTTCCTTTTTTGAGTTTAGATATGGCATGAATAACTTCTTCTTCACAAATAGTTTGGTTTAGGTCATGTTCTGGTTCTTCTGAGAAATCATTTTCAATACTGTTTTCCTCTGCTTGAGTTGGATTACTGCTTTGATATAGAGATTTCAAGTGGATAAACCAGTCATCCAGGCTAATGTTACTATTAATTTTTGGTTTGCCACCACATCCCATGTTTCTCAGATGTTTCCAGAACTGAGGTGAATTATTCATTTCTTTCACAAGATTGTCTGTTTGTAATTTCCTGAACGCTTGTTTTTTCTTTTTCAATAGATATCTGTACCTTTTCCTTGCTTCTACATATAATATTCTATCATCTTCTCTATGCGATTTTCTAAAAGTACTCAGTTTTCTCCGACATTCTTTCTTTGAAATGTAACATTCTTCATTAAACCACACTGACCTTCTCTTCTTTTTAACGGAGAACACCTGAAACATGCATTTGCTGGAAACTTTTAGACACTCCACAAAATCATCTAAAGCATTATCCACATTTGTATCTAAGGTTTGGCTAGCTGTTATTAGTCTATTTTGGATTATACTGCTTTGCAGCATCTCAATAAATTCACTTTCTTTTTCGACTTTCCAAATAAATTTTTCTTGTATCATGCCTGCATTCAGATTTGTTATCCCTACCTCATCAGTAACATTATAACTACTTTCTACTTGTAAAACAACTGGTAGGTGATCAGACTCTGTTAAGCTTTCAACAACAAGTGATGTACAATTCATGGATAATAATAAATCACAAGAAACTATAAAATAGTCTACTGTGCTAGCTCCAGAGGATGCAATATAAGTATAGCTGTCATCAAATTGCTGTTCATTCAAACCATTTAGAATAATACACTCAAAGATATTGCACAAGTCAATCAGTTGTGTACCAAAATTGTTTGTTTGTCCATTTTGAGACTTTCTTGAAAAGTATTAATTTTTTAAAGATATCTCATCAAAATCAGTAACATCCCCATCAAAACACATGTTTTTGGAAGCGGTTCTTGCATTCATGTCACCTTTCAACAAAATATAAAACTCATCATACATTTCATTTATATCCATTATACATTGTTCAATCATATCAATACCATAAACACCCTCCTTTGATTTCCAGTAAGGAGAGTCACTAGGAGGAACATAAGAACTAATAAACATGATATCTTTATCTGTACCTAATAAATCTTTGTTTATTTTTAAGACTACTATATTTTCAAAATCCAATGAAATTAACTGTACAAAATCTGCAAATGATTTTCTAACCATTACAATGACTCCTCCAGAAAATCTTCCCTGCTGAGAGAGTTTCTTCGCTTTTGATGTGAATGTGATGTAGTCTGTAAATAAAGGTGAATCAAAATCATCTCTAACAAAAGTTTCTGTCAGACAAATAAAATCATGAGAAAGTAGGTATTCAACAAAATGGGCATTTTCCAATTTCTGTAACAAACCATTAACATTATAATTAAGGAATTTTAATTGTAACTTATTTACACTTTGTACAACATGCTTTGCATGATTTTCTGATGTTGTTGCCAATGTCTGACCATTCATACAGGTAACATTAACATCTTTCTTCTCAGACATTTTTTGTATTTGCTTTGGTGCTGTGGCCTGGCCGAGTCCCTATTTGTGGGTGCCTGTTTGCTCAGTACCATGAGTCTTAAGACACATGGATTTGTTGGTGGCATTTGTTTGGTCTACTGGCATGGCTTTACTAAAAGAATCAATGATGCTGCTCTGACTGTGGGACCTCTGAGGCTGTCTACCACTGGTCAGACCACCCTGTCTTACAAGAGGGGCAGCACTTCTTGGACGCAGGTCTCTTGTTGCACACCTGCTCCGTTTTTGTCCAGTCACTACCTCCCCTGTCTTGTCACCAGTCTTTCTGTTGTTCTGTCTGTCTGACTGTCTTTCGCATGTCATTTTTTGTCCTGTCGCGTCCTCTGTAACTGGGTCATCTGTCTTGTTCTGGTTCACATTGCCCCTTCTTGTTTTGCATTGTTTTGTATGTTGGTGCACTTCATCAGATTTGTCTGTTTCCTGTGCAACCTCCCCATTTATAGGATTTTCATCATGAGTGTCATCGTTTTCCCACCCCCTTTCAGTGGTATCCCCCGACACAGTCAGCATGTTATCATCTGTCATGACACTTTCCACCACTAATGTAGCACTACTTTCAGATCTGTCTGTGACCACACCTGGGTACATTTCGTTTGCATCATTATCAGCCTGCCCTATGTAGTCAAGTTGCATTTCAGTTTCTGTCATCTGGGTGGGGTTCAGGTCCTGATCCCTGAGAACTGCATCATCCAAATGTCTTTCATCATGGGATGACACATGCTGTCCCTCAAGTATCTGCTCATCACCGTCAATATTTTTGGTCTCCCTTGTTACTTTTGCAGCAGCGTGCTTTGAAGCTTTTGAGTTGCTGGAGTTCTGCTTCATCCAGATCATCCTCTTCTCTGTGGATGCTCTGTGTCTTGGTGGTGCTGGCTGTTTCGTAACCTCACTGTAGGAGTGAGTGCCTGGAACTATTGGCACAAAGGAATGTCTTTCTCTAGAGTTTCTGTCAAAATCCCTGAAATGAATTTGTCTCTGCCCTCCATTACCTCTATGCTCTCTGTCATGCAATGGCCTGTCCTCAGAATGGTAACTTAAGTGTTCTTCCTCACTATCAGAGTCTGAAACTGTTTTGCGGTAAGGATGCCGTGAAGCTCTGTAAGCATTCCATGTCCTTGTTTCTGCTTGAGTGACATATTCTTGTGAAGGATGGTTCCTGTTTTGTTCACTTGGTTGTCTTCTATATCCCTGGTTGTGGTTGTTTCCAGAGACCTGTGTTCTGGTGTGAACCCCCCCTGTGATCTTATTGTTTTTGCTTGCATATGCTGGAAGCAGGTAAGGCCAGTTCTCTTCACTTCTTCTAAAGCTCGAGGGAGTGTGTCGCCTTTGTCTATAGTCCATAGATTGAACATCTTGCTGCTTCTCTCTCACTTGTAACTTGCCATTAAAGATGTATGCAATTTTTCCTTGGCTTCTATAAAAGTCCACCATCTCTCTCTGACGTGAGGTAAGGTCAGATGCCACCCGTATTCCACTTTGTCTTAAACTCTGTCTGAGATCCTTGTCACTAAGAATGGCCATCTTGTCAGCCCATCGCCTTAGCTGCACCAGGATGGGCCGAGGATCCCTGCTGTAGTGTCTTTGCTTTCCAAGGCGAAAGGCTCTAACAATGTCCTCATGGTTCCAACTTGGAGAGTGTGAATGATCATTCAACAGATCAATTACTGTTTGTGTGGTTGTATGCTCATCCTCCCACTCACTTTCTTGAACATTCATGATCTTGAGGTTACAAGCTTTTATGCCCTGCTCCATAATTTCGAGTTTTCTTTCTAGCTGCTCAATTCTTTCAAACAGGCTGCTATTGTCCTCTCTGAGTTCTTTTATCTCCTCTGTGTTGGAGACAGCTATTTCTTTCACTTTCCCTATTTCTGTGCAAAAGCGTCCAATGCTGTTTTCAAGGGAACAAAATCTTTCATTTATTTCTGTTTTTATTCCTGTTGAATGGAGCATGAAACCCTGCTGCATTTGTGTTAATCGCCAGTCAATCATTTGAAAAATATTGACTCCAGGCGGGTATGAAGCATTTTCAGACATGATTTCAGGTGCCTGTGGTAAGGTAGGTTATTGTTTACATCCAACAGGAAGGAACATATGGAGTGTAACCTCTACACTCTAAATATAGCTGACACTGTTGGCACATGTCAGTAAACCAGATAGGCTATGAATGCACTGGTGACAACTTGCACGTGAAAATTAAACTTCTAGTTTCTAGGTGTCAAGCAAAAACAGAAGTAGTGCAAGTGAGCTTGGTCTATTTATAGTCTATTAAAAATTCTTGTTCGTTTCTTATGTTTTATAACATTGTTGATTATTCCACAACCACTGACCTTTTTGGTTCTTTTGTCACACCTTCATCTACCCCAACACTACACACACCACCATGCAAAAACTTTTCAGGAACAACAGCTTCAATAAGTTGAAATTTAGCAAATAATACAGAGCTTCGTTTCACACACCTGTTCCTTCCTCCAGCCCAGAGCGCCCCCCCGAGAGAGAGAGAGAGAGAGAGAGAGAGAGAGAGAGAGAGAGAGAGAGAGAGAAGAGAGAGAGAGAGAGAGAGAGAGAGAGAGGTGTTTCATTTCACCCCCATGCCCAAACTTGATGTGCTCAGTCCTCAGAACAAGATGTGTGTGGGAAGTTGTCACTGTCAGGTCGCTGTGAGGCCACTATCCAGATGAGGCCTGGCACTGCTGCTGGGTGACTTCAATAGTGTTCAGTGTTGTCTGTGATGATCACTTCAGTGTTGTCTGTGATGATCACTTAAGCGTTGTCTGTGATGATCACTTCAACGTTGCCTGTGATGTCTGTGGTGATCACTTCAGAGTTGTCTGTGATAATCACTTCAGTGTTGTCTGTGATGATCACTACAGTGTTGTCTGTGATGATCACTTCAGTGTTGTCTGTGATGATCGCTTCAGCGTTGTCTGTGTTGTCTGTGATGATCACTTCAGTGTTCAGTGATGTCTGTGATGATCAGTTCAGTGTTCAGTGTTGTCTGTAATGATCACTTCAGCGTTGTCTGTGTTGTCTGTGATGATCACTTCAGTGTTGTCTGTGATGATCACTTCAGTGTTCAGTGTTGTCTGTAATGATCGCTTCAGTGTTGTCTGTGATGGTCACTTCAGTGCTGTCTGATGATCACTGCAGTGTTGTCTGTGATGATCACTTCAGCGTTGTCTGTGTTGTCTGTGATGATCACTTCAGTGTTGTCTGTAATGATCACTTCAGTGTTCGGTGTTGTCTGTAATGATCACTTCAGCGTTGTCTGTGTTGTCTGTGATGATCACTTCAGTGTTGTTTGTGATGATCACTTCAGTGTTCAGTGTTGTCTGTGATGATCAGTTCAGTGTTCAGTGTTGTCTGTAATGATCACTTCAGTGTTGTCTGTGATGATCACTACAGTGTTGTCTGTAATGATTACATCAGTGTTGTCTGTGATGACCACTTCAGCGTTGTCTGTGTTGTCTTTTATGATCACTTCAGTGTTGTATGTAATGATCACTTCAGTGTTGTCTGTGATGATCACTTCAGCCTTGTCTGTGTTGTCTGTGATGATCACTTCAGTGTTGTCTGTGATGATCACTTCAGTGTTGTCTGTGATGATCACTTCAGTGTTGTCTGTGATGACCACTTCATTGTTGTCTGTAATGATCACTTCAGTGTTGTCTGTAATGATTACTTCAGTGTTGTCTGTGATGATCACTTCAGAGTTGTCTTTGTTGTCTGTGATGATCACTTCAGCGTTGTCTGTGTTGTCTGTAATGATCACTTCAGCGTTGTCTGTAATGATCACTTCAGCGTTGTCTGTGATGATCACTTCAGCGTTGTCTGTGATGATCACTTCAGCGTTGTCTGTGATGATCACTTCAGTGTTCAGTGTTGACTGTGATGATCACGCACGCAAGCACGCACGCACACAGAGAAAAAAAACACATGCACTCACACATTCATACATATACAGAGGCAAAATACTATTCAATCTACCTACCTATTTATCTACTTATCTACCTACCTATCTACATATCTACCTACCTACCTACCTACCTACCTACCTACCTACCTACCTACCTACCTACCTACCTACCTACCTACCTACCTACCTACCTACCTACCTACCTACCTAACTTCCTATCAACCTAACTGCCTATCAATCTATTTTACCATCTACATGCATATTATTTTACTTACCTACTGATTTATTTATTCGTTTACATCGAGGATAATGAAATATGCATTCATGTGCTTTTCATATCCAGTCCCTGTGTGTATGCAATTTTGTCATATGTTCCCACCAGCACACAATAGCCTACTTGTTCGAAAAGTGGAACAGGATCTAACATGTACGCAAGATGTTCTGCGTGCGTCCACACACGAGACTACCCATCTACCATCTTACCTACCTAAATACCTACGTAAATATCTATCAATCTAGCTATCTATTTATGTTTGAAATGCAGAACCGTCAGACGTCACAAGCACAGAACCACCAGACGTCACAAGCACAGAACCATCAGACGTCACAAGCACAGAATCGTCGGACATCACAAGCACGGAACCGTCAAACACCACAAGTGCAGAACTGGTAATCGTCACAAGAACCAAACGGTCAAGGCGCACAAGTGCCACAGCAGCCATCGTGTTGTCATCACTTCTCTCCATCAGCTCTGTCGTCACGGTGATCGGGGCTTTCATCTGTCGCCTTCGGAATGAACGGCGAAGAGGAGGTAGGCCTGTATTTCTGACAATGTGTTCCCTTCCTGCTGTTGTCTTGGTCCTCCCTATAGTAGTACTACCTGCGTTTTCTCTCCGTCCCCACCTCTGTTACCTCACTATTCCATCCTTCCTCTTTGAGGCACTGGTGCGTGATTGAATGTGTGTGTTTGTGTGTGTGAATGTGTGTGTGTGTGTGTGTGTGTGTGTGTGTGTGTGTGTGTGTGTGTGTGTGTGTGTGTGTGTGTGTGTGTGTGTGTGTGTGTGTGTGTGTGTGTGTGTGTGTTGTGTTGGTGTGTGTGTGTGTGTGTGTGTGTGTGTGTGTGTGTGTGTGTGTGTGTGTGTGTGTGTGTGTGTGTGTGTGTATGTGTGTCTATAGATGACAAATATCAAAGCCATAGAAATAATGTTGCATTTCAGAAGATATCAGATGCACTGACCATATCACCAACAAACAAGGCATGGACACACTGACAATATCACCAACAAGCAAGGCAGTAGACACAGTGACCATATCACCAACAAACAAACAAGGCAGTAGACACACTGACCACATCACCAACAAACAAGGCAGCAGACACACTGACCATATCACCAACACACAAGGCAGTAGACACACTGACCATATCACCAACAAACAAGGCAGCAGACACACTGACCACATCACCACGTCTATCCACAGAGAAGACCTCACTGCCAAGTGGTCTGGCTTTACTCAGGACTCAGTCGGTGATTTCTGTTGCAGGGTGGTGAGGCAGCAGTGTCAGCAGAGCTACACACAGACTTCAGCCTGGAGTTCACACACTGCCTGAAACACAACTCTTCTTTACTTCAGCCTTCTGACACTTCTGTAGGGAGCAGACTGAATGTGGTACTGAGGTCATGAACCAAAAGAGAGAAAGATAAAAATGATGTCAGAAACAAATGTGTACTACATGGTTTGTATTATAATGTAAAACATGAAACGCACAAACGTAACGCCTAGTGTAAACTACACAGTAATAGATTGAACTCTATCAAAAAAGTGTCAAGCACAATGGGCAAATCCAGCATAACTCAGTCAAGTGTCCATTTCTTAGTACTGAAATTAGCCCCTTCCTTTTATCAAGTGTGGTCAGTTTCTGCTATAATTAGCACCAGCTCGGATGGAATGGAGAGCAGCTGAGAGGAGCTGAATTGGGGGGGAAACTGACAGCTGTGAAAGTACATTGAAGAAAACCTCTGTAAATATTAGCGTTGATTTAAAAAAAGTCCTCAGTGACATAAAAACAGAATGCACAAATACTCACTTTTGTTGGTACTCAGTCTTACAGGGATTGTTTACACACAGCAATAAAACGCCTAGGTGTGCAAAGTTGAAAAACTGTGATCTGGCTGTTATTGAGAACGTAGGTTTGTATGTCGTTATAAATGTCTCTCTGGAAAGATAAAATATTTGAGACCATGATTAAATGTAAAGTAAAAATGTTATCAAATTATCAAAAGCTAGAAGTGCAGTATGCTTTTAATACAAGGGGGGTTTGATAGCCATTTGAAAGTTACAGAAATGATTTGTTACCTATTTGTACAGAACCAAATTTATGTTGCTTAAAGACTGTTCCTGCTACTTTTTGTTGTAATAATGGATTGTTACACTGTTGATTCCTGAAAGGGGTGAATGTTTTTAACTATTAAAGTTTGTACTTTTTTCCAATCTTTTTATGTTTGTTTGTTTGTTTGTTTGTTTGTTTGTGTGTGTGTGTGTGTGTGTGTGTGTGTGTGTGTGTGTGTGTGTGTGTTTGTATGTGTGTGTGTGTGTGTGTGTGTGTGTGTGTGTGTGTGTGTGTGTGTGTGTGTGTGTCTGCGTTTGTGTCGGTTTTTGTGTCTTTCTGTGTCTGTCAGCGTCTTTGATCATCTTTCTTTCTGTCTGTCTGTCTGTCTGTCTGTCT
>CM060332.1:55787190-55792190 GCA_030674155.1 Stramonita haemastoma | reverse complement strand
TGTTTTTGTTTATGTCCTCTGGTATTTAACGCATTGTTGCTTTGTTTTATTTCCTCAAGCCCGGCTGTGTGTAAAGTCTATCTGAAAAAACTTGTAGGCAACATGTTTAAGTGTTTTAACAAACTTCTCCATACAGATACATATCTTTCAACTCATTAATGAGGCCTCAAGGAAACGTTTACTTTTCTTTAAGTTCGCAAAAAGGAAACATGTTGTTTATCTGAGATCTTGAAGTGAAAAGTGAGGTCAAAGGTTATGTATTATAGCCAAACACTCTGGCCTATCCAAACTAGGTCAAGGCCGTTGTTCAAGGTCAACAGGTGTGGTGAGGACCACAAACAAAAACAAAGAGAGGAAAATCTTTTGTGTTCTTCCCGTGTCTTTCTATTTGTGTTGTTAAGTTCAGCCAAGGTGTTGGTCAGCTGTAGTTTGACATGGAAGTAGCCCCAGCCTGGTCAGCCCTCATGCACTGGTCAGCTGTCAGTAGAGGGTGCAGACAGTGGCGACATCTGTCAGCTGTCAGTAGAGGGTGCAGACAGTGGCGACATCTGTCAGCTGTCAGTAGAGGGTGCAGACAGTGGCGACATCTGTCAGCTGTCAGTAGAGGGTGCAGACAGTGGCGACATCTGTCAGCTGTCAGTAGAGGGTGCAGACAGTGGCGACATCTGTCAGCTGTCAGTAGAGGGTGCAGCAGAGTGCGACATCTGTCAGCTGTCAGTAGAGGGTGCAGACAGTGGCGACATCTGTCAGCTGTCAGTAGAGGGTGCAGACAGTGGCGACATCTGTCAGCTGTCAGTAGAGGGTGCAGACAGTGGCGACATCTGTCAGCTGTCAGTAGAGGGTGCAGACAGTGGCGACATCTGTCAGCTGTCAGTAGAGGGTGCAGACAGTGGCGACATCTGTCAGCTGTCAGTAGAGGGTGCAGACAGTGGCGACATCTGTCAGCTGTCAGTAGAGGGTGCAGGCAGTGACGACATCTGTCAGCTGTCAGTAGAGGGTGCAGACAGTGGCGACATCTGTCAGCTGTCAGTAGAGGGTGCAGACAGTGGCGACATATGTCAGCTGTCAGTAGAGGGTGCAGACAGTGGCGACATCTGTCAGCTGTCAGTAGAGGGTGCAGACAGTGGCGACATTTGTCAGCTGTCAGTAGAGGGTGCAGACAGTGGCGACATCTGTCAGCACGTCACAACTATCTCAGCACACGTGCTGCAAATTGGTCGTGTTGTAGTGACCGGTGATAGTTCTGTTCTGGGCTTCAGGATGGTGTGCACCCCAGCTTGTGCTGTTTTTATTTCTCTGCAGTTTGTGCCATGATCATTATGATGAAGAGCTAGAATTGTGGATGTTATACTCTTTGTGTATGTGTGTGTGTGTGTGTGTGTGTGTGTGTGTGTGTGTGTGTGTGTGTGTGTGTGTGTGTGTGTGTGTGTGTGTGTGTGTGTGAGCAGGTGTGTGAGAGTGTGTGTATATTTCCTTTGTGGGTGTGTGCATACATGTGTGTGTGCTTCTTTTATGGGTGTGCATGTGTGTGTGTGTGTGTGTGTGTGTGTGTGTGTGTGTGTGTGTGTGTGTGTGTGTGTGTTTGTGTGTGTGTGTGTGTGTGTGTGGCATGTGTGTGTGCATGTGTTTGTGTTTGTGCGTGGGTGGATGGGTGGATAGATGGGTTTCTCAATGTGTGTATACGTGTGTGTGTGTGCATGCATTTATGAGTCCTTGTCTACAATTGAAGAAAATACTGTTATCTTTGTTTCGGATACACCAATATCGTCACTGAGTTCCTCTATCTTCTTCCCCCTGTTAAAACACAGGTGCCTTGTTTTGTCAATGATTTCAACAGATTTTATAGTTTGGCAATGAATGATTGTAATGTAAAACATTGACAAAAAACGATTGTTATATTATCGTCCTGGTTTGTAGCTGGGTAGTTTAGCCTGCCCTGTCGCTTATACTAGTCTGTCTCCCCGAGATTGTTGCTCACTTTTTGTGTTACCTTAGTTGAAGAAGGTTGGATTCTGTCTTCTCCCTTTTGTGATCTGGTAAACATTGTTGATTTATTTCTGAATTAATGTGTATCTACTTTAGTGACATTAGTTCAGGATATTTCTTGTAACATAGGTTTCAGTCTAAATGTATGACGTATCCTGCAATTTATTTTTCAAATGAAGTTTATCCTAACATATACTCATAATTACAAATGTTTTTTTTTTTATCTTATGGCTCTGTTCTCTTCTGAATAGTATTATTTATGTTGTTTCATATGTATACTTTTTCGAAACTATTATTAAATTTTGGATTACTTTTGTGTTAAAAAGATTGGACATGTGTGATGACTGTTAAAGTCAAAAGCCAGTTTTGAAACAAACGTAATCTTTAAAAATTGATATTCTTTCTGATGACACAGTTTCTGAAAAAAAAAAAAACTCAGTTGTGATGTGTGTACTCTTCTTGAGGTGTTGGTAGTTCTTGTAACCTGTTACCATCTAAAACTGTAAGCTAAGCATACCATTTATTGAGGGTAAGTTTGAAAGTTTATGAGTCCTATCTGTGCATGTATTCTAAACATAATCAAGAGTTTAGATGGCGTAATGACATAGAGTCTCAACAGTATTACAAAGAGGTGAATTATGGACACATCTATAGAGAGAATCCATACATGACATCCATGGTTTGTGTTCAAAAATGGTATCAGTATAGATGTCTTGTTGTGATAGTACCAAAAAGAAATGTCTAGAGGCAGTTTTGATCTGTTCTGATCAAACATGGAGATGTCCTTCTTACAACGTACACATAGACATGGGAAAAGACGAAGTCATCGTCAGGGATTCGTGTTCTGACCAAACATGTTGTTGCCCTTTTTACAAATTAGAACTAGATAAAAATCAAAATCTGCAGAGATTCGTTTTCTGTACAAACATGTACACGTCCTTCTCCGACCTTAGAATACAAAACAATGGAGTAGTCTTCAGGCATTCTGTGTTACCATGGTCACAGAGTGGGGTTGAAACATGGAAAACAATGGCTTTGAACATACTCCATCCTTCTTTATGTCCACTTTCCTCAAGGAAGAAATTATTCAGATTGTATACAAACTGACATAGCCTATAAACTTGAGACAAAATCTTTAAAATACTTCAGTCAAAGCTTGCTATATCTTCAATGCTTAATATAGTTTCTAATAATTATATGCTATCTAAAGCAGCTTAAAGGAAAAGGCTGTAAAATTTACATTTAATATTACTTTGTTTCTTAATTTGTGGTGCATGTAGCCAGACCTGTGTATTGTGTGGTGAAGGTGCAGGAGCAGTGATTGTGATGGCAGGGATGAAGGCTGTCTACCTGCTGATGCTCATTCTGGGCTCCCTTCAACAGCATTGCTGTGCTGAGTCCTGTGAGTACAAGCGGACACTGGCTGTCAATGTGTGAATGGAGCTACACAACTTCTTTTCCTACCGGTTTCGTTCCTTCCTTCCTTCCTTCCTTCCTTCCTTCCTTCCTTCCTTCCTTCCTTCCTTCCTTTATTCATTCGTTCGTTCGTTCATTCATTCATTCATTCATTCATTCATTCATTCATTCATTCATTCATTCATTCATATCATTCATTCATCCATTATTGATCTATTCATTCATTCATTCATTCATTCATTCATTCATTCATTCATTTGTTGTTTTAAGCCTATAATTCGATTTGTTCATCTTATTATCTCCGTTTTGATTTTCCCTTTCTTCTATTGTTTTCCTTTTCCTTTATTTTCCACTCTTTATATAACCATTTGGGTTTTTAACAAAAAAATATTTCATGAGATTTTCAAGTTCTCTTCTCTCTTTCTGTCTTTTTTTCTTTTCTAGTCTATTGTATGCCTTATAATTATCATTACCAGAGCAAGCACACTAATAAATTACTATAATTCTATAGAGTGGAGTCTTGATCTTGGAGCCGGACTCATCTATATCTCTCTGTTTTCGTGATGAGTGAGCGGGTGGGGATGAGGGTTGGATTCCTTTGCGTAAAGCAAAATAATGAGACTGAATATGCCAGTGCTACGGACAGTCTTACAGATGCACGCGCGCACGCGCGCGACACACACACACACACACTCACATACACACACACCACAACACACCACACAAGCACACACACACACTCTCTCTTTCTCTTTCTCTTCTCTCCTCTCTCTCTCTCTCTCTCTCTCTCTCTCTCTCTCTCTCTCTCCTCTCTCTCTCTCTCTCTCTCTCTCTCTCTCTCTCTCTCTCCTCTCGAAAAAAACACATGATTGCTTATTCTGTTATCCTCGATATAAAAGAATAAATAAATAAATAAATAAATAAAATCTCTCTCTCTCTCTCTCTCTCTCTCTCTCTCTCTCTCTCTCTCTCTCTCTCTCTCTCTCTCTCTCTCTCTCTCTCTCTCTCTCTCTCTCTCTCCTCTGTTCTGAGTCCTACGTTGTTTTCAGTATTCATTAACCAGCTAGCTGATGATATGAATAAAAAAGGAAGGCATGGAGTCCAGTTATTACCTAATATTATGGATATCTTTATTCTGATGTTTGCAGACGATGTTGCACTGTTTTCAACAACCCCAGGAGGTTTGCAGCATCAATTAAATATTTTAAAAGACTGTTGTAATCATTTGCAATTGAGTGTCAACATCAATAAAACAAAGGTGATGGTTTTTAGGAAAGGGGGATTTCTTTCAAAACAGGAACAATGGTATTACAGTGGTATTAGGTTAGAGGTCGTGAACCAGTATTGTTATTTAGGGTTTAATTTCACAACAAAGATTAGCTGTAAATTGGGTACAGAACATTTAGTCACTAAGGGAAGGAAGGCAGTGATTCAGTTAAATAAAGTCTTTCATAGATATAAAGAGATGAACGCTCGTACTTTTTTCAAGATTTTCGATATTAAGATTCAACCAATTCTATTGTACTCATCAGAAATATGGGGCACAAACAGACTAGAACACATCGAGAAAATTCATTTGATGGCATGTAAAAGATTTT
>CM060332.1:55779690-55782190 GCA_030674155.1 Stramonita haemastoma | reverse complement strand
TCTGGCTTTACTCAGGACTCATTCGGTGATTTCTGTTGCAGGGTGGTGAGACAGCAGTGTCAGCAGAGCTACACACAAACTTCAGCCTGGAGTTCACACACTGCCTCAAATACAACTCCTCCTCTCTGCTTCAGCCTTCCGACACTTCTGTAGGGAGCAGATTGAATGTGGTACTGAGGTCATGAACCAAAAGAGAGAATGATGAAAATGATGCCAGAAAGAAATGTGTACTACATAGATTGCATTATCATGTAAAGTACGATCTGTACAAAAGGAAAGCCTTATGTAAAATAAATAGGAAAAGAATGAACTCTGTAAAAATGTAAAGCACAGCGCGAATCCAGCATAACTCAGTTAAGTGTCCATTCCTTAGTACTGAAATTAGCCCCTTCCTTTTATCAAGTGTCGTGAGTTTCTGCTATAATTAGCACCAGCTGGGATGGAATGGAGAGCAGCTGAGAGGAGCTGAATTGGGGGGAGGGGAAGCTGACAGCTGTGAAAGTACATTGAAGAAAACTTCTGTAAATATTGTTGCTTTAGAAAAAGTCCTCAGTGACATAAAAACAGAACGAACAAATACTCGCTTTTGTTGGTACTCAGTTTTACAGGACATGTTTTACACACAGCAATAAAACGCCTAGGTGTGCCAAGTGGAAAAACTGTGATCTTGCTGTTTTTGAGAACGTAGGTTTGTATGTCTGTATAAATGTCTCTCTGGAAAGACAAAATATTTGAGACCATGATCAAATGTAAAACAAAAGTGTTATCAAATTATCAAAAGCTAGAAGTGCACAATGCTTTTAATACAAGGGGGTTTGATAGCCTTTTGAAAGTTACATAAATAATTTGTTACTTATTTGTACAGAACCAAATTTATGTAGCTTAAAGACTGTTCCTGCTACTTTTTGTTGTAATAATGGATTGTTACACTGTTGATTCCTGAAAGGGGGGATTTTTTAAAACTATTAAAGTTTGTACTTTTTTTCAAATGTGTGTGTGTGTGTGTGTGTGTGTGTGTGTGTGTGTGTGTGTGTGATGTGTGTTTGTGTGTGTGTGTGTGTGTGTGTGTGTGTGTGTGTGTGTGTGTGTGTGTGTGTGTGTGTGTGTGTGTGTGTTTATTTATTTCATTTTATTCTTCTATATCCAGGATGGTGAGATAAGCACTCATGAGCTTTTTTCATCCAATCCCCATGTATAGGCAGTTGTGTAAATATTGTCATATGTTCCCACCGGCACACAATGGCCTACTCTTATGAAAAGCAGAACAGGATTTAACGTGTACCTAAGATGTTCTGCGTGCGTTCGCACACGGGGCCTCGGTTTACAGTCTCATCCAAAAGATTTTTGGGGAGAGTGGAGTCAGCACTGATGTTAACTCCAGGGGAAAAATCCCCTCCAACGGGAATCGAACACGGGTCGTCAAATTTCGAGCGCAATGCTCTGACCACTAGGCTACCACACAATCACTAAACGCACACATACCCCCCCCACACACACATACCCCCCCCCACACACACACACACACAGAAACACACAGTTTGACGTATCACTATATATTTTGTTACTGACAACTTCCGAAATCCATCCAAAGGTAACACACCCATTTCTTTATAAGTACCAATGTTAGAAGTGTGGAGAGGAACCCCTAGCGCCAATTTGAATGCTTTACAATCAACACTTTGTAATTTTGCGAGCATAAACTTTGGCGCACTGAAATATGCTTCTTGCCCATAAGTCAATTTACTCCTCACAAGTGATACAGCCAAATGTTTGAGAGTAAAAATATCTTGACCCCAAGGCTGTTTGCTAACAACTTTCAAAATGTTAAGGCTTTTACGAGCTTTATCAAGAACATGTTCTATGTGGCATTTCCAGTTTAGCGTTGATGTGAGAAAAACTCCCAAAAATTTAACCAGATTTGTATACTGGATCTGAACATCACCTATTCTGAATACAGGCAGATTCTCAAGACTTGTTCCTTTACATGTCCCATATACAGTACAAGAGTGTCACTGCTTGTTAAGAAAAATCTCTTGTAATTGCTTTAACCAAGTTCCACAAAACAAAGATAAATCTGTCACGAAATTTCATAATAAGTCACAATTCTTAGATACAACAGCAGTTTTATATCACTATTTCCATCGCAATAAGACCCCTTTACATATTTGTAGAACCATCACATCATTGTTTTACAGGGTAAAGCTGGACGCTTTTAAAACAAAATTTAGTAACAATGCTTTGTGCCCTTGTGGCAAAAGATTTACAAACCAGCACATACTTTTTGAATGCCCAGGTTTTAAAGATATTTTACCACCTTTTGAAGGCAAGAAAACATTATCGCACATTCTCCCTGATGCTGAGTTAATGCTAGAGATTACGTTATGTTTATTTTATTCTGTGTTCAGTAGATTCCTTTAAATTCCTTTAATCTTGCTTGTTTATAGGTTGTTATTTGTTTGTATTTGATTTGTTTGTTTGCCGTCCAAATCACAAACTGTGC
>CM060332.1:55772947-55779590 GCA_030674155.1 Stramonita haemastoma | reverse complement strand
AAATTGCATTATCATGTAAAATACGATATGAAAAAAAAAAGGCCTTATGAAAATAACAGTAAAAATTAAACTCTGTAAAAATGTAAAGCACAGCGCGGTTTCCAGCATTAGTTGTTCAGTGTCCATTCCTTAGTACTGAAATAGGCCCCTTTTTTACCAGGTGTGGTCAGTTTTTTGCTACAATTAGCACCAGCTGGGATGGAATGGAGAGCAGCTGAGAGGAGCTGAATTGGGGTGGTGAAAAACTGACAGCTGTGAAAGTACATTGAAGAAAATTCTGTAAAATTATTGTGGATTTAGGAAAAAAGACTTCAGTGACATAAAAAACAGAATGCACAAATACTCACTTTTGTTGGTATCCAGTTTTACAGGACATGTTTACACACAGCAATAAAACGCCTAGGTGTGCCAAGTTGAAAAACTGTGATCTTGCTGTTTTTGAGAACGTAAGGTTTGTATTGTCTTTATAAATGTCTCTCTGGAAAGATAAGATATTTGAGACCATAATTAAATGTAAAACAAAAGTATTATCAAATAATCAAAAGCTAAAAAAATGCAGTATGCTTTTAACACAAGGGGGTTTGATAGCCTTTTTGAAAGTTAAATGATTTGTTATTATTTGTACAGAACCAAATTCATGTTGCTTAAAGACTTTTCCTGCTAATTTTTTTTGTAATGATGGATTATTACACTGTTGTTCCTGAAGGGGTGATTTTTTTTTAAACTATTAAAGTTTGTACTTTTTTCAAATTTGTGTGTGTGTGTGTGTGTGGTGTGTGTGTGTGTGTGTGGTGTGTGTGTGTGTGTGTGTGTGTGTGTGTGTACTGTGTGGACTGTGAGTGACTGTTGTGTCTGTGTTGTAACTGTGTCTGCCTCTGTCTGTTTTCTGTGTCTTTCTGTATTTGCCAGTGTCTTTGTTCATCTGAATGTCTGTCTGTCTGTCTGTCTGTCTGTCTGTCTGGTCTGTCTGTCTGTCTGCTGTCTGTCTGTCTACCTGTCTGTCTGTCTGTCTGTCTGTCTGTTTGTTTTTCTGTTGATTGTAAGTTTGCTTTTCATCCATTGCTCCATGTGCTGTTTCATGTTTCAGGCACAAATGCATTGTTGTGTGTGTGTGTGATTTTCCTTTCTGTGAGTCTGTTGCTTTGTGATATTTCATCTGAGTGGTTTTACACAAACACACTAACACAGACACACAAAGACACACAGACAAAACACACACAAAAAAGACACACACTAAACACACACACACACAAAGACACAACTAGACACACAGACACACAGACAAACCACCCTTCCCCCCCACACCACCCAAACCACACACACATATATCCATACCCACAATCTCTATTACGGACACACACACACACACACACACACACACACACACACACACACACACACACACACACACACACAACACACGCACACACACACACACACACACACACAAACACACACACACATACAGACACAAAAACACACACACACACACAAGCACACAACACACACACTCTCTCTCTCTCTGTGTCTGTCTGTCTGTCTGTCTGTCTGTCTTTCTGAAAACTGATTGTTTCTGTCATGATAATGACGATGATGAGAATGGTGGAGATGATAACGACAACAATGATGATGACAACAATGACGACGATATTGACTAAGACCTTGACACCCAGGATGATGATGACGGTGAGCTTACATGGTCCCTGAGGTTCGTTGTATGGCTTCCCTTTAGTGTCAAAACTCATAATTACTTCCTGTACCCAAAACAACAAAGATACAACTTAAATTTGAGAACAAGGAAACAATTTTGTGTATTGTCATTAGATCAGACAGACAGAGCAGTTTGTTTATTTCTGTTTATTCATTTATTTTATTCTTTTATATAGAGGATAATAGTATAAGTACTCATGTACTTTTTTACGTCCAATCCCTGTGTGTGTGGAGTTTGTAAATTCTGTCATCTGTTCCCACCGGCACACAATAGCGTACTCTTTCGAAGAGCTCAACACTTTTTAACGTGGTGCGCAAGATGTTCTGCTTCGTTTGCACCGGTACCTCGGTTGATAGTTCATCAAGACCTTTTGGGGAGAGTGGAAGTCAGCACTGATGGTAACCCCAGGGAAAAATACATCCCTTGAAACGGGATTGGAACCGGGGTCGTCAGATTGCAGCACAATGTTCCAACCACAAGGGCTACGCCAGAGAATTGAATTGAATTGAATAAATTTTATTGCAAGAGGGTAATGGCTAAGCAATATTGCTTTTTTTTACAACCATCTTTCTGGGGCATAAAAGAGCAAAATTAACCACCCCCCCACCCCCCAACCTCTCAACCAAACAAACAAACAATTTCATTTTAAAGGAAAAGAAAAAAATCAAATCAAACAATGTCAGATGTAAAGCAAACAAATATTATAATACCAATACAACTTTAATACCAGACTGGAGGAGGAGAGAGAGAGTGAGAGAGGAGAGAGAGAGAGAGGAGAGAGAGAGGAGAAAGAGAGAAGAGAGAGAGAGAGAGAGAGAGGAGAGAGACAGGACAGAAGACAGACAGACAGACAGACAGACAGAACAGACAGACAGACAGACAGGACAGCAGAACAGACAGAGAGAGACAGAGAGAGAAGAGAGAGAGAGAGAGGAGAGAGACAGAGAGAATCATTTGGACACAATACATCAAAAAGGACGTGGGGGGAGTGTCATTGAAAAACTTTTCCTCATCCATTAGACCATGAGTGGTGTCTGGGCGCTAGTCTTCCAGATGAAACAATAAAACCAAGGTTCCGTGTATTACAGATGATTTATCTATTGCATGAAAAAAAAAAAGCTGCGAGAATAAGTGGATTGTCCCTGACAAAAATATGTAGAAAAAACCACTCTGATAGAGAAACAAATACAGTTGCAGACAGGAAAAATAATTTTTAAAAAAGAATGGGTGGCACTGTACTTGTGGCAACACAATCTCCCCAGGGGTAATAGCCTGATTTTCTGTGACATAAAATGATACAAAAATAAATAAATGAAATAGATAAAGAAAGGCTTCATAAGAGTACACACCTTGAACTCAAGATAAATGTGTGAATCATCACACACATTCTGTTTCATTTTGCTTTTGAAAACCTTTTCCATTTGTTTACATAAGAAAGCATATCCTGCTCAAGACAAAAAAACCAGATGAACAAACCTATTCAGCAGTAATAGTATTGAACACATTGTGATTGCTTTAGTTTATGCCATCTGGTATTTAACACATTATTGCTTTGTTTTATGTCCTCAAGCCAGGCTGTGTGTAAAATCTATCTTTAAAAATCTTGTAGGCAACATGTTTAGGGGCTGTAACAAAACTTCTCCATACAGATACATATCTTTGAACTCAATGATGAATACACAAATGGCCCATTTATTTTTCTTTAAATTATCAATGATAAACATATTGATTGTTTATGTAAAATCTGGAAGGGAAAATTGAGGTCAAAGATCATACATTATAGCTTAAGACACTGGGCATATCCAAACTAGGTCAAGGCGTTTTTCAAGGCCAACAGATATTGTGAGTACCACAAACAAAAAAAAGGAAGAAAAATCATTTTGAGTTCTTCCCCTTTCTTTCTATTTGTGTTGTTAAGTTCAGCCAAGGTGTTGGTCAGCTGTAGTTTGACAAGGAAGTAGCCCCAGCCTGGTTCAGCCCTCATGCACTGGTCAGCTGTCAGTAGAGGCTGCAGACAGTGGCGACATCTGTCAGCTGTCAGTAGAGGGTGCAGACAGTGGCGACATCTGTCAGCTGTCAGTAGAGGGTGCAGACAGTGGCGACATCTGTCAGCTGTTAGTAGAGGGTGCAGACAGTGGCGACATCTGTCAGCTGTCAGTAGAGGGTGCAGACAGTTGGTGACATCTGTCAGCTGTCAGTAGAGGGTGCAGACAGTGGCGACATCTGTCAGCTGTCAGTACAGGGTGCAGACAGTGGCGACATCTGTCAGCTGTCACACAGGGTGCAGACAGTGGCGACATCTGTCAGCAGGTCACAGCTATCTCAGCACAGTGCTGCAACTTGGCCGTGTTGTAGTGACCGGTGCTAGTTTGTTCTGGGCTTTCAGGATGGTGCGCACACCAGGTTGTGCTGGTTTTTTTGTCTCTGCAGTTTGTGCCATGATCATTATGAGGAAGGAGCTAGAATTGTAGATGTTAAGCTGTGTGTGTGTGTGTGTGTGGTGTGTGTGTGTGTGTGTGTGTGTGTGTGTGTCTTTGTGTGTTGTGTGTGTTGTGTGTGTGTGTGTGTTGTGTGGTGTGTGTGTGTGTGTATGTATGTGAGAGGTGTGTGAGAGTGTGTGTATGTTTCCTTTGTGGGTGTGTGCATACATGTGTGTGCAGTCATTGGTGAGTTGCCATATAACAATGTGATTTCATTATTTAGATTCAGGTGTGTCAACCATTCTTTACCAATTGAAACAGGACGGGTCAACGGCATTCCGCGCGAAAATAGTCTTTGTAAACAATGTAACATGAAAACGATAGGAGATGAGTTTCACTTCATAATGGAATGACCAAAGTTTTCTGAGCTTCGGAAGAAATGTCCTACCTCATGAATATTTGTATCCAAGATCCATGTTCACATTTTGTAATCTGTTCTCTTCTGATAAAAATATGTTATTAAAAACTTAGCAAATTCATACTTAAGAGTATAAAGTTGCATGATATTAATGAAAAGGTTGACTATATTTTTATTTCTGTGAAAAATTCTGTGTATGAACGTATTCTATTAATGCAAATTATATATGTTACAGTTGATTTTGTTTGAAATCCTCCATGCCCCAAGAGGGGTCAAAGGCGAATTAAATCTTGAATCTTGAATCTTCTTTTATGGGTGTGCAGTGTGTGTGTGTGTGTGTGTGTGTGTGTGTGTGTGTGTGTGTGTGTGTGTGTGTGTGTGTGTGTGTGTATGTGTGTGTGTTCGTGCGTGGGTGGGTGGGTAGGTGGGTTTGTCAATGTGTGTATATATGTGTGTTTGCATGCATTTGTGAGTCCTTGTCTACAATTGAAGAAAATATTGTTATCTTTGTTTCGGATACACCAATATCGTCACTGAGTTCCTCTATCTTTTCCCCCTTTAAAAACACAGGTTGCCTTGTTTTGTCAATGATTTCAAGAGATTTTCTTGTTTGGCAATGAATAATGATTGTGTTGTAAAACATTGAAAATAAAACCGAATTGTTATATTATCGTCCTGGTTTGTAGCTGGGTAGTTTAGCCTGCCCTGTCGTTATACTAGTCTGTCTCCTCCTGAGGTTGTTGCTCACTTTTTGTGTTACCTTTGTTGAAGGAGGTTGGATTCTGTCTTCTCTGCTTTGTGATCTGGTAAGCATTGTTGATTTATCTCTGAAATGTGACGCTCCACCACATAAGGAGTCGCCTAACACCAGAGGTCAATTTTTAATTATTGACACGTTATTAATCTGCAATGAAAAGACTATTCAATGCAAAAAAAAAGATTGAAAATCGGACAAATCTGTGCTAAGTTATTACAAATTGAAATGATAGACTGCAGGATGTCACAAAATGAGAAACGCGCAAGTTTATTTTCGTAACAGATTGTCAGAATGAGGGCTTGGGTATTTTAGAAAACACATTTAAAAGTAAAAGGAATGAAACTTACGCCTTGATCTTTCACTACAAGGTCTAATAACCGATATTGTTTAATAATCAGTCAAAATCTCAAAATTGACAACTTGACCCCCACCAGGCTTTAATGGCTCCTAGCGCAAAATTGTGTAATGTGCTAAGCGACTTATTTCGTGGTGGGGCGTCACAAATGTGTATCTACTTTAGTGACATTAGTTCAGGGTATTTCTTGTAACATAGGTGTCAGTCTAAAAGTATGATGTATCATGCAATGTTTTTTTTTCAAACAAAGTTTATCCTAACATAATACTCATAATTATAAATGTTTTTTATATCTTGTGGCTCTGTTTTTCTTCTGACTAGTATTATTTATATTGTTTCATATACATACTTTTTCTAAACTATTATTAAATTTTGGATTATTTTTTTGTGTGGGAATGTTCAAGATTGGACATGTGTGATGACTGTTAAAGTCAAAACCCAGTTTTGAAACAAACGTAACCTTTAAAAATTGATATTCCTTCTGATGACAAAGTTTCTGAAATAAAAAACTCAATTGTGATGTGTGTATTCTTCTTAAGGTGTTGGTAGTTATTTTAACCTGTTACCATCTGAAATTATAAGCTAAGCATACCATATTATTGAGGGTAAGTTTGAAAGTTTATGAGTCTTTTCTTTGCATGTATTCTAAACATAATCAAGAGTTTAGATGGCGTAATGACATAGAGTCTCAACAGTATTAGAAAGAGGTAAATTGTGGACACATCTATAGAGAGAATCCATACATGACATCCATGGTTTGTGTTCAAAAATAGTATCAGTAAATATGTCTTGTTGTGACAGTACCAAAAAGAAATGTCTAGAGGCGGTTTTGACTTGTTCTGATCAAACATGGAGATGTCCTTCTTACAAGGTAAACGTAAACATGGGAAAAGATGAAGTCATCGTCAGGGATTCGTGTTCTGACCAAACATTCTGTTGCCCTTTTTACAAATTAGAACTAGAAAAAAATAATAATTTGCAG
>CM060332.1:55760447-55770447 GCA_030674155.1 Stramonita haemastoma | reverse complement strand
GTGTCACAGGTAGTGTGGTACCAGCGTCTGTCTGTTTTTCTGTGTGTCTGTATGTCTGTTTCTGCCTCAGTCTTCATCTGTCTGTCTCTTTTCCATCCTTTCTTTTACTCTTTGTAAACGTTTCTCTTGTTTCTGTCTGTCTGCCTGTCTATCTATCTGTCTGTATGTCTGTCAATCAACTAGTCGGTCAGTGTTTGGCAGGTGTGTGTGTGTGTGTGTCTGTGTGTGTTTGTGCATGAATGCATGCATGCATGCATGCATGCATGTATGTGTGTATGTATGTATGTATGTATGTATGTATGTATGTATGTATGCATGTATGCATGTATGTATGAATGCATGTGCATATTTTTCCCCCCTGGAGTTAACTTTAGTGCTGACTCCACTCCCCCCAAAATCATTTGGCTGAAACTATATCAAACCAAGGTTCCATGAGCGAACACACAAAGAGCATCTTGCGCACACATTAAAACCTGTTCCTCTTTTCGAAAGAATAGGCCATAGTGTGCATGTGGGATTGGATGGCAAAATTTACAAAACAGCATGCACAGGGGCACTGGATGCAAAAAATCCCCAGCCATTACTCTCAAAATTTAAGAATATAAAAATATATATTTTTTAAAGTTAGCCTTTTGTTTTGTAGCATTTATATTCATGACTGGACGGTTAGGAGTGGTATGGGCTATCTACTGTATCCAGCAGTTGGTAGACCTGAATTTAAAAAAAAAGGATATGGGACAGTGCTTAGATAACTCTACAAAAATCAGTACAGGAGGAAATGCTTCCAGCAAAGCCTTGTAGCCATAACTGATGAGAAAAATCACAAGAGGGCTGGTGTGGGAACCTCATGACTCTGCTCTATAAGTTTCAGATATAAGAGACATTTAAAAAAAAATCTTGAACAAAAAGGTAGTGACCTATTGAGGATTGTATTTTTGTTTTGGTTTCTTCAATGTGTGGCGAGTTTGCCTTCTAAGCATCTTTCTGTTTGACAGACCCGCCCAGCAGCCAGGCTGCAGAGACAACGGTTTCCCCAACGACAGAACCGTCAGTTACTACAGGTATGGACAAACCAGGTATAACAAGTGCAGGACCAGCTGACGTCACAAGTGGACAACCATCACATGTCACCAATAAACGACCCCCAAAAGTCACAAGTTCCGAACCATTGGACGTAACCAGCGCAGAGCTGTCTGACGTCACAAGTACAGAACCGTCACACGTCACAAGTGCAGAGCCACCGCGCGTCAGCAGTAGAAACCCGTCACACGTGACAAGTGCAGAGGCGTCAGTGGCCACAAGTGTTGCAGCAGTGATTGCAATGTTGTTGCTTCTCTTCCTTCCTTGTGGCGTCAGCTTGCTCGGGATGTTCATCTTTCGGCGTCTGGGGTAGAACCAGGGTTAGGTCTCCTGCTGTTGATGTTCTTGATGATTTCCTGTTAACGCTTAGGCCCTTACATACTTTTTATATTGTATACAACTTCAAGTAATGTTATATTTCTCTGCAAGAAAAAACATTGAGGTGCTTATTCTAAGTGTTGCCACAAGAGCAGCATCATTTGCTTATATTCTCACTCCTTTCCAGTCAATTTTAGTGTACATTATTATATCTCTGTATACGTCACATTTGTACTGATTAGTCAAAGAATTCATGTTAAAACGATGCTTAACACAATCACGTGGAATTTTCAGGCTTTTTTTTGTTGAAATGTGGGTGAAAGGTTGAAACCAGATGTCTTCTTCTTCTACTTCTTCTTCTTCTTCTTCTTCTTCTTCTTCTTCTTCTTCTTCTTCTTCTTCTTCTTCTCCTTCTTCTTCTTCTTCTTCTTCTTCTTCTTCTTCTTCTTCTTCTTCTTCTTCTTCTTCTTCTTCTTCTTCCTCTTCTTCTTCTTCTTCTTATTGTTACTATTATTACTATATTCTTTTTTTTTTTTTTTTTTTTTTTTTACAAACGTTGACGTTATTGAGTTTTTTTCAGAAAACCTGATGGTTAAATCCTGCAATTACTGCACTACCCACCCACTACACAAAAGCGCGCGCGCGTGCGCACACACACCCATACCCACACACACGCAGACAGACAGACAGACACACACACACACACACACACACACACAAACACACACACACAAACATACACACACACACACACGCGCACTAACACATACACACAGACACACACACACAAACACACAGACAAACGCTCGCTCACACACACATCCACCCCTTACCCCCCTCCACAAACACGCACCCACGCACGCACGCACGCACACACACACACACACACACACACACAACACACACACACACACACACACACACACACACACACACATTCTCTTCTTCCTGCTTTTCATTGTGTGCCTTCCTGTATAAGTTCATTATCTATTTTCTTTCTTTTTCGTTTTTGCTTTGACAATCAACTATGAAAAGTAGGTGATCTACGTCATCAATGAATAAAGATTTATTTAATCTGACAGAACGATGTTGTTCTTTGTCAAGAATACGTTGTGTGTGTGTGTGTGTGTGTGTGTGTGTGTGTGTGTGTGTGTGTGTGTGTGTGTGTGTGTGTGTGTGTGTGTGTGTGTCTGTGTGTGTGTGTGTGTGTGTGTGCGTGTGTGTGTGCGTGTGTGTGTGTGTGTGCGTGCGTGCGTGTGTGTGTGCGCGCGCGTGTATGTGTGTGTGCCTACGTGCATGCGTGTCTATGTGCTTGCGTGTGTGTTGTTGTTCTTCAGTTTAACGTTCTTCACTAAATAGTGATATCAGACAGCCAAGTGTGTGTGTGTGTGTGTGTGTGTGTGTGTGTGTGTGTGTGTGTGTGTGTGTGTGTGTGTGTCTGTGTGTGTGTGTGTTTGTGTGTGTTTATGTGTGTGTGTGTGTGTGTGTGTGTGTGTGTGTGTGTGTGTGTGTGTGTGTGTGTGTGTTGTGTTTGTAAAGAGGTAGAAGAAGAAAAATGCAAAGAGTTCAAAGATTTCAAAGAATACAAAGAATGCAAAAATACCAAGAAGAAAAAAAAGAGGAAGAAGAAGAAGAAGAAGAAGAAGAAGAAGAAGAACAAGAACAAGAACAAGAAGAAGTTGAAGAAGAAGAAGAACAGGAACAACAAGAAGAACAAGAACAAGAAGAACAAGAAGAAGAACAAGAAAAAGAACAAGAAGAAGAACAAGAAGGACAAGAACAAGAAGGACGAGAACAAGAAGAAGAACAAGAACAAGAAGAACAAGAAGAAGAAGGACAAGAAGAAGGCCCCACAAAACACCGCTAAAGAGACCCAGCAGCAGTGCAGGGCCCCTTTGACTGGTGGCCCTACAATGGTCTGACATTTTTATGAACTCTGTGTAGATAATCGACCCAGAGGATGAGACATGACGAATGTGGGTATGGCTGGAGTGGAGAGACTGGGGAGATTAAAATGAGCGGCATGGGATCAGCAGGATAGGAATGTCACAGAAGGTGAGGCAGCAAGAGAAATTCACCTTCACCTTCACCTGTCCCGTAGTCCCGTGGACCGTGGGGGCACAACTGAAGATTTTGCAACCAGCCTACTCCACTCCCCACAGTTCTTTGCCCTCCGTGGCAGATCGCTCCACCTAAGGCCTGTCCACTCTCTGATGTTTTCTTCCCATCGTTTCCTCAAGAGAAATAGTGGTATGGAAACACAAAGGTGACAGCTGAGTCACTTAAAGCGTGTTAAATAGCGCCAGTTCTGTGCTGGTATGCCTTCCTACCACATGAAAAGCTCATGAAAAATAAAATTAGAAACGCGAGCTAAAGTGGTACAGGCACGTCACACGAACATCTGGACTGGCCAAGACAGTCCTACAGGGAACACTAAAAGGAGGGAGACGAAGAGGCAGACAGAGGAAACGATGGGAAGACAACATCGGAGAGTGGACAGGCCTTGGGTTGAGCGATCTTCTTGAGAGGGCGGAGGATCGCGAGAAGTGGAGGAAGCTGGTTGCAAAATCTTCAGTCGTGCCCTCACGGTCCACGGGACTACGGGACAGGTGAAGGTGAAGAAAGGATGTACAGGACACAACCTGCTAAGCCCCCTACTGACAACAACGATAGCTTAGTTACGGAGCCAAATTTAATCGAGACACCAACAAGGGTGATGGTGACCACTACAACATCCTTCCATAGACCCCCCTCCATAAAACCTCAAACCTGGAAGGCTTCGATACAAACTCACCACAGGCACAAAAGTGTATAACAATAAACCGAAACTAAGGTCCCCCATGAGACCAAAGCATGCAGCCAGGGACACCGAATCATGAGACAAATTTACTTTTATTGCATGATGAGAAGTGGTGATGAGGATGATATACATACGCATTTGCTTTCAGGCTACTTGACAGGGCTGTAATCTACAATTCCTGTCATATTTTCTGGTGCTAACCGAGCCCATATAGATACCCAATGTTCTGGTCAAGTGGTTTGAGCCACGCTCTCAAACTCACATGCACAAAGTGAATGAAGCTCGACTAAGCGGTCTCTGTCATCCCAATGAGATCATGACAATTTCACTCTGTGTTGAAGTTAGCCACACAGAGTCGAAAAAGCCCTATGAATTTTATGGAATCGAACCTTCTACCCTCAAGCCCATGACTCAAAGAAAAAACAACTGCGCTAACATGGCTGGTGCGAGTACTCATTTTGTTTCAGTTATATTTCCTTTCTGCAATTTTCTTCCTTCATTTCTTTCGTGTCTTTATAATAAACAAGAACCTTTGTTGTTTGAGAGCACAATGTCCACAGTTTAGCAGTAAGTAAAGCGAAGTCTGTATAATTATGGACAATTGGTATGAAAAATCAATGATAAAGTTGTAGCCAAAAAAGATCATTGATACACAGACGCGCGCGCGCGCACGACGCACACACACACACACACACACACACACACACACACACACACACACACACACACACACACACACACACTCACACACACACACATTGAGCAGTATACATGCACACTTCTATCTACATATATAACGTATTTACATATATGGATAGATCACTGGTCATATCCAAAAAGAAATAGAAAAAAAGGAAGAAAGACGGAAAGGGATTTTTCTTCTTTTTGTTTCTGTAATTTTACTCAATGTTTTTTCTTCAACTGTTGATAAAGACACACACACACACACACACACACACACACACACACACACACACACCACACACACATATATATATATATATATAATATATATATATATATATAATATATATATATATATATATATATATATATATATATATATATATACTAATATATGTGTCATTATCAACAGTTGAAGAAAAAAATTGAGGAAAATGACAGAAACAAACAGGAGACAAACCCCTTTTCCCCTCTCTCTTCCTTTTTTCTATTTCCTTCTGGATATGTCCACTGACCTGTTTAGCTTTCAGTTCAGTCAGAAACTTATTTCTGCCCCCACTCCCTCCTCCCCCAGGGCTTGACCATAAAACGCATTTTTTTCTTTTTTCTTTCCAAGATAATGGAATAATCACACATGGGATTTTTACATCCAGTCCCCGTGTGTGTGCAGTTTTGTCAATTTTCTCACCCGTTTCCACGGGCACACAATGGCTTACAATTTTGAATAGAGAAACGGGTTTTAATGTGTGCGTGAGATGTTCTGCGTGTGTTCGCACACGGGACCTCGGTTTGTAGGTAGGGAGTGTGGTAAACATAGGGGTTGGTGTGTTCTTGTGACAACAGGCACTTTGTAAACAGTCAGTATCGTTTAGAGAAAGTTTGTGTAGGAATGTGACAATGATTCATCCTATTTGAATATCTACTACATACAAATAAAGCACTACTATTTTATTAATTTCCGCATCAGTCAATTCATAAGTCTGTCACTAGCATCAATTGTATCAGTATAGTTTTCAACGCTTACAATAGCAAGGCTAAGACTGCTGCTGATTTTTTGTTTTAAGTGCTACTTTTTTATTCAGTGCGGCTGGATTCTCTCTCGTTGGTTTATTTTGGTGAGTAATTGGTAAAAGAAATAGATTATGTATCTGTATATTTGTGTGTTTTTTGTTCCCAAATATTTATTTAGGATTTATTTATATCACTTTATGTCACAGCAGATTTCTCAGCATGAAATTCGGGATGCTCTCCCCCGGGAAAGCGCGTCGCCACAAGTGCAGCGCCTACCGGTTATCATTTTTTTTCCTATCTGCACCTGTATTTGTTTTTCTATCGGAGTGGCTTTTTTCTACAGAATTTTGCCAGGGACAGCCCACTTGTCGCCGTGGATTCTTTTACATGCGCTAAATAACGATGTGTAACACACAGAACCTCGGTCTATCGTCTCATTCGAAAGACTAGCACCCAGACCACCACTCATGGTCTAATGGATGGGGGAAAAGTTTTGGTCCAAGCGGGATTCGAACCAGCGCACACACCGACCCGGACTTTTCACTTTCCAGACAAGGCGCGTTACCTCCTAGACCACCGATCCATCCATATAGGTTAAGGTTCACCGGTAATGAGATTTTTGCTTATGCTAGAGATGCTTTGCCCCGCATTCGGGGGATTCGGCAAAGCTTGCTGGGTTTTTTTCGGGGTTTCCTTTGGACCCGCCCAAACACTGACATTAATAAAAAGGGATATTTAAACGTGCCTATTCGACCCCTTCTGCATGTGGTATACGCGGATGTGGAATTATGGCCTTGCGATCTCGTTTAAGAGACCTGGGAGATTGTAAAAACCTTCCCTTTAATTTCTTCAGACGCCCCTGTCGAGATTCGAACTCGCGACTTCATGGACCCATGAGATTGAAGTCCGAACGGTTTTCAGGCCCTCGGCTGCAGAATGTGTCCTGACCATAAAAAATGTGATCACTATTTTGAGGGGATGTTCGTTTCCATGGAAGATGACTTACGTTTTTGTAACAGAATTATGCATGATTTTTCCTAAATCAATGTCCTAAATTGTTCTTTAACTTTCCTTCAAAGTTCTTCAGAAATCTATGGGATAGAGGTAAAAGTAAATAGAATTAAAAACAAAAAAAAGTAAAAGGAAAATGAAGGAAGTGTAATTTTGTTTAGGAAAAAAGTAAAAATTGCGATGCCCCAAAAACCTAAGTGGGCCCCGTTGGGAACGAGGCATCAGAGCCCCTCAGTTCCTAGGGGCCCAGCATATTGGGTGGCGCCCATCTCCCCTCCCCTCGCTTGCTTTCCCCTTCCCTGCCCCCCAAAAAAAGGCATGTACCTATTTTACAGTGTATGAACTGGGGGACTGTAACTGAAGCTAAAGCGCGCGGAAACGGTCACCAATCCAGTTGGTAACCACGCTCAATGCTGCATTACCTTCGCTGAGGGGGGGAAAGCGAGTGCTCTGGACCACTGAGCTATCCCGTCACACAATTTCGTTTTTATTGTTTTTGGATATTGTTTTAAGGTATTATACCCAGAAAATGTGTACTGCGTGGACAAAAAGAGAAAAGAAAAAGAACTGTTAGTTTTGTTTGTTTCTTTTTAGGTAGGAAAACATGTGTTGGGAAATATAGATCTACCAGACCTGTGTATTGTGTGGTGAGGTGCAGAAGCAGTATGATGATGGCTGGGATGAAGCTGTCTACATGCTGATGCTCAATTCTGGGGCTCCCTTCAACGATAGCATTGCTGTTGCTGAGTCCGTGAGTACAAGCAGACACTGGCTGTGAATGTGTGAATGGAGCTATAAAACTGTGTTGAATTTTTTTTTTATCTACCTCTCCTTCCTTCCTTTCCTTCCTTCCTTCCTTCCTTCCTTCCGTCCTTCCGTCCTTCCGTCCTTCCGTTCTTCCTTCCTTCATTCATTCATTCATTTTGCGGTCACTCGTTTTGGTCATATTTTTTCTTTGATTTATTTTGTTTACCGCGTACACGTTTCAGAGGAGAGAGAGAGAGAGAGAGATGATGGGGGAAGAGATAGGAGAGAGCGGAGAGAGAAGGGGAGAGAGGAGGAGAGGGTCGGAGGGGGTGTGTGTGTGTTGTGTGTGTGTGTGGCGTGTGTGGTTGTGTTGTGTGTGTGTGTGTGTGGGTGGTGTGTGGGTGTGTGTGTGTGTGATTTTTGTGTGTGTGGCTGTGTTATGTGTGTGTGTGTGTATTTTTGTGTGTGTGTGTGTAATGTTTTTTGTGTATGTTTGTTGTGTATGTGTGTGTGGTGTCTGTGTCTTTGTGTGATTGATAAAATAAATAAATGTATAGATTAGACAGGTAGATAGACAGGTAAAATTAGACAGGTTAGATAGATAGATAGATTAGATAGATAGATAGATGATGACAGGATAGACAGACAGACAGACAGACAGAACAGATAGATAGATAGAATAGATAGATAGATGAGAAGATAGTAGATAGATAGATAGATAGATAGATTGATAGATAGATAGATTAGATAGATAGAAGATAGATAGATAGATAGATAGATAGATAGATAGAAAAAAAAAAAGGGGAGGGGCAAAGAAAGAATAGATTTAGGGGAAAATAGGAGATGGATGAAAAAGAGTTAGAAGGAAGTGGAGGAGAGGGAGGAGAGGAGAGGACGATGAGGAGGGGGAGGGGAGGGAGAAGAAGGGGCGGGGGGAAAAAAGGGGAGGGGGGGGTGGGGAGGAGGTGGGGATGAGGGGGGAAAAGAGAAAAGGGGAAAAGGGGGGAGGGGGGGGGGCGGGGGGGGGGGGGGAGGCCCCCGGGAAAAAAGGGAGGGAAAAGGGGGGTAGAAGGAGGGGGGGACGGAGGGAGGGGTTTTTGGGGGGGGAGGGGAGAGGGGGGGGAAAGGGGGAAGAGGGGGAGGGAGAGGGGAGGAGAGAGGGAGGCGGGAAAGGGGGGAGAAAAGGTGGGGGGGGGAGGGGGGGGGGAAAGGGGGGAACCCCGGGAAAGGTGGAGAGGGGGGGGGGAGGGAAGGGGGGGGGTTTGAGGTGGGGGCGAGGGGAGGGGGGAGGGGGGGGAGGGGGAAAAAAGGGAAAAGGGGAGGGGAGGGAGGGGGTTTTGGGGGAAGGGGGGAAGGGGGGGGGGGGAAAAGGGGGGGGGGTGGTGGGAGGGAAAGGGATGGGAAAGGGGGGGAGAGGGAGGAAAGGGTGGGGGGGAGGGAACGGGGAGGAGGGTTAGGCCGGGGAGAGAAGGGGGGAGGGGCGGAAGAGGCGGGGGGGGGGAGAGTATGGGGAGGGGGGAGGGGGGGAACGGGGAAAGGGGCCCGGGGGGGGGGGGACGAGAGGGGAAGGGGAAGGAGGGCTGGGAGGTTAGGGAAGAAAGAGGGAGAGGGAGGGGGAGGGGAGGCGTGGTGGGGGGACGGGGGGGGAGGGGAGTGCGGGGGAAGGGGTTGGGGGGGTGGGAGATGTGGGGGGTTGGGGGGGGGAGGGGGTTTTGGGAGAGGGGGTTTGGGGGGAGCAGAGGGGAGGAGGAGGGGGGGGAGGGGAGGGAAAAGGGGGGGGGGGAGAGACGGGGGGGGGGGGAAAAGGGGGGGGAGGGGGGGGGGAGGGGGGTTAAAAGGGGGGGGGAGGAGGAAGAGGGGAAAGGGGAGGGGAAAGAGGGGGAGGGGGGAAAAAGGGAGGGTGGGGAGGGAGGGAGGAAAAAAAAAGGGGGGGGGGGAAAGGGGTTAAAAAAGAGGAGGGGAAAAAAAGGGGGGAAAGGGGGGGGGGAAAAAGTTTGGGGAGCGGGGGGGGAGTAACGGAGGGATGGGGGGAAAGGGGAAGGGGAGGGGGAGGGGGGGGAGGGAAAGGGGGGAGGGGGGGGGGGGCCCCGGGGGGGGGGGAAAGGGGGATGAGAGAAAGGAAGTGGGTGGAGAGGCGGACGAAAGGAAGGGGAGGGGGGGAAAGGGGAACCCCGGGAAAAGGGAAGAGAGAGATAGAGAAATAGAGAGAGATAGACAGACAGACATAGAGAGAGACATAGATAAATAGAGAGAGAATGAGAAAGAGAAACAGACAGACGTACAGCTAGACAGACAGACAGACATACAGATAAACAGACGAACAGACAAACACACAGATACTAAGACAAA
>CM060332.1:55755447-55757947 GCA_030674155.1 Stramonita haemastoma | reverse complement strand
TTTATTGATTTATTCTTTTATATCGAGGATAATGGGATAAACACTCATGTGCTTTTTTACATCCAGTCCCCGTGTTTACGCAGTTTTGGATAAAAATTATGCCATCTGTTCCAACCGGCACATAATGGCCTACGCTTACGAAAAGCAGAACAGGATTTAACGTGTGCGCAAGATATTCTGCGTGAGTTCGCACACGGGGCCTCGGCTTAAAGTCTCATCCGAAGGACTTTTTCTTTTTGATGTGTTGTTGTCGTGTTAAAACGAATCATCTGTTTTGACAGAGCCGTTGGAAAACTCAAGCAAAGCTCCTGTAATGAAGCCAACTGGAAAACCGTCCATCATCACTCATCCACAACCTTCGTCTGTCACCACTGCAGAACCATCGGATGCTGCGAGCGTTGAAGCAACCGTTGCGGTGTTGCTGCTGCTCTTCCTTTTGGCGTCATTATGTCCATGAGTTCTTTTGCTTTATAGCTGTTGGTATTTGGAGCAGAAGCTAGTTTGCTTTAAGCCGTCTTGGCTGTTTCAAACAGCGTCTTCATACTCTGATTTTTTTCTCTTTTGTCTGTATGTAGAGCAGAACTCTAGCAGTGGGAAATTATAATTTTTGCTTTAAGCTGTGTTGGCTGTTTTAAAAAGCGATTATGTCCATGATATTTTTTCTTATTAACTGTCTATATGTAGAGCAGAAGTATAGCAAAAGAAAGTAGTTTGCTTTAAGCTGTTTGGCGGCTTCAGAGAGCAATTATGTCCATGATTTTAAAAAAAATATCTGTCGATATCTAGAACAGAACTATACCAATAGAAATAAGTTTGCTTTAATCTTTACTTCATACTACAATACATCAATACACTTCTACATCTTTACTTCATGCCACACCATCAATACACTTCTACATCTTTACTTCATACCACACCATCAATACACTTCTACATCTTTACTTCATACCACACCATCAATGCACTTCTACATTTTTACTTCATGCCACACCATCAATACACTTCTACATCTTTACTTCATACCACACCATCAATACACTTCTACATCTTTACTTCATACCACACCATCAATGCACTTCTACATCTTTACTTCATACCACACCATCAATACACTTCTACATCTTTACTTCATACCACACCATCAATACACTTCTACATCTTTACTTCATACCACACCATCAATGCACTTCTACATCTTTACTTCATGCCACACCATCAATACACTTCTACATCTTTACTTCATACCACACCATCAATACACTTTTACATCTTTACTTCATACCACACCATCAATGCACTTCTACATCTTTACTTCATACCACACCATCAATACACTTCTACATCTTTACTTCATACCACACCATCAATACACTTCTACATCTTTACTTCATACCACACCATCAATACACTTCTACATCTTTACTTCATACCACACCATCAATACACTTCTACATCTTTACTTCATACCACACCATCAATACACTTCTACATCTTTACTTCATACCACACCATCAATACACTTCTACATCTTTACCTCATACCACATCATCAATACACTTCTACATCTTTACTTCATACCACACCATCAGTACACTTCTACATCTTTACTTCATACCACACCATCAATACACTTCTACATCTTTACTTCATACCGCACCATCATTACACTTCTACATCTTTACCTCATACCACACCATCAATGCACTTCTACAGGAGGCAGTGTTCTGAGGCTCGTGTGGCAGTGATGAAGACATTGTCATAGTTGTGTGCCGTTCTTTAATCACGTTTCTTCTGTTTTTCTAAGTGACACAGAAACATGTGTTTTTTTTCTTTTGTAATATAGCTAAATTTTTCTCTTGTTTTGATGATTGCTTCGCAAATTGTCAAGTTCTTTATTTCCTGTCATCCCTTTAGGAATATGGAAGGTTTTATATAACATCAACGAACAAAATCATAACTGAACAACATAGTACATGCGCCATGTCAATGAATATTTGAACAATTACTGTAGAACAAAAAATTGTCTGTTTAGATATATTTCAAAATCTTTGATCAAAGTTTACACTTTATTTCTAAAAATATCAATCATTTGAACAATATTGAGCAGAGACTTCATATTTCATGAAGAAAAGAGTTGTTCATATTTCAAAGTGTTTAGATGTTTAGCGTAATATTTTGGTTAATATATTTTTGTATTAGTTTATTTGATATTGAACAAATAAAAAATGTAATGAAATCCGTCACCACATTATTTTGTTTTTGTTATTGCATAGTGATGGAATATTTTGTATTGTATTGTATTTTTAATGTTTTGTATTACAGTGTATTATACTATATTACATAATAATACATAATATATATTATGATATTGATAATATCATAGGATATCATATTGCATTATATACTCTTTTCAGGCATGTCAGATCTCTTTTCATGTAATACAAGATGCTGTCCCTGAGGACACACACACACATACACACACACATGCACACACTCACAC
>CM060332.1:55725447-55730447 GCA_030674155.1 Stramonita haemastoma | reverse complement strand
ATAGATAGACAGACAGACAGACAGACAGACAGACAGACAGACAAGATTAATTCGTGGACAGAAAGAGGCCAAGAGGCATACACAGTACATTGAAACCCATATCAGATGCTGTTCTAAAAGAATTTATCAATATTTTTGAAGCAGTATGGATCTGTTTTAGGCATGCCAATCTTGAAGGACTTTGAGGTGGAGAGAAACAGTGTGTTGGTGTTTCCTGTTTCCACACAACATTCTCCCTGCTTCCCAGTGAAGGAGTGTGCATCACTGCTGGTCAGGAATAGGCTTACTTCATCAAGGATATACTGCCCACAGATCATCAGGAAGAACTGTTCTCGGTCCCCTCTTCCCACCAACTGTTCTTATGACCCTGCTGCTAATGTTTTTAACGTGCGGTTACCTACCCACCAGGATCAAACCTTGCACATATTCTCTACCGTGGACGGAGTCATTGGTGAATGGATTGGGTGGATACAGATTCGTGTCACAGGTAGTGTGGTACCGGCTTTTGTCTGTTTTTCTATGTGTCTGTGTGTCTGTTTATTTCTCTGTCTTCATCTGTCTGTCCGTCTATCATCCTTTTGTTTACTCTTTCTAAACGTTTCTCTTGTTTCTGTCTGTCTCTCTGTCTCTCTGTCAATCAGCTAGTCAGTCAGTGTTTGGCAGGTGTGTGTGTGTGTGTGTGTGTGTGTGTGTGTGTGTGTGTGTGTGTGTGTGTGTGTTTTGTGCATGAATGCATGCATGCATGCATGCATGCATGCATGCATGCATGCATGTATGTATGTATGTATGTATGTATGTATGTATGTATGTATGTATGTATGTATGTATGTATGTATGTATGTATGTTATGTATGTATGTTTGTATGTTTGTATGTATGTATGTATGTATGTATGTATGTATGTATGTATGTATGTATGTATGTATGTATGTATGTATGTATGTATGTATGTATGTACGTATGTATGTATGTATGTATGTATGTATGTATGTATGTATTCGTGCGTGTGTGCATGCGTACGTGTGTGTGTGTGTGTGTGTGTGTGTGTGTGTGTGTGTGTGTGTGTGTGTGTGTGTGTGCGTGCGTGCGTGCGTGCGTGCGTGCGTGCGTGCGTATGTATGTATGTATGTATGTATGTATGTATGTATGTATGTATGTATGTATGTATGTATGTATGTATGTATGTATGTATGTATGTATGTATGTATGTATGTATGTATGTATGTATTTATGTATGTATGTATGTATGTATGTTGTATGTGTGTGTGTGTGTGTGTGTGTGTGTGATGTATGTATGTATGTATGTATGTATGTATGTATGTATGTATGTATGTATGTATGTATGTATGTATGTATGTATGTATGTATGTATGTATGTATGTATGTATGTATGTATGTATGTATGTATGTATGTATATATGTATGTGCAGAATTTTTTTCCCCTGGAGTGAACTTTAGTGCTGACTCCACTCACCCCAAAAGTCATTTGGCTGAAACTATATCAAACCAAGGTTCCGTGAGCAAACACACAGAGAGCATCTTGCGCACACATTAAAACCTGTTCCTCTCTTCGGAAGAATAGGCCATAGTGTGCATGTGGGAGTGGATGGCACAATTTACAAAACAGCATGCACAGGGGCACTGGATGGAAAAAGTCATTATCCTCAAAATTTAAGAATATAAAAGTAAAAAAGTAAGCATTTTGTTTTGTAGCATGACTGGACGGTTAGAAGTCTTATGGGCTATCTACTGTAACACAGCAGTTGGTAGACCTGAATTAAAAAAAAAGAAAAAGACATGGGACAGTGCTTAGATAACTCTACAAAAATCAGTACAGGAAGAATTGCTTCCAGCAAAGCCTTGTAGCCATAACTGTTGAGAAAAATCACAAGAGGGCTGGTGTGGGAACCTCAGGACTCTGCTCTATAAGTTTCTGATATAAAAGACATTTAAAACTATCTTGAACAAAAAGGTAGTGACCTATTGAGGATTGTATTTTTGTTTGGGGCTCTTTAATCTATCGCTAGTTTTCCTTCTAAGCATCTTTCTGTTTGACAGAACCGTCCACCACCTTGGCTGTAGAGACAACGGTTTCCCCAACGACAGAGCCGTCAGTTACTACAGGTATGGACAAACCAGGTATAACAAGTGCAGGACCATCTGACGTCACAAGTGGACATCCATCACATGTCACCAGTAAACAACCCCCAAGTGTCAAAAGTTCCGAACCATTGGACGTAACCAGCGCAGAGCTGTCTGACGTCACAAGTACAGAACCGTCACACGTCACAAAGTTAGAGCCACCGCACGTCACAAGTTCGGCACCACCACGCGTCAGCAGTAGAAACCCGTCACACGTGACAAGTGCAGAAGCGTCAGTGGCCACAAGTGTTGCAGCAGTGATTGCAATGTTGTTGCTTCTCTTCCTTCCTTGTGTCGTCAGCTTGCTCGGCATGTTCATCTTTCGGCGTCTGGGGTAGAACCAGGGTTAGGTCTCCTGCTGTTGTTATTCTTGATGATTTCCTGTTAACGCTTAGGCCCTTACATGCTTTTTATATTGTATATAACTTCAAATAATTTGATATTTCTCTGCAAGAAAAAACAATGAGATACTTATTCTAAGTGTTGTTACAAGAGCAGCATCATTTGTTTATATTATCACTCTTTTCCGGTCAATTTTAGTGCACATTGTTATATCTCTGTATACGTCACATTTGTACTGATTAGTCAAAGAATTCATGTTAAAACGATACTTAATACAATCACATGGAATTTTCAGGTTTTCTTGTTGAAATGTGGGTGAAAGTTTGAATCCAGATGCCTTATTATTATTATTATTATTATTATTATTATTATTATTATTATTATATTATTATTATTATTATTATTATTATTATTATTATTATTATTATTATTATTATTATTGTTGTTGTTGTTGTTGTTGTTGTTGTTGTTGCTTTTGTTGTTGTTGTTGTTACTATTATTACTTTTTTTTTTTTTTTTTTACAAACGTTGACGTTAGTGAGTTTTTTCAGAAAACCTGATGGTTAAATCCTGCAATCACTGCGCTCCCCACCCACTACACAAAAGCGCGCGCGCGTGCGCGCATACCACACACAACACACACACACACACACACACAGACACACACACACAAACACACACACACGCACTCACACATACACACACACACACACAAACACACACACAAACACTCACTCACACACACATCCACCCCCACCACCCCTCCACAAACACGCACCCACGCACACACGCGCGCGTACACACACACACACACACACACACACACACACACACACACACACACACACACACACACACACACACCACACACCACACGCACACACACACACACGCACACACACAACACACACACACACACACACACACACCACACACACACACACACACACACACACACACACAATTTCTTCCTGCTTTTTATTGTGTTTCTTCCTGAATAAGTTCATTATCTATTTCTCTCTTTTTCGTTTTTGCTTTGACAATCAACTATGGAAAGCAGGTGATCTACGTCATCAATGAATAAAGATTTATTTAATCTGACAGAACGATGTTGTTCTTTGGCAAGAATGCGTGTGTGTGTGTGTGTGTGTGTGTGTGTGTGTGTGTGTGTGTGTGTGTGTGTGTGGTGTGTGTGTGTGTGTGTGTGTGTGGTGTGTGTGTGTGTGTGTGTGTGTGTGTGTGTGTGTGTGTGTGTGTACGCGCGCGTGTGTGTGTGGTGTGTGTGTGTGTGTGTTGTGTGGTGTGTGTGTGTGTGTGTGTGTGTGGTGTGTGCGAGTGCATGCGTGCCTACGTGCTTATGTGTGTGTGTGTGTGTTGTTATTCTTTAGTTTAATGTTCTTCCACTAAATAGTGATATCAGACAGACAAGTGTGTTGTGTGTGTGTGTGTGTGTGTGTGTGTGTGTGTGTGTGTGGTGTGTGTGGTGGTGCGTGTGTGTGTGGTGTGTGTGGTGTGTGTGTGGTGGTGTGTGTGTGGTGTGTGTGTGTGTGTGTGTGTGTGTGTGTGTGTGTGTGTGTGTTGTGTGTGTGTGTGTGTGTGTGTGTGAAGAGGTAGAAGAAGGAAAATGCAAAGAGTTCAAAGATTTCAAAGAATACAAAGAATGCAAAGAATACCAAGAAGAAGAAGAAGAAGAAGAAGAAGAGAAGAAGAAGAAGAAGAAGAAGAAGAAGAAGAAGAAGAACAAGAACAAGAAAGAACAAGAACAAGAACAAAACAAGAACAAGAACAGAAAAGAACAAGAACAGAACGAACAAGAACAAGAGAACAAGAAGAAGAACAAGAAGAAGAACAAGTAGAAGAACAAGAAGAAGAAGGACAAGAAGAAGGCCCCACAAAACACCGCTAAAGAGACCCAGCAGCAGTGCAGGGCCCCTTTGACTGGTGGCCCTACAATGGTCTGACATTTTTATGAACTCTCTGTAGATAATCGACCCAGAGGATGAGACATGACGAATGTGGGTATGGCTGGAGTGGAGAGACTGGGGAGATTAAAATGAGCGGCATGGGATCAGCAGGATAGGAATGTCACAGAAGGTGAGGCAGCAAGAGAAATTCACCTTCACCTTCACCTGTCCCGTAGTCCCGTGGACCGTGGGGGCACAACTGAAATTTTACAACCAGTTTTCTCCACTCCCCACAGTTCTTTGCCCTCCGTGGCAGATCGCTCCACCCAAAGCCTGTCCACTCTCTGATGTTTTCTTCCCATCGTTTCCTCAAGAGAAATAGTGGTATGGAAATACAAAGGTGACTGCTGAGTCACTTAAAGCGTGTTAAATAGCGCGAGTTCTGTGCTGGTATGCCTTCCTACCACATGAAAAGCTCATGAAAAATAAAATTAGAAACGCGAGCTAAAGTGGTACAGGCACGTCACACGAACATCGGGACTGGCCAAGACAGTCCTACAGGGAACAGTAAAAGGAGGGAGACGAAGAGGCAGACAGAGAAAACGATGGGAAG
>CM060332.1:55707947-55712947 GCA_030674155.1 Stramonita haemastoma | reverse complement strand
TTTCGGTTACCAATCGCGAAGAATCCTTGATATTGTACAGTTTGAAATTTTGTTGTATCTTTCGATTTCGGTCCCCTCCCCCATCTACCCATTTGTGAAAGGGTTGAAAAACCTAACACAATAAATCTTTGTCATTGTCATTCTCTCTCTCTCTCTCTCTCTCTCCTCTCCTCTCTTCTCTCTCTCTCTCTCTCTCTCTCTCTCTCTCTCTCTCTCTCTCTCTCTCTCTCTCTCTCTCTCTCTCTCTCTCTCTCTCCTTCTCTCTCTCTCTCTCTCTCTCTCTCTCTCTCTCTTAAACTGAATGTTTTCTCTCATGATACTGACGATGATGAGAATGATGGAGATGATAACGACAACAATGATGATGACAACAATAACGACGATATTGACTAAGACCTTGACACCCAGGATGATGATGACGGTGAGCTTACACAGTCCCTGGAGGTTGATTGTATAGCTTCCTTTTAGTGTCATACTCATAATTACTTCCCGTACAAAGAAGAAAAGAAACAATTTTAAACGACGTATTCAGAACAAGGAAACATTTCTGTGTAATATTATTTGATCAGACAGAGAGAGAGATTTATTTATTTCAATTTATTTATTTATTTTATTCTTTGATATTGAGGATACTGGAATAAGTACTCATATGCTATTTACGCCCAGTCCCCGTGTGTATGGACTTTTGCATTTTTTTTATCTGTTCCCACCGGCACACAATGGCCTATTCTTTCGAAAAGCAGAACATGATTTAACGTGGCAATATGTTCTGCATGCATTCGCACACGGTGCCTCGGTTGATAGTCTCATCCGAAGGACTTTTGGGGAGAGTGGACTCAGCAGTGATGCTAACCCCAGGGAAAAAGCATCCCCTTGAACGGGATTGGAACTGGGGTCGTGAGATTGGGAGCACAAGAGAGAGAGAGAGAGAGAGAGAGAGAGAGAGAGAGAGAGAGAGAGAGAGAGAGAGAGAGAGAGAGAGAGAGAGAGAGAGAGAGAGAGAGAGAGAGAGAGAGAGAGAGAGAGAGAGAGAGAGAGAGAGGAGAGAGGAGAGAGAGAGAGAGAGAGAAGAGAAAGAGAACACTGAAAACTGAAAACTGAACACTGAAATGGTTTAATGGTACTATGGCCTTGGACCACAATACACCAGGTGAGGGGGGCAGGGGTGTGAGTGTAATGCAAAATGAAAGCATTGATAAATTGCACACTTACTATGGCAATAAAAAAAATGAAAGCATGGATGAATTTCACACCTACTATACAATGAAAAATCAGAACATGGAGAGAGAGAGAGAGAGAGAGAGAGAGAGAGAGAGAGAGAGAGAGAGAGAGAGAGAGAGAGAGAGAGAGAGAGAGAGAGAAGAGAGAGAGAGAGAGAGAGGAGAGAGGAGAGGAGAGAGAGAGGAGAGAGCATTCTTTGGACACAATACATCAAAAAGGATGTAGGTAGGGAGTGTCATTGAAAAACTTTTCCCCATCCATTAGACCATGAGTGGTAGTCTGGGCGCTAGTCTTCCGGATGAAACAGTAAACCAAGGTTCTGTGTATTACAAATCATTATCTATAGCATGTAAAAGAACCTACAGCAATAAGTGGATTGTCCCTGGCAAAATTCTGTAGAAAAAAGCCACACTGATAGGGAAATAAATACAGTTGCAGACTGGAAAAAAAAAAGAATGGGTGGCACTGTACTTGTGGCAACACACTCTCCCCAGGGATAGTAGCTTGAATTTCACACAGAGAAATCTGCTGTAACATAAAGTGATACAAAAATAAAATAGATAAAGAAAGGCTCCAAAAGAGAGTACACACCTTGAACTCAAGATAAACGTATGAATTGTCACACACATTCTGCTTCATTTTGCTTTTAAAAACCTTTCCATTTGTTTACGTAAGAAAAGCCATCCTGCTAAAAATAACCCAACCCAAAAGATAGGGTCAAAAGTTCTCTGTAGTAATAGTATTGAACATATTGTCATTGCTTTAGTTTGTGTCCTCTGGTATTTAACGCATTGTTGCTTTGTTTTATGTCCTCAAGCGAGGCTGTGTGTAAAGTCTATCTTTAAAAATCTTGTAGGAAACATGTTTAGGCGCTGTAACAAACTTCTCCATACAGATACATATCTTTGAACTCAATGATGAATACACGAATGGCCAATTTATTTTTCTTTAAATTTTCAATGATAAACATATTGATTGTTTATGTGAAATCTGAAAAGGAAAAGTGAGGTCAAAGATTATACATTATAGATTAAGACTCTGGCATATACAAACTAGGTCAAGGCTGTTTTTCAAGGCCAACAGATATTGTGAGTACCACAAACAAAAAAAGGAAGAAAAATCATTTTGAATTCTTCCCGTGTCTTTCTATTTGTGTTGTTAAGTTCAGCCAAGGTGTTGGTCAGCTGTAGTTTGACAAGGAAGTAGCCCCAGCCTGGTCAGCCCTCATGCACTGGTCAGCTGTCAGTAGAGGGTGCAGTGGCGACATCTGTCAGCTGTCAGTAGAGGGTGCACACAGTGGCGACATCTGTCAGCTGTCAGTAGAGGGTGCAGACAGTGGTGACATGTCAGCTGTCAGTAGAGGGTGCAGACAGTGGCGACATCTGTCAGCTGTCAGTAGAGGGTGCAGACAGTGGCGACATCTGTCAGCTGTCAGTAGAGGGTGCAGACAGTGGCGACATCTGTCAGCTGTCAGTAGAGGGTGCAGACAGTGGCGGCATCTGTCAGCTGTCAGTACAGGGTGCAGACAGTGGCGACATCTGTCAGCTGTCAGTACAGGGTGCAGACAGTGGCGACATCTGTCAGCTGTCAGTACAGGGTGCAGACAGTGGCGACATCTGTCAGCAGGTCACAGCTATCTCAGCACACGTGCTGCAACTTGGCCGTGTTGTAGTGACCGGTGCTAGTTCTGTTCTGGGCTTCAGGATGGTGTGCACCCCAGCTTGTGCTGGGTTTTTTTTTTCTCTGCAGTTTGTGCCATGATCATTATGGTGAAGAGCTAGAATTGTGGAAGTTACACTTTTGTGGTGTGTGTGGTGTGTGTGTGTGTGTGTGTGTGTGTGTGTGTGTGTGTGTGTGTGTGTGTGTGTATGTGCGCAGGTGTGTGAGAGTGTGTGTGTGTGTGTTTCTTTTGTGGGTGTGTGCATACATGTGTGTGTGCTTTTTTATGTGTGTGCATGTGTATGTGTGTGTGTGCATGTGTGTGTGTGCATGTGTGTGTGTTTGTGCGTGGGTGGGTGGGTAGGTGGGTTTGTCAATGTGTGTATATATGTGTGTGCATGCATTTGTAATTCCTTGTCTACACTTTTAGAAAATATTGTTATGTTTGTTTGGGATACACCAATATCGTCATTGAGTTCCTCTAACTTCTTCCCGTTTTAAAAACACAGGTGCGTTGTTTTGTCAATGATTTCAACAGATTTTATCGTTTGGCAATGAATGATTGTGTTGTAAAACATTGAAAAAAACCGATTGTTATATTATCGTCTTGGTTTGTAGCTGGGTAGTTTAGCCTGCCCTGTTGTTTATACTAGTCTGTCTCCCCGAGATTGTTGCTCACTTTTTGTGTTACCTTTGTTGAAGGAGGTTGGATTCTGTCTTCTCCGTTTTGTGATCTGGTAAGCATTGTTGATTTATCTCTGAAATGTGACGCTCCACCACATAAGGAGTCGCATAACACCAGAGGTCAATTTTTAGTTATTGACATTTTATTAATCTGCAATGAAAAGGCTATTCAATGCAAAAAAAAAAAAAGATTGAAAATCGGACAATTCTAAGCTAAGTTATTACAAATTGAAATGATAGACTGCAGGATGTCACAAAATGAGAAACGGGCAAGTTTATTTTCGTAACAGATTGTCAGAATGAGGGCTTGGGTATTTTCAAAACACATTTAAAAGTAAAAGGAATAAAAATTATGCCTTGATCTTTCACTACAAGCTATAATAACCGATATTGTTTAGTAATCAATCAAGATCTCAAAATTGACAACTTGACCCCCACCAGGCTTAAATGGCTCCTAGCGCAAAATTGTGTAATGTGCTAAGCGACTCGTTTCGTGGTGGAGGGTCACGAATGTGTATCTACTTTAGTGACATTAGTTCAGAGTATTTCTTGTAACATAGGTTTCAGTCTAAAAGTATGATGTATCATGCACTTTTTTTTCAAATAAAGTTTATCCTAACATAATACTCATAATTATAAATGTTTTTTTATATCTTGTGGCTCTGTTCTCTTCTGAATAGTATTATTTATGCTGTTTCATATGTATACTTTTTCGAAACTATTATTAAATTTTGGATTATTTTTTGGTGGGAATGTTCAAGATTGGACATGTGTGATAATTGTTAAAGTCAAAAGCCAGTTTTGAAACAAATGCAACCTTTAAAAAAGGATATTCCTTCTGATGACACAGTTTCTGAAATCAAAAACTCAGTTGTGATGTGTGTACTCTTTTTAAGGTGTTGGTAGTTGTTTTAACCTGTTACCATCTAAGATTATAAGCTAAGCATACCATATTATTGAGATTAATTTTGAAAGTTTGTGAGTCTTTTCTTTGCATGTATTCTAAACATAATCAAGAGTTTAGATGACGTAATGACATAGAGTCTCAACAGTATTAGAAAGAGGTAAATTATGGACACATCTATAGAGAGAATCCATACATGACATCCATGGTTTGTGTTCAAAAATGGTATCAGTAAAAATGTCTTGTTGTGGTAGTACCAAAAAGAAATGTCTAGAGGCGGTTTTGACTTGTTCTGATCAAACATGGGGATGCCCTTCTTACAATGTAAACGTAAACATGGGAAAAGATGAAGTCATCGTCAGGGATTCGTGTTCTGACCAAACATGTTGTTGCCCTTTTTACAAATTAGAACTAGAAAAAAATAATAATTTGCAGGGATTTGTGTTCTAATCTAACATGTACATGTCCTCCTCAGTCCTTAGAATACAAAACAATGGAGTAGTCTTCAGGCATTCTGCACTACCATGGTCAC
>CM060332.1:55702708-55705347 GCA_030674155.1 Stramonita haemastoma | reverse complement strand
TTCTTCTTCTTCTTCTTCTTCTCTTCTTCTTCTTCTCTTCTTCTTCTTCTTCTTCTTCTTCTTCTTCTTCTTCTTCTTCTTCTTCTTCTTCTTCTTCTTCTTCATCTTTGCATTCTTCTTCTTCTTCTTCTTCTTCTTCTTCTTCTTCTTCTTCTTCTTCTTCTTCTTCTTCTTCTTCTTCTTCTTCTTCTTCTTCTTCTTCTTCGCATTCTTCTTCTTCTTGTTCTTGTTCTTCCTCTTCTTCTTCTTCTTCTTCTTTTTTGCATTTTTCTTCTGTCCATACTTTTTCTTTCCTGGCATGCATCGCAGGATCTGTGTTTTGTTTTCTACACCCTTTCTTGTTGTTGCTTGAACGTTTTATTTTTTATTCTATTTGAGCATCTTTCTTTTTCTTTTCCTTTCTTTTCTTCATCTGTAATTTTCTCTTCCTTCAGCAGATGACGAGGACAGAAAGTCTAATGACCTGGTTCAGCTGTCTACTTCCAAATTTCTATCTTTTGTCACACTCCGTGTTTGTGTGTGTGTGTGTGTGTGTGTGTGTGTGTGTGTTGTGTGTGTGTGTGTGTGTGTGTGTGTGTGTGTGTGTGTGTGTGTGTGTGTGTGTGTTGTATGTATGTGTGTGTGTGTGTGTGTGTGTGTGTGTATGTATGTATGTATGTGTGTGTGTGTGTGTGTGTGTATGTAGTATGTATGTATGTATGTATGTATGTATGTATGTATGTATGTATGTGCGTGTGTGTATTATGTGTGTGTGTGTGTGTGTGTAATGTGTGTGTGCATGTGTGTGTGTGTGTTGCGCGCGCGCGCGCGAGCGTTTGTGTGTGTATGTGTGTGCGTGTGTGTATGTAATGTGTGTGTGCGTGCGCGTGCGTGCGTATGTGTGTGTGTGTGTGTGTGTGTGTGTGTGTGTGTGTGTGTGTGTGTGTGTGTGTGTGTGAGAGAGAGAGAGAGAGAGAGAGAGGAGAGAGAGAGAGAGAGAGAGAGAGAGAGAGAGAGAGAGAGAGAGAGAGAGAGAGAGAGAGAGAGAGAGAGAGAGAGAGAGAGAGAAGAGTGTTTGCTCCTTTCTTTCTATTTTATCTTGTTGGTATCATTAGTGGTTTTTTTCTCTCTTTTCCTGTTCATTCTCCTTCGTTTTTTCGTTAAACTTTAAAGTCTACCATTGTTGGAACCTGTGCATGTGGTACACAACTGTTTTTCATGCGATAAATGAGGTAGCCTCATTCTGTCTTCGGAGCTTTGTGAACCTTTCTTGATGTTACTAGCGTATTAAAAGTACTTTTGAAAAGATGGGAAAGATTGTAAAACATGGCACTAGACTTTCGGATAGATCAACATAATGTACAGTGGGGGGACAGGATAGTCTAGTGGTTAGAATGATGCGCATTGCGTTCTTGATCTGCTGACCCGGGTTTGAATCTCGTGGAGTTGACATCAGTGCCGACTTTACTCCCCCCCCCCTCCCCCCTGCCAAGAGTTATTCAGATGAGACTATAAACCAAGGTACTAGTGCATTTTTTTGGTTTTTGCCAGCGTTTTGTGGAGATTTAAGGAATGAGAACAACATACAGTTTTATTGTTGATTTATGCAAATCTGAAGAAAACATGTATGATGCCATAGTAAATTTGGTCCAAATGGCATACAATTTACACAAAAAGGAGACAAAAATGGTAGTCGTGGACACAACAGGAGGATTATTTCCTATTCTAAATCCTTTTTGACATGTAACGTTAACAGACCTCATGCACACACACGGGAACTGGATGTAAAAAAAGCACATGAGTGGTTATTCCATTATCCTTGATGGTAAAGAATAAAGAAACGAATACATGAATAAATAAATGAATAAATAAATAGATAAACAAATAAATGAATCAATCAATCAATCAATCAATCAATCAATCAATCAATCAATCAATCAATAAATAGATAAATGAATAGATACATAAATAAAACTTGTGGCATAGCTGAAAAGACTAAGAAGCATTCATCATTTTTCCTCTGAAGAATAAACCTAATTTGTTAACAAGCATTTTATTAGGACTTGTAATTGTACCCTTTTCTAACAATCATGTAAACTAAAAGGCACACAAACACAAATGGTAAACCTCTGTGAATGAAAACAAAACCCCAGGCTTGTTCGTAAGCTCCGGAAAGAAACAAAACAACTGAACCATTGTTCGTCATTTTGTCAAAAAGAATAATATACAAAGTAGTGCTTAAAGTCTGGTGGAAAAAAAAAAAAGAGAATGTGTATTCCTTACACACACCCGAAGCAAAGATATGTTACATCTTAATATCTTGACTGCGTTAATAACCTTTTTAGATATCAGTTTGAGTTTGGTTTTTTGGGTGTTTTTTTTTTGAAAGATCGGGAAAGATTCCAAAAATATGGCTCAAGTCTTTCGGATGTATGAAAATAACATACACGTTCTATACCTTCTACTATGAACGATGTTGTCCACATACCAACAGTTGTTGCAACGTGAGAGTTGGTTTCATACCCCGTTTTAATCCATGTATAGCTGCACAGTTTATTCTGAGGTTTGTGCGGTCGGCAGGGCTGTAAACCACATGATTGGATTAGTAGTAGTAGTGGTAGTAGTAGTAGTAGTAGTAGTAGTAGTAGTAGTAGTAGTAG
>CM060332.1:55695208-55697708 GCA_030674155.1 Stramonita haemastoma | reverse complement strand
AAGTTCAGGGATTGAATAGTGATGATCCACAGCGCAGACAGTTTCTGTGTTCTGTCCATAATAACTTTTTTTTGCGTGTAGAAATCCAAACTTGACTGAGAGACTTGTATTGCTTTTTAGTGTATGTATATATGTATGCTGATAGGGAAACAAATACAGTTGCATACAGGAAAAAAAATGGGTAGACGCTGCACTTATGGCGACGTTCTCTCCCCGGGGAGAGCAGCCTGAAATTCACGCAGAGAAATCTGCTGTGACATAAAGTGGTACAAAATACAAAATACGAAATAATGTTGCAATGTACTCCCTATCATATTTCTTTGTATAAAGAACAACTTTTGATTTTTCCCACTGAAAAATGTAATTTCAGCACACTCTCCCTTTCCCTGTATGCTGCTGACATGTTTTCTTGATTTCATAGTTCTCCTAAGAAGGTTTTGATTTGACTGTTTTATTTGGAACTATTTCCTCATAGAGAGAATCAGTAATTCCCGTAGAGAAATCTATCGGGAACAACGTTTATTCTGTGGGTTCTTTCATGTGAGTTTCAACACATGTTGCATACATGGTCTTGAGTTACTTGCTCACCCAATAGACTTGCATTAATTACATACCTGGACTTCTGTCTTATGCAGAAGACCTTACCTTTTAGCCACCAAACTTTTTACCCCAAAAAATATGATAAAAAACAACTGAACTCAAATCCTAAGATTCTGTCTGCCATAACCATGATATAACTGACTCAGTTGTAGCATTTTTTGCATGACAGTTCCTGAACAAAATATCAAACATGCTTATAAAATGCTGATGGGTATGATATATGCTTATTAATGCAAATCATGATTTTTGTGGGAGGGTATAGAGATTTCATAAAATTTTTAAAAAAGGAAGGAATCATATAGTATTGTCTAACTTTTCTTTTTAAGTGTATCCAACAAAGGATGTGTTTATATTGATTGTACTTTCACTTTCACCGTCTAACACTAAGTCTGACAGTAACTTTGGCATCTTGCGGAAATTTAAAAAAAAGCAAAAAATGTTAACATACAATCAACAAACATTAAAGCCGTAAGTGTTGTTACAAACACAGACAGACAAACAAAGAGACAGAGTCCAAAGAAACAAGGGGGGTAAGTTAGACAATATCAAACAGAAAGGGAAAGAACAAGCTTAGGGCCATTGACAAAAAAAAATAAAAAAGAAGAAACCCACTTTTCAAATAAAAGCCAATTGGAGAGATTCATGACACAGACAATGAAGGCATTTTCAGCAGTACACCACACGAAACATTTCCTCTCCTCTCCGGTTGTCATGGCTACAATGTATGGCTGGAAACATCAAGTCACTGACCCTTTTTTTCTCTTTTTTTTTCTTTTCTTCTTTTATTCTTTCATTTCAAGCATCATCTAATATCACTAATAGTGAAAAGACGTAAAATCTAAAGAATGAACGAACTCGTATGCTTTTTTACATCCAGTCCCCGTGTATATGCAGTTTTGTCAATTCTATCATCCGTTCCCACCGGCACACAATCAATGACCTACTCTTCCGAAAACGGAGAACGGGTTTTAACGTGTGCGCAAGATATTCTGCGTACGTTCGCACACAGTTTATAGTCTCATCCAAATGACTTTTTAGGGGAGTCGAGTCGGCACTGATGTTAACTCCAGAGTTTTGAGGGGAGGAGAGTCGGCACTGATGTTAATTCCAGAGAAAAAATCCTCTCTAACGAGATTCGAACCCGGATCAGTAGATCACGAGCACATCATTCTAATCACCAGGCTATCCCGTCCTCCTTTTCAGAAAACTGGCTATCCTCTACATTTGCATTAAGCAAAAACTTGTCGTTTAGTCTGTCTGACAGGGAAACAAATACGTTGCATGCAGGAAAAAGAAAAAAAAGGGGTAGGCGCTGTACATGTGGCGACACGCTTTCCCCGGGGAGAGCAGCCCGAATTTCACGCACAGAAATATGCTGTGACATAAAGTGGTACAAAATACAAAAACTGTATATTATTAAGATAAAGTGATCTCAGAATATGCGCGTTATCTTCTCCATCCATAATCATGCAGGAACTGTACACTGAAACACTGTCCTCTCAGAATAACGCTATCTTTTGCATCTTAATCTTCTGGACTAGTTCATTCAAGATTCTTTACTGGTGAATGTTCCCAGTGGTGAAACAATGTTTTAAAAAATATCTTGATTAAAAAAAAAAAATTCCCAGTGACATTCCTTTTCAATAAAAGATTTAACCTGATTTTACTAATGTGCATACATAATTATAAGCATGTGTTGACGAATATGAATACTCTGTCTGTTCTCTGTCTTCTGTCTCTCTGTCTCTCTGTCTCTTGTCTCTCCGTTCTCTTTGTCTCTGTCTCTCTTTCTCTGTCTCTCTCTCTCTCGCTCGCTTCGCTCTCTGTCTCTGTCTGTCTGTCTTTGCTGTCTGTCTGTCTGTCTGTCTGTCTGTCTGTCTGTCTGTCTGTCTGTCTGTCT
>CM060332.1:55690208-55692708 GCA_030674155.1 Stramonita haemastoma | reverse complement strand
AAATTTATTTGCGATTAAGAATGGGCTTTTGTTGTCATACCTCTGCAAATCTAGAGCCCTTTCCTACTGTCATAACCTGTTACAAGCTCTTAAAACATGTTGTACTGATTTAGGTGAGATTGCCACATGGGTTTTTCTGTGTTAAAATGTGTAAAATTTCTTAAGGAAAGGAAAAGAAGAAGTCTGTGTCGAAAAAAAGCGAGATCTACCATATAACTAGAGAAGTTGTTTTTCAGAATTTACTTCTACATTATCTTCTGTACAATATGCATATCAATCTTTTTATCTCTCTGAGACTGTACCATTCCTAGAAAAAATAATATATTCACTTTTTATTTTCTATTTGTTCGTATACTTAAGATCAATGTTGTCATTTAAATATCTCTCTATCTTTATTTGTAAACTTACAAACATACTAAATAGGACAAAATTGATAGGCAAACACAGTCGGAGAGAAACAGATAGAGACAGAAAGACAGAAAAACAGACAGACACAGACAGACAGAGACAAACTGACAGAGACAAAACAACTTTAGACCCACTGGCCCAGATTAAAAAAAAAAAACACGATGAAAAACCATTCAAACTCTCAAGAAATGTCGAACTGCAAAATTCATGACACAGACAATAAAAAACCTCGTATACATCCCCCCCACTGCACCGACCCAACAATAGCACACCACTCCGAGTGAACATATTAACCTCATTGTATACGTACAGTGCTGTACAGAGGCTGGAAGCATCAAGAAGTTGAATGTCCTTTCACAACACAAGATTGCCTGCCCTCAGACTCCCCATCATCTAGACATACTGGTTTCATTCCCTATCTTTCACTGGATAATATATTGTGTTCCCTTGCGGCAAAACAGACATTGTCAAGTAGGTTGGTTGTGGAGGAAACGTGATGATGTTAACTTGGAAAATGTCTTGAAGGGTGGGGTTGGGGGGGAGGGGGGGGGGGGGGCTTGCTGATTCTTAACTTTATTGTTTGTTGTTGTTGTTTTTTTCCTATGGCTTCACACCTAAGGATGCACTTATGCGCTCATGTGTGCGCGGGCATGTACACACACACACACACACACACCACGCGCGCGCGCGCGCGCACACACACACACACACACACACACACACACACACACACACACACAAACACACACACACAAACACAAGCACAAATACAAACACACGCAGTGTCTATCATTCTGTATTTCTGTGTCTGCATGTCTGTCTGTCAGGCTGGCTGGTTGGCTGGCTGTCTCTGTTTGTCTGTCACATTTTATCTGTCTGTCTGTCTGTCTGTCTGTCTGTCTGTCTGTCTGTCTGTCTGTCTGTCTGTCTGTTCTTCCTCTCCTCTCTCTCTCTCTCTCTCTCTCTCTCTCTCTCTCTCTCTCTCTCTCTCTCTCTCTCTCTCTCTCTCTCTCTCTCTCTCTCTCTCTCTCTCCGTAAATCAGTCTGTTTAATTGTCTGTGTCTGTGCCTGTGTGTCTGTATGTCTGTATATTTTATGTGTGTCTTTGTATTTGTGTGTGTATGTGTCCATCGGTCTGTGTGTGCATGTATGTTTATGTTTGTGTGTGTATGCGTGCGGGTGTGTGTGTGTGTCTATGTGTCTGTGTGTCCGTATATCTGTGTGTCTGTGTGTCTGTATATCTGTGTATCTCCAGTCTCTAGATGCATGCATACCATCCCACTGTCTATGCAGCGAAGAGAAGAGGAGAAGACAGTTCCATTTCCGATTCTTGTTCAGCACTCACACACCCTTTTCTCCTGTCTCCTGTTCTCTGATAGAAAAAGTTCCAGAGTCACTGCAGACAGACACAGGCAATGGCATTGTGGTTCTCTCAGCACTGAGAGAGGGTGTGTGCCTTCTCTTGCCAGTCAGTGCCTGTCTTGTATTGTATTGTATGGACTGAAGTGTGTATGCGTGTGCATGCGTTCGTGTGAGTGTGTGTGTGTATGTGTGTGCGTGTGTGTGTTTTTTTTTTTGGGGGGTGATGTGTGTGTGTGTGTGTGTGTGAGTGTGTGTGTGTGTATGTGAGTGTGTGTGTATGTGCGTCTGTGTGTGTGTGTCCATATGTCTGTGTGTCTGTACATCTATGTGTCTCTAGTGCATGCAATGGCATTCTGGTTCTCCCAGGACTGAGAGAGGGTGTGTGCCTTCTCTTGCCACTGACTGCCTGTCTGCCTTGTATGGCTTGTATGGACTGAAGTGTGTTCGTGTATGTTAGGTCTGCTGTTTATGCTTCGAAAGTTGAAACTACTATTTTGCTATTTTTTGTCTTTCTGTCTGTGAGTGTGTGTGTGTGTGTGTGTGTGTGTGTGTGTGTGTGTGTGTGTGTGTGTGTGTGTGTGTGTGTGTGTGTGTGTGTGTGTGTATGTGTGTGTGTGTGTGTATGTGTCTGTCTCTGTCTGTCTGTCTCTCTCTGTCTGTCTCTTTCTCTCTGTCTCTGTCTCTCTCTGTCCCCCCCCCCCCTCTCTCTCTCTCTCTCTCCCTCCGTCTC
>CM060332.1:55667708-55685208 GCA_030674155.1 Stramonita haemastoma | reverse complement strand
ATTCTTTTTTTTACAATTTAAACACACACACACACACACACACACACCACGCACACACGCACACACGCACACACACACACACACACACACAACACACACACACACACACACAGGGAACTTGATTTGCCATAACTTGAAAATAAATTTGGCTATAAAAAAAATATACGATACCGATTCCTGCCTTAAACAAAGGTGCAGTATATGACTAGATTTCATTTTTGTATTGGTATTTGATTCCACAATTACCCCCCCCCCCCCCCCCCCCACACACACACACACACACACAGGCACACTGGACGGACTACTAGACTGTAGCAAAGGGTATAACGGGTTTTCCTCTGGAGTTAACATCAGTGCTGACTCCATTCTCCCCAAAAGTTCTTCGGATCAGACTATAAAGTGAAGTCCAGTGTGTGAACGCACGCAGGATACCTTACGAACACGTTAAAACATTGTTCCGCTTTTGGAAAGAGTAGGCAATAATGTGCCGGTGGGAACAGATTACAAATGTTACGAAACTGCTAACACACCGGGACTTGATTATAAATAAAAAAGTACACGAGTGCTTATTCCATTAGCCAGGAAATAAAAGAATAAAATAACAAATAATATAGTCAAATCTTTCAGATACATAAACTTTTGACAAGGTATATTGGTGTAAAACCTGCTATGGATCTGCTAGGCGCAAGTCAATACACAGATCTGCCGCCAATACACACTGACGTCATTTCAATACAAAGGCAAGCCTAGAACCTGGTCCGTTTTATGTGACATTTGATACGATTTTAAAAGCAAAAAAGAACAAAAATAAAGGCACTTTCTCCAATATTTACGTAAACACCTCTATAATAACTAATAACACCAGATATCAAATGATATCCCAGGACTAGATTTTTCTTTCACTTGACATTTCATTAAACCAAAATCTTGCCAACCCTTATAATGTAAAGAATTAGATTGTATTTCTTGCATTCAATATAGTAAAAAAAAAAACCGAAAAATATAGGCCTGCTATTGTATTTCTTACACATTCAGTCTCTTGAAAAGGAAACTATGTTATTAGGTTCCTTGCATTCAACGTCATAAAAATACGAAAAATATACTATTGTATTTCTTGCTTCGATCTCATAAGAATTATGAAAAATATAATTCATTATTTCTTACAATTAATCTCATAAAAATACACTATCATATTTCTTGAATTTAATATTTAAAAAAAAATATATATATATGAAAGTACATTATTGCATTTCTTGAATTCAGTCTCATCAAAAGCACAAAAAAAATCACAAATAGTTTTCTTGCATTCAATCTAATTAAAATACCAATAATACATTATTGTAGTTTTTTAATTCAATCCTGAAAAACAAAAAAAATGTAAACTGTTGTATTTCTTGCATTGGATCTAATAAAAAAAAAAAACCGAAAAATACACTATTGTATTTCCTGCATTCAAAATTTGATAATGAAAAAAATAAACATATACTATTGTGGGTTGTTTTTTTTACATACGATCTAATAAAACCGAAAAAACAAATGTTGTATTAGTTGTATTTAATCTCATAAAAATCACAAAAAATATACAAATGTATTTCTTGCATTCAATCTAAATTAAAAAATATGAAAAATTCACTATTGTATTTATTGTATTCAAACTTATGAAAAACAAAAAAAATGCTATCATACCTTTTGCAATCGATTTGATAAAAAAGCAAAAACGCTAAACGCTTTTTGTTGTGTTCGATCTAAAAAAAATGTAAACGAAAAATAAGACTATTGCATTTCCTCGCATTCAATCCAATTTTGTTTAAAATCCGAACATTATACGAATATATATTACTTGCATTCGATCGCATTATCAAAACAAACCCCGAAAAATCTACTATGATTATTCCTCGCATTCAGTCTCATTACTTAAAAAAAGAAAAGAAACATACTATATAAAAAATTCTTTTCATCACCTCTCTCTCTCTCTCTCTCTCTCTCTCTCTCTCTCTCTCTCTCTCTCTCTCTCTCTCTCTCTCTCTCTCTCTCTCTCTTCTTCCCTGGTTTCACAATATATCTAATGAACTGGTAATCAAATACCAGTGATATACCATTCCGTAGATATGCCTGCAGTACACACACACTTGTGTGCTGGTGCGGACGAATGACAAAATTTGCAAACTACATATATGCGAGGATTGGCTGTAAAAAAAAAAGAGCACAAAGTGCTTATTCAATTAACCTCGAAGTAAAAGAATTCGAGCACACACACACACACACACACACACACACACACACACACACACACACACACACACACACACACAGTCGGCGGGAACGGATGATAAAATTTGCAAAGTCGCGTGCACACGGAAACTTGGATGTTCAAAAAAGCACACAAGTGCTTGTTCCATTATTGTCAAATTAAAATTTTGAGAATGTGGGAACGGATGACAAACTTTGCCAAAACGCGTGTACACGGACACTGGTTGTAAAATAGCGCACGAGTGCTTCTCGGTTATCTTCGAAATAAAATTGAGCACACACACACACACACACACACACACACACACACACACACACACACACACACACACTTACACACACACACACACTTACACACACACACACACACACTTACACACACACACACACACACACACACACACACACACACACACACACACACACACACACACACACACACACACAGCCTCCTTTTTCATTCCTGCTGACTGAAACATACTTTCTACCCCTCCTTTTCAACATCCCTGTCCTATAGTATATCCCCTACCCCCCCCCATACTCTCCCCCCTACTCCCCCTCCCCATCCTCTTTCACCTCCCCCAACTTCACAATTCTATCACTCCGCCATCCCCAATTGTAAAATTATGCATTTTTAAAATGCACCCCATATTTTTGTTTTTAAATATTTCTACAAATAATTTTCCTAAACTGCCCCTCTCCCCTTCCCTAATTTACATAGCTACCTATCCCCTATCTACATTCACACAGTCTGTCCTCATACGTATTCTCACAGACCTAAACACCCTACCCCCCCCCCCCCCACACACACACACACACCCCTTCCGAACATCTCTTACCTTGAAATTCTAAGCCCCAATCCTCTCCTTCAACTCCTCCCCCCCCCCCCCCTCCGCACCGTGGATTGGGGAAGGAGAGGATGTCAGTATGCATAGTATCCCCACTTTCTAAAAACTATGCTAAGAATTCCCTCTCTTCTCTCCTATTTCCGCCTTGTTCCTTTTCCTCCTGTCATCATCTTGCCTATCTTCAACCTTCTTGGTCAATTTTCTTACTATTTTTCAAACAAAAATAAGAATTAAATGAACGCGATTCTATCCTACGCCAAAACCATATGTGCTGGGCCTGCCTTGTCAGGCGCTTAACGGCAGCGCAACGCATTTTCGCTCAACAGTAGTTGCTGTTTAAGAGTGCAACGGAAAAGAAAAACATTCTACAACCATCCCCAACCATTCGAGACAAAAACGTTTTGTCATAGTGTCAGCATGTTACCAAGGAATCTACCTGCCATTTGTGTCCACATGACGGGCCAGGGTTAGTGTAACTGTAAAGGTTAGTTGTAAAGGGTTAGTGTTAAAAGGTTAATATTGGGGTAAGGGTTGTCAGTCCGTTGGCTGGTCTGTCTGCATGCATGCATGCATGTGGACACAAGTGCAGGTAGACACTATGGAGTGTAGCTTTAGACACGATGGTATAGATCGTTTTTATTACCGGATTAAAACAAATTAGCATAGCCAGGAAAACCAGAAGTAGTTTTATCAAAGTATTCCAATTATCAGTCCTATCAACATCAAAGGGTTTTGTTGGATTTCGGTGTTAGAACTTTTTTTATATAAAAAGTTTCCAGTTTTCAGCCAAATTATTAAAGATCTTACATGTTTGAACAACTTTTTTTCCCCATTTTTATAAAGAAAAGTATTACACCCAAAATAACCCACGCGAGATTTTTTTTTTAAGAATAAGCCGAAATTGAACCACGTGAAAAAAAACCTATCAGGTAGCCACTCCCCACTTGTATCTATCCCCACTGGTCTAAACATGTATATTCTACTCCCTCCTTCTAGACACCCATTTCCCTTGAAATACATCTCCTACCAAAATGTATGTCCCCTCTTTATTACCACCTCTTTCCACCCCCGCCCCGCTTCCACCCCGCCTCCCCCCCCCCCACACAACACACAACACACAACACACACACACCACACACACACACACACACCACTCACTCACTCACTCACTCACCGCACGCAGAACACCTTGCGCACACGTTCAAAACCTGCTCCCCTTTTCGTAAGAGTATGCCATTGTGCATCAGTGCGAACAGGATGACGTTTCTAAAAATCGCATACACAGGGATACTGGATGTATAAAAGCACACGAGTGCTTATTCTATTATCCTCGAACTAAAAGAAAATTCGAAAATGTATACAACGCTCGTGTTTTGTAACGTAGGAATAAAAATCTTTCACTTAAAATGTTTTAAATGGTCATTTCATTTATCTTGCATATTTTTTGTGTATACTACATGCATTTCGGAATGATATATCGATGGTAGATCATCCCCTGGCCTTGTTCATAATACTGTAAAACTTGATTCGAATGTCATAACTCTCTCTCCTCTCTCTCTCTCTCTCTCTCTCTCTCTCTCTCTCTCTCTCTCTCTCTCTCTCTCTCTCTCTCTCTCCTCTCTCTCTCTCTCTCATGTACTATTACGCATTACTACTACCCGAACTATCATAGTATCTGCACCCATCATCTATGTTCGAAAAACCACGAAAAAAATCAAAGAAAAAATTACTTCTAAACATCACAAAATGTGAATCCTACAAGGATTGATGGGCCCTCAAGGGGTACATAGGTACAAGTATCCCCCCTCAACAAATATATATATATATATATATATATATATATATATATATATATATATATATATATATATATATATATATATATATATATATATTATATATATATAATGATCCTAGTCATAAACTTTTATCTTTTTAAAATTCAGAATATAACAAGTCCTACAAGGAATGGTTAAGACTAGCGTATTTTTCCTCAAACTTTCATATCGGATTCCTTTTTTTTTTAATTGGTGTAAAAAACAAAAAAAATTCCAGTCTTATACGGAACAATGTGGCATGTACGAACAATATTTTTAACCAAAATATTGGAAGATATTTTTTTTTTAAGTTAACACCAAAAGATGCCACTCACAAAAAACGCCATTATCAATTATTTCGGTCCTGGTTGATGAAAAAAAAACCTTACCCAAGAATAAGCAATTCTTTTACTGCCTTTCTAGCAGAAACAGGGAGATAACATTGGCTTTCACTATCCATTACTTCAAATGAAAACGTATCAAAATGCACTAGAAATCATTACCAGAGCATTACTATAGAGAAATTCTGGTGTATGTTACTTTTAAGTGAAAAGCCGTAAACCGTTGAAGACTACTACAGAGTAATGTCTTTGAAAAAAAAGTAAATCTTTTTTCCAATCGCATCATACTACTATTTCTACGTGTCTCAATGAGAAATATTCAAACAAGAGTTGCTTTCCTTTAACCGATTATTTAATTTGAGTTGGGAAAATAAACCGATAAAAACCGCACCAAAAAAAAAAAAAGACAATCTGTTAAGCATCATTTCGTGTTTTCTATGCAATAACGGTTACACCTGTCTAGCGGTATTGTCTCAGCCTGTCTTTTAATTTGGTTCGTTGAATGCAACTAAAACTTTCAAGAATTACGAAACTTAAATCATTAACAGTCTTACATGTGCCAAGGGGCATAACTAGTGTTGTATGATCACTTGATTTAACCCTTTTTTGAAAAAAAAACACACTTAAACAAATAAACCTGAAAAAATATTCAACCATTTTTGCGGTGTTGTTGCTCCATAGCCATGTTATTTCATGGGGTATCATTTTATGAACTAATCACTTCACCTGAATCACCCATGATTTGCTGTGTTGTTCTCGATGTTGTCTGCGATGTTGTCCTCGATGATTTGCCGTGTTGTCTTTAATGTTCTCGATGTTTTCATCGATGTTGTCTTCTCTTTGCCGCATTGTTCTTGATGTTGTCATCGATGTTTTCGATGTTGTTCTTGATGTTCTCGGTGTTTTTCTAGATGTTGTCATCGGTGATTTGCCGTGTTGTCTTCTATGTTGTCCTCGATTTGCCGCGTTGTCTCCGATGTTGTCCTCGTTTTCCTCGATGATTTGCCGTGTTGTCCTCGATGATTTGCCGTGTTGTCCTCGATGATTTGCCGTGTTGTCCTCGATGATTTGCTGTGTTGTCCTCGATGGTGTCGTCGATGTTGTCCTCGATCATTTGCTGTGTTGTCCACGATGTTGTCCTCGATGATTTGCCGTGTTGTCCTCGATGTAGTCGTCGATGTTGTCTTTGATATTGTCTTCGATGTTGTCCTCGATGTCTCGATGATTTGCCATGTCTTCGATGTTGTCCTCGATGTTCCAGATGTTGTTCTCGATTTACCGTGTTGTCTTGGATGTTGATATTGTCCTCGATGTTGTTCTCGATGATCTGCAACGTCTCGGATGTGGTCCTCGTTTTCCTCGATAATTTGCCGTGTTGTCTCCTATGTTGTCCTCGATGTTGTCATCGATGATATGCCATGTTGTCTTCGATGTTGTCTTCGATGTTGCCCTCAGATGTTCTCGATTCGCCGTGTTGTCTTCGATGTTGTTCTCGATGATTTGCCGTGTTGTCTTCGATGTTGTTCTCGATGATTTGCCGTGCTGTCTTTGATGTTGTCCTCGATGTTTCGATGATTTGCCTTGTTGTCTCTGATGATTTTCCATGTTATTCTCGATGATATCCTCGATTTTTTTTATCGATGTTCTCGATGTTGTCCTCGATGTTGTCATGATTTTCCGTGTTGTCTTTGATTTTGTCCTCAATGGTGTCCTCAATGTTGTCCTCGATGAGTTACCGTGTTGTCTTTGATATTGTCTTCGAAGATTTCCTGTGTCGTCTTTGATGTTGTCCTCGATATTGTCTTCGACGTTGCCTCGGTGATTTCCCGTGTTGTCCTCCATCTTGTCCTCAATGATTTTCCGTGCTGTCTTTGATGTTGTCCTCAATGATTTGCCGTGTTGTCTTTGATGTCCTCAATGATTTTCCGTGTTGTCCTTTGATGTTGTCCTCAATGATTTGCCGTGTTGTCTTTGATGTTCTCAATAATTTGCCGTGTTGTCATTAATATTGCTCTCAACGATTGCCGTGTTGTCCTCGATGTTGTCCTCGATAATTTGCCGGTGTTGTCTTCGATGTCTGATGATTTGCTTTGTTGTTCTCAATTATAAGCCGAGTTGTCTTTGATGTTGTCTTCGATTTGCCGTGTTGTCCATTGATGTTGTCCTTAATGATTTGCTGTGCTGTCTTTGATGTTGTCTTCGATTATGTGCCGTGTTGTCCTTTGATGTTGTCCTCAATGATTTGCTGTACTGTCTTTGTTGTTGTCCTCAATGATTTGCCGTGTGGTCCTCAATGATGTCCTTGATCATTTGTCGTGTCGCATCCCTCGTGTTAACTCTGATGACTATCTTGGTTATGGGCCTTGCTGAAACGGATGCTCTCACCTTGTAGAAAAAGCAGGTCATGATGGCTGCCCTCACGCATGTTAAGTCAGGTCAGGTCAGGTCAGGTCAGGTCAGGTCACTGGTCCTCCATTCCTGACCCACAGCCCCTGAAAGCAGAAAGTCATCATTAGTAAAACTGCGTGCATATGTGTGTGTGTGTGTGTGTGTGTGTGTGTGTGTGTGTGTGTGTGTGTGTGTGTGTGTGTGTGTGTGTGTGTGTGTGTGTGCGTGCGTGTATGTGAGTGAGTGAGTGAGTGAGTGAGTGAGTGAGTGAGTGAGTGTGTGTGTGTGTGTGTGTGTGTGTGTGTGTGTGTGTGTGTGTGTGTGTGTGCGGGTGTGTGTGTGTGCGGGGTGTGTGTGCGCGCATATGTGTGTGTATGCGTGGATGCGTGCGTGCGTGCGCAGTGTGTGGGTGCGTGCGCGTGTGCGCAGTGTGTGTGTGTGTGTGTGTGTGTGTGTGTATGTGTGTGTATGTGTGTGTATGTGTGTGCGTGCGTGCGTGCGTGCGTGCGTGCGTGCGTGCGTGCATGTACGTGTGTACATCCATAAGTTATGTACCCAATATATTTTTTCGCCCCTCAGCGGGAGTTCCAGGTTTCGCGAATGGTAGCACTTTGCATAATTATATTGTCGTTTGCCTACCAGCAAGGTAGCCGCATTCCGACTTCGAGAATGATGTCCAAACAAAACAATAATGCGCATGCTTGTCTTAAAATTTAGTCGAAAGTTGAATCTGAATTTTGTCGAAAGTTTTGTATCTGAATAAATTTCAAAATCAAATATATCGAGTACACGATTTCAATACATTACTTACTGGATAAACTGTAAGACAAAGTTATCGAGTACACTATTTCAGCACATGTTTAAAAAAAAAATTCAAGCATGGAAGCATTTTTTTCAGCGCAATAAGCAGCAAACAAACCCAAACACACACACAACCTTTATATCTAAAGAAAAAATAATGGCTCATTGTGCTTTACCAGATTTTTTTACTTAAAGACTTTAGAGCTAAACATACCTGAATCAAGTATAATAATGTCGCTCCACTGTAGCTGTACACTTCTAATATGTGACGCTCCACCACATAATGAGACGGAGTGCACATGAGGTCAATTTTTAGTTATTGACATGTTGTTAATGTGCAATAAAGTGGCTATCAAATACAAAAAACAGATTGAAAATCGGACAATTCTGTGCAACATTATTACAAATTGAAATGATAGACTGCAGGATGTGACAAAATGAGAAACGGGCAAGTTTATTTTAGTAACAGGTTGTCAGAATGAGTGCTTTGGTATTTTCAAAACACATTTAAAAGGAAAAGGAATAAAAATCATACCTTGATATTTCATTATAAGATATATAAACAGATCTAGTTTAATAATCAATCAAAATCACAAAATTGACAACTTGACCCCCACCTGCCTTTAAAGGCTCCTAGCACAAAATTGGGTAATGTGCTAAGCGACTCATTTCGTGGTGGAGCGACACATATATACTTACACACCCCAAACATTTGATGAAGTCAGTTTTCCACTACAGCTGTACACTTCTTACATACTTACACGTCCCAAGCATTTGATGAAGTCAGCTTTCCAGATGATGGCCTCAATTTTTTTTAGGAGGAGACTCCAGGTGATCCACATGATGGCTTACAGGAGAAGACTCTCAGATGATCCACGTGACGATTCACCACAGAAGAGGACTCTCAGATGACCTCACGACCACTCACCAGATTAGGACCCGCGTGGAATAAAGAATGGATAGGAAAAGAGCCTAAGGAAATGCTGTGAACATGACGTGAGAGGTGACAAAGTCACATTCACTCGTGACCTCTGTCTCAAAGCCTGTGTAGGTGGTGGTGTTTTCCAACACCAGGACCACTGCAAGTGGCAGTGTTTATGGACACCAATATCGCTGTAGGCGGTGGTGTTTACGGACACCAGGATCACGGTAGGTGGTGTTGTTTACGGACACCAAGATCACGGTAGGTGGTGGTGTTTATGGACACCAAGATCACTGCAAGTGGCAGTGTTTATGGACACCAATATTGCTGTAGGCGGTGGTGTTTACGGACACCAGGATCACGGTAGGTGGTGGTGTTTACGGACACCAGGATCACTGCAAGTGGCGGTGTTTACGGACACCAAGATCACGGTAGGTGGTGGTGTTTACGGACACCACTCTCACGGTAGATGGTGGTGTTTACGGACACCAGGATCAATGCAAGTGGTGGTGTTTATGGACACCAAGATCACGGTAGGTGGTGGTGTTTACGGACACCAGGATCACTGCAAGTGGTGGTGTTTATGGACACCAAGATCACGGTAGGTGGTGGTGTTTACGGACACAAGGATCACTATGTGGCGGTATTTACGGACACCAGGATCACTGTAGGTGGTGATGTTTACGGACACCAAGATCGCTGTAGGCGGTGGTGTTTACGGACACCAAGATCACTGTCACCCAGATTGCGCTCCTTTCATCTCTTGCATTTAAGTTTTATTCCCTATTTTTAAAAAAAATTATTTTGTTTATTGCTATGGTTTATTTTTTAAATTTCTATCCTATCTCTGTACACTTTTTTCTATTCTATGTCTCGTTTAATGAAAATGATTTAGGTTTTACCTCATTTATTTTATTCACTATTTTATGATTTATTTTCTATCTTATTTATCTACTTTTATTATTTAGCAAGGATTGAGGATGCAATCAGAAGTGTGGTGCCCAGTGATCCTTTGACGGCAGGCTACTGACCAGGCAGTCAGTCCAAAGTCCAGCAAACGAACGCGACCAAGTGGACTGTATTGGCCTCGACTTGCGACGGGAAAAAGCAAAAATTTGCGCGTGCGCGAGAACTGGAAGAGGAGGAAGCTGGTTGCAAAGTCTTCAGGGGTTCGTGCCCCAAGACTACGGGATAGGTAAAGGCGAAAGGCGGGAACATGTGCAAGTGAGACAGGTGTCGTTTTCTGTGTGGTGACCATTGTCCAGACGTCTCACAGCCGGTTGTGTTGTGTTTCTGGTCGTGCCTGTGAAATCGGTTGTTGCAAGGCGGCAGTAGTGTGGTCGGTGGCTGTGTGCATACTGACTGACCTCTGTAGACTTTCCACTGTGGAAGACTGCATGCAGTAGGCCTACAGAGACTGCTCACTGCGCGCGCTGCGCTTTCGGAGGCGAACGGTTACGTAGACTCACGCCACAGCATAGAAATTTAGCCAGAGCTCTGTAACACAACTCCTGTGTGATTGGGAAGCATGCTGGAACCTCCATGAAAACGAGTCTCTGGGACAGAATGATATCCCCAGTCACAAGACCGAAGCAGTCGGACGCGCTGGGCCCGACTTGTCAGGCGCTGAACGGCAGCGCAACGCATTTTCGCACGCATGACAGAAAGAGCGTTCGACGCAAAAAAAGGAAGATCCGGGATTTTTCCTGTAGTCCCAGATCTAAAAAAAACCTTCAGGGCTTCATTGTATGCCGAAATCGGATGCGCGGGGCCTGACTTGTCAGGTGCATAACGGCAGCGCAACGCATTTTTCGCTCCCATGTCAAGACAACACTAGTTGTCATCTGAGACAGAGTTCGGCGAAGCAGAAACTTCGTTGCATTTCCTGTGTCTTCATTCCCTACCCTTTTATTGACCAACACGGGCCTAACCAGTGAGAGTCATGCGGGTCGTGATGGATTGTGGGGTGAGGAAGTCAAAGGTTGCTGTGAAGTGTCTGAAAGCAAATACATACATACATATGTATTCCCGAATTTGGAATACGGCTACCGTCATGGTTGTAGAGGGAGAGGGCGAAGGAGAGGAGAGAGAGAGAGAGAGAGAGAGAGAGAGAGAGAGAGAGAGAGAGAGAGAGAGAGAGAGAGAGAGAGAGAGAGAAGAGACAGACAGACAGACAGACAGACAGACAGACAGACAGACAGACAGAAGACAGACAGACAGACAGACAGACAGACAGACAGACAGACAGACAGACGACGACAGACAGACAGACAGAGACACAGAGACAGAAGACAGACAGAGACAGAGAGAAAACAGAGAGAGAGAAGAGGAGAAGAGAGAGAGAGAGAGAGAGAGGAGAGAGAGAGAGAGAGAGAGAGAGGGGGGTAGGGGCAGGGGGGAGGAAGAAGACGTAGCCTTATTTACAAACTGCCTCGATAACATGTTACAACAACAAACAAAAATTTCTGGAATGAGGGGGGGGGGGGGGGGGTGGTATATAGTGAAAAAGTGAAAAATAAGGGAGAGGGAGAGGGCGAAGGAGAGTGAGGGAGATTAGGAGAGAGGGTGAAGGAGAAACAGCTGGGGGTGGGGGGTAGGGGGAAGAGGGCGAAGGAGAAAGATAGGGGGGAGAGGGCGAAGGAGAAAGAAAGAGAGGGGGGTAGGGGGAGAGGGCGAAGGAGAAAGAGAGAGGGGGGTAGGGGGAGAGGGCGAAGGAGAAAGAGAGAGAGGGGGTAGGGGGAGAGGGCGAAGGAGAAAGAGAGAGAGGGGGGTAGGGGGAGAGGGCGAAGGAGAAAGAGAGAGAGCGGGGTAGGGGGAGAAGGCGAAGGAGAAATAGAGAGAGGGTAGAGGGCGAAGGAGAAAGAAAGAGAGGGGGGTAGGGGGAGAGGGCGAAGGAGAGAGAGGAGGGTAGGGGGAGAGGACGAAGGAGAAAAAGAGAGAGGGGGGTATGGGGAGAGGGCGAAGAAGAAAGATAGGGGGGGTAGGGGGAGAGGGCGAAGAAGAGAGAGAGAGGGGGGGGTAGGGGGAGAGGGCGAAGGAGAAAGAGAGAGAGGGGGGTAGGGGGAGAGGGCGAAGGAGAAAGAGAGAGAGGGTAGAAGGCGAAGGACAAAGAGAGGGGGGAAGGGGGAGGGGGCGAAGGGAGAGAGAGAGAGAGAGAGAGAGAGAGAGAGAGAGAGAGAGAGAGAGAGAGAGAGAGAGAGAGAGAGAGAGAGAGAGAGAGAGAGAGAGAGAGAGAGAGAGACAGACAGACAGACAGACAGACAGACAGACAGACAGACAGACAGACAGACAGACAGACAGACAGAGACAGACACAGAGACAGAGACAGAGACAGACAGATGTCAGTAAAAAAACAAAAGAAAGAAAGAAAGACATACAGACAGGCATACAGACAGACATACAGATAGATATTGCCAAGTGTATCAAGTATCATCCTACTCACATTCAGTTGATGGTTGAAGTCCCGATTTTCCCTGCAGTCCCTCAGTGAACAGACAGATAGCTCAGTCTCTGCAGTGAAGACAGCAGTACGCTGCAGGTCCTCCAAGTCGCCGTATAGCTTCTTGGCCACTGGGGGGGGGGGGGGGGGGGGGGGTGTCAGGCCAAATGTTTCTTTGAGTGCCTTGGGTAGTGGAGTAGAGTTGTTGCACATTTTGTCTAGTCTTGACTGCCAGTCTTGCAAAGGCAATGTTCTGTGTGGCCTGTGTGGAGTTTCATGTTCTCTCTTCTAAGTCTTTTTGTTGATTGCAAAACTGTTCCTCTTATAGGACAACATTACAGCTTGTACCCCCAGGGTTTAGCTTTTTTTAATCTTGAACTTAAAAATTATTTTTAAATATCGTATATCTTGAATGTTGATTGTCTGGGATGAAAAAAAATCTAGGTCTTTAACAGAATTGGGAGTTAAGTCCTGTGCTGGTTTCAAGCTTACACTATCGGTGTGGACTTCATAGACCCTGGAGAAGATGCAGGTGACCCGATTCTGCAGCTGTCTCACTGATGACCCGGTCAGTGCTGGACATGGCCGTAGTGCACCCCACGCTGTCATGTCATGTCATGTCATGTCATACCCGAGCACTGACATCTGCATCTGTACATCAGGTTGTTTCTGCCTGTTGTCCTTTCAGGAGGGCAAACATGTTCATTGGCAATGGTGGTGATCGGTGGTGGTGTTGGGGGTGGTGGGGGTGGTGGGGGTGGTGTTGGGGGTGGTGGGGGTTGGGGGGAGGGGGTGGGTAGGTGGGGGGGGTGGTGGTCTGCTCATTGTCAGCTGTCTTGACACAAGGCTCCTCTGTAAAGAGAAAAAAACGTTTAAATATTCTGAGACTGGCACGCTGTCTAGTAGTACTACAAGCCAGAACCACACACAAACAGAGGAACACCGAACTTTTGGATTCTAGGGTATAATACTTATTGTGGGAAAAACAGGCGATTTCTTTCTAAAGAAGCCAGAAGATGACATTATTATTTCAGACACAGCAGCAGGGATGGTCAGTTGTGGTGACCACTTCATAGAGCAACAGCAGAAACTATGTACGACTCAGTAATGAGGGAGGTTTTTGACCTGAAAATGGCCATTCATTGAGTTACGTTTTATTCTGTCTTTTCTACTTTTTTGCAAAGGTATGGTTGTTATGTTTTACTTAAGCACACAGGTATCGTGCTTGACACTCATCCATGAAGTCACAATATAGATAACCTAAATGGTGGGTAAAAACGGTCGCATATACAAGAATCTCACCATTGGCGAACCTCAGAGCTCTGGCCAAGGAACAATTCTACTCCATCCCCCCAAAAAAACAAAAGCGCGCGCGCGCACACACACACACACACACACACACACACACACACACACACACACACACACACACACACACAGATGAGGGCAGGATGAAAAAAAAGTTGTGTAAACTTTATCTCTGACCCTCAATAAAGATCATTTTGACTTGACTTAACACTTCCTCTCCCCACCTTCCCCAAAAAAAGTACCGAAACAAATAAGTAGCAAGATAAAAAAAAAATCACCATAATTACTACACAAAAATAAAACACAAATTTTACCTGTAGCCTCAGGTCAAAACGCGGCGATAAAAATTAATGATGGTATTTTAAACTATCATGCCTGCATAGACACGAAACAGCAGCATTGGCCCTGGTTCAATGTAGAGTGAAGTGAAGTGGAGTGAAGTGAGGTGAGGCGAGGTGAGGTGCCTGCAACCCGTTCACTGCTCACCCCCTGACCCTGATGTGTGGATGAACACAGCACAGTTCGGGTTTCACGTGCAACAGGGAAGGAAGAAGCGTGTTGCACTGAGGGTGGGGGATAGGATTTTTAAAAATTATTTATTTATTTATTTGTTTATTTGTTTCTTTATTTATTTCTTTGTTTGTTTGCTTATTTATTTATTTATTCACCTTTTTATTTGTTTGTTTGTTTGTTTACTTGTTTATTTATTCATTTTATTCCTTTATATCGAGGATAATTGACTAAGCACTCATGTGCTTTTTTTTCATTCAGTCCCTGTGTGTATGCAGCTGTGTAAATATTTGTCATCTGTTCCCACCGGCACACAATGGCCTACTCTTACGAAAAGCGGAACAGGATTTAACGTGTGTTACATATTATCATTTAGCGCACGTAAATAAAACCCACGGCAGCAAGAGGGTTGTCCCTGGCAAAATTCTGTAAACGGATAACTTGTTGAGCGTTACACTTTGGGCCCAAAACTTTTCCCCCCGCATCCATTAGACCACGAGTGGTAGTCTGGGTGCTAGTCTTTTGGATGAGATGATAAACCGAGGTCCCGTGTGTTACACAATATCATTTAGCGCACGATAAAGAACCCACGGCAACAAGAGGGTTGTCCCTGGCAAGTTTATGTAGAAAAAAGCCACGCTGATAGGGAAATCAAATACAGTTGCAGACAGGAAAAAGAAAATAAAATAATGGGTAGGCGCTGCACTTGTGGCGACGCGCTCTCCCCGGGATGAGCAGCCTGAATTTCACGCAGAGAAATCTGCTGTGATATAGAGGGGTATAAAATAAAAGAGAAGTAAAATAAGATAAAAGTTTATTGTTGGTTTTTTTCTTTGTTGTCTGTGTGTTTCTGTTAATTTTTGTCTATTTATTGTTTTATTCGAGGATAATGGAATAAGCACTTACATGCTTTTTTTTACATCTAGTTTTCGTTTGTGTAAAGTTGTGTAAATTTTATCATCCTTTCCCACATGCACACAATGGCCTACTCTTTCAAAAAGTGAAACAAGTTTTAACATGTGCGCAAGATGTACTGCTTGCATTATTTTGCACACGGGACCTCAGTTTATAGTCTCATCTCAAAGACTTTTGGGGGGTAGTGGAGTTAACTCCAGGGGCAAATATCTCTTCCAACGAGATTCGAACTTGGTCAGCAGATCAAGAGAACAATGAGCATCCCTCGAACCATCCAGGCAAACACTACCAACAGTCTGTTTCTGTCTCTGTGTTTGTCTATCTGTTGTATTTTGTATTCATGTCTGTATATCTGTCCGTCTCACTGTCTCTGTCTGTCTGTCTCCCGGTGTCCCTGTATCTCTCTGTATCTCTCTGTATCTCTCTGTGTCTGTGTTTGTGTCTGTGTTTGTGTTTGTGTTTGTGTTTGTGTCTGTGTCTGTGTCTGTGTCTGTGTCTGTGTGTCTGTGTGTCTGTGTGTCTGTCTGTCTGTCTGTCTGTCTGTCTGTCTGTCTGTCTGTCTGTCTGTCTGTCTGTCTGTCTCTCTCTCTCTCTCTCTCTCTCTCTCTCTCTCTCTCTCTCTCTCTCTCTCTCTCTCTCTCTCTCTCTCTCTCTCTCTCTCTCTCTCTCTCTCTCTCTCTCTCTCCCCCTCGCAAGACCGTCAAAACAAAAACGGGTGCAGTGTACGCAATGATACAAAGTATTACACATAACATTAATGATGTAATACAACAATAATGCACCACATGGCAGTGCAATGTCGTCACCATACGCAGACACACAAAATCGCACACACAAACAGGAGCGCGGGTACACATGTGAGTGTGAATCCACATCCCCATGAAAAAGACACATATCAAGATGTGACAAAATGGCGGTTTGAATCCCATCTTACCCCAACTCTTGCGCAGTAACAGAGCCCATGGCACAATGAGAGTGCTCCACTGTATACATACACATTTTTCTAGCATCTGTGATATGGGTAGCACTCTTCTTGTGGTGACACAACAGTTCCGAATAGGGCAGCCTGTCTTGAATATAGCAAGTCTGTCGGAACAAAAGCTGTTACAAGGTACGCAAAAATACATAGTATTACACATATTATGCGTATTATTTAAATAGATAGATAGATAGATAGATAGATAGATAGATAGATAGATAGATAGATAGATAGATAACTAGATAGATAGATAGATAGATAGATAGATAGATAGATAGATAGATAGATAGATAGATAGATAGATAGATAGATAGATAGATAGATAGATAGATAGATAGCTCTTTTGTGTCTACTAATTTCTTTCTTCTTCTGTGTCACGGTGCCATTAAACACCTGTCAAGTCAGACTTCAAGATGCTTTATTTAGTATTGGGCTTAAACTGTTGTTAGTGAGGTATGTGATGATAGTAAAGCTAAATATAAAGGTGTCTTATGACCTATGTGTTCGTAGGGGAGCGAGGAATCAGAGACCTCAGCTTCTCTAGGGGCCAGCATGTTGAGGGCGGCGCCCATCTCCTCTCCCTCACTGCTTTACCTTCCCTGACCCTAGAGAGGGCAGTTACCCACTGACAACTGGGTGAACTGGGGACTATACTGAAGCCACGGCATGCAAACGGTCACCCATGAACTGGTAACCATGCTCAATGCTGTTAACCTTAACTAGAGGAAAGCGAGTGCTCTGACCACTAAGCTATCTCGTCCCCTAGTCTGTGATGATACCTTTTTAAAATTTCTGATACAGTGGTTTTATCACATATGTAGTTGGTAAGCACAAGCCCGTGTGACATTCTAAAAACTACCACATTTTGCTTCAAGGGCCTAGAGAAAAATCACTCTATATGCAATGACTTTAAACCTTATTTTATTAATTTATTATTTTATCTTTTATTCATTCTTTTATTTCGAGGATAATGGAAAAAGCA
>CM060332.1:55655208-55662708 GCA_030674155.1 Stramonita haemastoma | reverse complement strand
ATCACCATCACCGCCATTATCATCGTCATCGCTATCATCATCATCATCATCATCATCATCATCATCATCATCATCATCATCATCACCATCATCATCGTCCTCGTCATCAGCAGCAGCAGCAGCACCATCCCCATCACCATCCTCATCATCAGCATCACTATCATCTCCATCACAATCATCATCAGCATCAGCATCCCCACCACCACCACCACCACCATCATCATCATCATCATCATCATCATCATCATCATCATCATCATCATCATCATCATCATCATCATTACCACCACCACAACCACCACCACCATCATCATCATCACCACCACCACCACCATCACCACCACCACCACCACCTCCACCACCACCACCACCATCACCACCACCACCACCACCACCTCCACCACCACAACCACCACCACCACCACCACCATCATCATCATCATCATCATCATCATCATCATCATCATCATCATCATCATCATCATCATCAACAACATCAACATCATCATCACCATTGTCACCATCACAATCCCCATCATCACCATCACCATCATCATCACTATCATCACCATCACCATCATCACGATCACCATCATCATCGATCTCTTTACCTAAAATACTCATTAGCGGAATATAAGGAAACACTCTGAAAAACAAGATCCCCCCCCCCCCCCCTTGGCCTGAACAAGCGAGTCAACCCCCCCCCCTCCCACACACACACACACAAATAATGAGATAAAACCAACCAACAAAAGACGGAGCCATCACTACACGTTCTCTCTTGTATATCCTCGATATAAAAGAATAAAACAAACTAAAACAAAATAAAATAAAATTTAAAAGAATAAAATAAAATAAGATAACATACAATAAAATGAAATAAATTAAAATAAGTAAAATAAAATGAAATAATGATAAAATAAATTCCATAAAATAAATTAAACAAAATAAAATAAAATTTAAAAAAATGAAATGAAATAAAATAAAATAGAATAAAGTAAAATAAATAAATAAATAGATAAAATAAAATAAAATAAAATAAAATAAAATAAAACGAAATAAAATAAAACAATGAATAAATAGATAAATGACTAGATAAATAAAAACATAAATAAACAAAATAAAATAAATAAATAAATAAATAAATAAAATATCTGAATAAACAAAATAAAATAAAAATGAAATAAAATAAAATAAGATAAAATGGAAATAAAATAAAATTAAATTAAAAAAAAAAATTAAAAAAAATAAAAAAAATAAAATAAAATGCAATACAATAAATTAAAATAAAATAAAATAAAATAGAATAAAATAAAATAAAATGAAATAAAATAAATAAAATAAATAAACAAATGCTACCTGTGTTGTAGGTCCACTGCAGCACACACTGGGTGCAGGTGACATCCAGGGGCAGCTGGACCTGCAGGTGGATGTCGCCCATGGCGGTGCCGATGAAGTATTTGTCCACCATCTCCCCGTCAGGCTTTCTCACCTGCAGCCAGGCAGCATTCAGAAAATAATATTTTGTGTTGGAATTGATTGTGTCAGCGTGCAGTGTTCGAATAATATTTAGTTATCTTGTTGACTGTGTCAGCGTGCAGTGTTCGAAAAACAGTTAATGTCTTATTGATTGTGTCAGCGTGCAATATTCAAAAATAGTGTCTCCTTCATTGTGTCAGCGTGCAAAATTAAAAAAAAAAAACACTTAATAACCTGATGATTGTGTCAGGGTGCAAAATTCAGAAAATACTTAATATCCTAATGAATGTGTCAGCGTGCAATATTCAGAAAAAAACTTCGTAGCTTAATGATTGTGTCAGCGTGCAATATTCAGAAAATACTTAGTAACAGAATGATTGTGTCAGTGTGCAATATTCAAAAATTGCTCAGTGTTATATTGACTGTATCAGCTCGCAATATTCAGAAAATACTTAGAATATTATTCATTGAGTCAGCGTGCAATATCAACAATAAAAAAGCTCAGTGTTATATTGACTTTGTCAGCATGCAATATTCAGAAAATAATGCTTCCTTGATTGTGTCAGCATGCAATACTCAGAAATACTAATACTTAGTACCTTATTGACTGTGTCAGCGCGCAATATTCGGAAAATATTCAGTGATCCCAAGACTGTGTCAACGTGTAATGTTCAGAAAATATTCAGTATCTTATTGATAATTACACATTCAATACTTAGAATATATGAAGTGTCTCATTGATTGTGCCATGACACAATGCCCAGAAACATTATTTGATTGACTGTGTCAATATGTAACTTTAAAAACATCTCAGTATCTCACTGACTATAGCACAATGCAATACTCAGAATGTTTTTAGTATATCATCGATTGTGTCAACACGCATCAATCAGAAACATCAAGTCATTCATTACTGTGTTAAACTGCAACATCAATTAAATACTCGGTATTTGACACAGTGCAATACTCAAAATGTACTCAGTATCTAAGTGGTTTTCTAAACGTTGCAATTTTCAGATAATGCTTAGTATTTCACAGATTGTGTCAGCATGTGATATTCAGAAAATATTTGAAAAATGATTGATTGTGACACGTACAATATTATGAATATAGTCGGTTTCGCATTGCCTGTGATACAATGCAATTCTCAGAATATACTTAGTATCTCATCAATTGTCTCACTTTTAAGAATTATTCAGAAAAGTGTTAGTCTCTCACAGATTGTGATGACACGTAATATTCAGACGATATTCAAAACATCATTGATTATGTCTCCATGCAATAATAATAATCAGAAAACACTCCGTTATCTCCTCAGTTGTGTTCTATCAGTTTTATTGTCAGACTTTCCTTAACATTAACATCAGATGGGGAAATGGACAAGTGAAAGACGTTTAGGAAAGCACACAGAATGTAAAATCAATATATTTTTTAAAGTTTGTTTATAAGTTTTGTACATCAATACGATAGAATTTTAAAGAAGAAGAAGAAGAAGAAGAAGAAGAAGAAGAAGAAGAAGAAGAAGAAGAAGAAGAAGAAGAAGAAGAAGAAGAAGAAAAGAACAAGAACAAAAACAAGAAGAACAAGAACAAGAAGAACAAGAACAAGAAGAACAAGCCGAACAAGAAGAACAAGAACAAGAAAAGCAAGAAGAAGAAGAAGACGAACAGCAACAACAACAACAACAACAACACCACCAACAACCACCACCACCAACAACACCAACACCAAACCACCAACCACCAACAAACAAACACTCCCTACCATCAGCACGTGTCTGTCCAGACACTCATGGGTGACAGCTCTGTGGATGTCGTTGTTGGGACACAGCTTGAAGACGAAATAGCCCTTGTGGTTCATGGTGATCCGGACAATCACCTCAATCACCTGGCCCTGGCTGTACCGCTCCACGATGTAGCCCTTGCCGTACACCCCGTTGGCTTCGTTGGCTCTGGGCTGAGGCTGGTCGTAAGGGTCCCCACACACTCCGCACTTGCCTTTGAACTCTACCCATTGTTTCTGTGGACAAAAGGAAATAATAATTGTGGCGCTCTACCACAAAATGAGTCGCTTAGCACATTACACAATTTTGTGCTAGGGGCCATTAAAGGCAGGTGGGGGTCAAGTTGTCAATTTTGAGATTTTGATTGATTGGTAAACTATATCCGTTATTCTACCTTGTGATGAAATATCAAGGCATAATTTTTATTCCTTTTGCTTTTAAATGTGTTTTGAAAATACCCGAGCCCTCATTCTGACAACCTGTTACGAAAATAAAGTTTTCCGTTTGTCATTTTGTCACATCCTGCAGTCTATCAATTCAAGTTGTAATAACTTTGCACAGAACTGTCCGATTTTCAATCTGGTTTTTGCATTGAATAGCCTTTTTATTGAAGATTAATAACTTTTCAATAACTAAAAATTGACCTCTGATACAAAGCGACTCCTTATGTGGTGGAGCGTCACAATTATAGAGTTAAAGAAGGAAACCTGTTCTAATGGTGCGTCATTTAATCGTGGTGGGATGGCTTGCGTGCGACGTTGACGCCCCTGGAGCTATGTAGACGGGGAGCTTTGATGTCTAGCAGGTTCAACCAAGCTCAACTGGTCTGTGGGGTAGGAGCCTAACAAGAATAAGAATAAGTACGAGAAGAAATTATGAGAGGAATAAGAAGAAGAAGATGTGGGGTAGGAGCCAAACAAGAATAAGAATAAGTACGAGAAGAAATTATGAGAGAAATAAGAAGAAGAAGATGTGGGGTAGGAGCCAAACAAGAATAAGAATAAGTACGAGAAGAAATTATGAGAGGAATAAGAAGAAGAAGATGTGGGGTAGGAGCCAAACAAGAATAAGAATAAGTACGAGAAGAAATTATGAGAGAAATAAGAAGAAGAAGATGTGGGGTAGGAGCCAAACAAGAATAAGAATAAGTACGAGAAGAAATTATGAGAGGAATAAGAAGAAGAAGACGCATCCGACGCACCCTGGTCCTCCAGGTTGGGGGTTGTGCTTTCGGCTAACAACCCATTCACTATAAAAAAAAATAATGAGCTTGTTACAGAAGCTGCGATATCATCTCCAAAAAACGATCTAGTTGGGGAAGAGTCCTCTCTGGTAGAGTCTATGACGCGAGCTGGTGAAAGCCATCGGGAAGAAACAAGAGATGAAGGTAGCCGGAGTGACGTGAGCCGAGCTGAAGAGGATCACCCAGAACTGAGTCTGTTAAAGGGGTGTTGTTTCGACCCTTTGTTCCCCAGGGAATCCATAGGTATAAGTTAAGACGAAAAAGGAAATAGTGTGTTGATATATATCTGTTGCAAAGATTCAGACGGAGCATGAAAATTAAGTTCTAAGAAAATAAAGCCCCCCCCCAAAAAAATTATAAAGTGTTGTTATCTATCTGTTGAAAATGGTCAGGTATGGAATGAAATTTAAATTATCTCTTGAAGTAAAAAAAAAAAAAAAAGGAAATAAAACAGAGTAAAACAAACAATAATAAAGTGTAATTTCTTTGGAGAAATGTTTTTTTTGTTAAAAAGCAAAAGATAAAGTTTTGTTATCAGCTCTCTGTATAAAACCGTCAACACCGCAAAACAAAAAATCTAGTATTGTTATCTTTTATGTAGGTAAAGGTAAAGGTAAGGTAAAGGTGTCCCATAACCTATGTGGTCGTAGAGGAGTAAGGCTTCAGAGACCTCAGCTTCTCTAGGAGCCAGTATATTGAGGACGGCGCCCATATCCTCTCCCTCGCTGCTTTACCTTCCCTGAACCTAAAGAGGACAGGTACCCATTTACAGCTGGTTGAACTGGGGGACTGTACTGAAGCCAAGGTGCGCAAACGGTCACGCATCCAGTTGGTAACTATGCTAAATGCCGCTTAACCTTGGCTGGAAAAAGCGAGTGCTCTGACCACTGAGCTATCGAGTTCCCTATCTTTTCTGTGGAAAAGCTAACAAAGCAAAGAGGAAAATAAAGGGCAAATAGCTTCCTGTAGAAACTCAAATTTGCAAAGAAAAGAAGCAGAGTGTTGTATGTCTTAGAAAAAATATCACGCAGAGCAAAATAGAAAATAAAGTGTTCAATTCCCCCGTTAAAATAAGGTTTAAAAATATCACAATTGAGGGTTTTCAGCAAGAATACTGTATCTGGTATATATATATATATATATAAGAGAGAGAGAGAGAGAGAGAGAGAGAGAGAGAGAGAGAGAGAGAGAGAGAGAGAGAGAGAGAGAGAGAGAGAGAGAGAGAGAGAGAGAGAGACAGACAGACAGACAGACAGACAGACAGACAGACAGACAGACAGACAGACAGACAGACAGACAGAGACAGAGAGAGCGTATCTATACAGCATTCTGGCTGGAAACCCTCGAAATAAAACATTTGTGCTGAAAAGGGTCGAGGATAAACAGAGAGTAAAGGTAAAAACATAGTCTTCCTTTCTTACTGTAAAAAAAAAAATTAACAGAAAAGAAACAATGTGTAGTTACCTCTTTCTAGGAGAAAGTCAAAACAAGAAAAGAAAAAACCATTTCTCTGTAGACAAGCATCAACAGAGCAAAATGTGTTATCTCTGTTAAGAAAAAAGGTCAAGGAGAACAAAGAGGAAAAATAATGATGTCGTCTTTTATCCTTGTTTTTTTTTTCTTCAAAAATAAAGAAAATACAGCGTTATCTCGGAGCAGGAAAAGGTTAACAGAGGAACTAGAAAAAAAAACTAAAACACATCTCTGTAAAAACAGTAGCCAAAACAGAGCAAAGACAAAATTTAAATGTTCTTATCTATCTTAATGAAACAGGTTAACAGAGCACAAAAAATTAGAGAAAAAAGATTTCTTATCTTAAGGAAAGGTCTTTGAACGCACAATGATGTAGCCTAGCTAAACATTTATATTTGCTAAGGACATAAACATTACGCAGAATGCATTTCATGTTCATTGCATTGCAAGCTATATTCTTTTCGACTAACATGACTATACAATTATCTTTACACAGTCCATGACACCAGTTACGTACTAGTTAAGCGTAGCAGGACATCTTGCCCACACGTTAAAATCCTGTTCCGCTTTTCGTAAGAGTAGTCCATTGTGTGCCGGTGGGAACAGATGACGAAATTTTACAAAACTGCATACACACGGGGACTAGACGTAAAAAAGCACATGAGTGCTTATTCCATTATCCTCGCTATAAAAGAATATATAAAAGAATAAATAGGTAAATAAATAGCGTACGAATGAAGTTTAAATGTCACGTTAAAAATACTAGATAATTTGTACGAGATTTGTGCCTTTAAAGGAAAAATATTGACATTATTGTAGCGTCTTCATTTCGATGCAGTAACTAGGTCCTTTAATGAGACTATAAACCGAGATCACGTATGTAAACGGTACGCAGAACATCTTGCACACACGTGAAAAACCCGTCCCCTCTATTCTCTTTTTATCATTTTAAAAATTCTTTTATTTCGAAGATAATGGAATAAACAACCGTGTGCTATTTCACATCCTGTTCTCGTGTGTATGCAGTTTTGTAAATGTTGCCATTCATTCCCACCGGCACACAATGGCCTACTTTTCCGAGAAGCGGAACAGGCTTTAACGTGCGCGCAAGGTGTTCTTCATGCGTTTACACACGGTACCTCAGTTTATAGTCTCATCCGAAGAACTTATAAACTAATTGAATAATGATTTTCTTTTTAAATGCATGCACACAGATGTGTTATTTAGACACCATCCCCGAAGTCGGTATGTGGCAGCAAACAATCTGCTACAGTCGCATTTTTATGCCACTTTATGTCACAGCAGATTTCTCTGCGTGAAATTTCAGACTCCCCGAGGAGAGCGCATCGCCACAAGTACAGCTTCTACCCATTATTTTTTTTCTTCTGTTTCCTGTCTGCAACTGTATTTGTTTCCCTATCAGAGTGGCTTTTTTTCTACAGAATTTTGCCAGGGACAACGTTCTTGTTGCCGTGTGTTCTCTTACGTGCTCTAAATACTGATATGTAACACACGGGACCTC
>CM060332.1:55645208-55647708 GCA_030674155.1 Stramonita haemastoma | reverse complement strand
ACTGCATGAAAAGTTTGCATGCAAGGCTGTTTTCAAGAACCTCACCATATAGGCAGCCATGTCCCGACTTCAGAGGATTTATTTCTCCTTTAAAGGAGAGTGAAGGCTGCTAAGTTAAGAGCTTGTCATGGCTGAAGGCAATCTCAAACATAACATTAAATTTGTACATCATAACATTTCATAGTAAGCCTTGGCAATTACCTGCCATCAGTAACTGACACAGCTTTTGGCTTGGGCTAAAATGTATCATTCAAACTGTGACCTTTCAGACAGACGTTATAGCCGAGTGGTCAAACCCATGAAGTCGTGGAGTTCGATCTCGGCGGCGTTTAGTATAGTGCGTGAATTCAGGATTTTACAATCTTCCAGGTTAAATTCAAGTGCAGACCTGTCACTGCCTTCATTCTGTTTGTGTATGTACACAAGCAGGAGATTACACATGCGTGTTAAAAATCCCGTAATTCATGTCAGCGTTCGTTGGGTTACAGAAACACAAACATACACAGCCTACATCCCCGAAGTAGGAGTGCAGCTACCTTCGTTGTGGGCAAAAATGGCTGCGTACGCAAAACTCTCACCATTAGGAAACCTCAGAGCACGCACACACACACACGGTGGACGGGATAGCCTAGTGGTCAGAACATTGAGCTCGCAATTTGACGACCCGTGTTCGATTCCCGGTCGAGGGGATTTTTCCCCTTGAGTTAACATCAGTGCTGACTCCATTCTCCCCAAAAGTCTTTCGGATGAGACTGTAAACCGAGGCCCCGTGTGCGAACGCATACACAACATCTTGTGCACACGTTAAATCTTGTTCCATTGTGTGCCGGTGGAACAGATGACAAAAGTGACAATACTACATGCACACGGGGGCTGGTTAAAAAAAACAACAACACATAAGTGCTTATTCCGTTATCCTCGATTTAAAAGAACAAACTAAACTAAACTAAACTAAACTAAACTAAACTAAACTAAACACACAAGGATACAAGCGATCCGTTTGGGATAGAACAAAATCTTTCTTTCCCATGTGGGGATTCCGGGAAGCCTGTCAGTATAAATAGCATCCCCATTTTCTGGAAATTCTGTGCTAAAAATTCCCTCTTTTCTATCCCTTTCATTGTTTCTGCCCCGTTCCTTTTCTTCATGTCACCTCCTTCTCCTCTATTTAATGTCTTCTTGGTCCATTCTCTTGCCTTTTTTCTCCAGAGAGACTCAAAAGATTTTCTCTCCCATGCTGAAGTCGGATGTTGCTAGGCCTGACTTGTCAGGCACTTAACGGCAGCGCAACACATTTTGTTTATCCTTTATATCGAGGACAATTGGATAAGCATTCTTGTGCTTTTTACATTCAGTCCCCGTGTGTATGCAGTTTTGTAAATGTCATCTGTTCCCACCGGCACACGATGGCCTACTCTTACGAAAAGCATTTTCTCTAATGTGACAGATAACAATAGTTGCTGTCTGAGCTATCGGACGGGTTGAAACTGACGCCTCAAACTGGGTGAGAAATTCGTTTGGTGGATCGGTGGTCTAGAGGTAACGCGCCTGCCTAGAAAGCGAAAAGTCCGGGTAGGAAGCCTGCGGTGGTTCAAATCCCGTTTGGGCCCAAATATTTTCTCCCATCCATCAAACCATGAATGGTGGTCTGGGTGTTAGTCTTTCGGATGAGACGATAAACCGAGGTCCCGTGTGTTGCACGTCATTATTTAGCGCACGTAAAAAGATCCACAGCAACAAGAGAGCTGTCACTGGAAAAATTATGTAGAAATATCCATTCTGCACTTGTGGCAACACGCTCTCCCCAGGGAGAGCAGCCACAATTTCACGCAGAGAAATCTGCCGTGACATAAAGTGGTATATTTTTTTACATACAGTCCCCGTGTGTATGCAGTTTTTTTTAATATTCTGTCATTCATTCCCACCGCCACTCAATGGTCCACTCTTCCGAGAAGCAGAATGGGTTTTAAAACGTGTGCGCACGATGTGTGTATATGAGTGTGTGTGTGTGTGTGTGTGTGTGTGTGTGTGTGTGTGTGTGTGTGTGTGTGTGTGTGTGTGTGTTGTATGCGCGCGCGCGCGCGCGTGTGTGTGTGTATGTGTGTGTTGTGTGTCTGTTTGTCTGTGTGTGAGTGTCTGTCTGTGTGTCTGTTTGTCTGTGTGTGTGTGTGTGTGCGTGTGTGTGTCTGTATGTGTTTGTCTGTGTGTTTTCTGTGTGTGTGTGTGTGCCTGTCTGCGTCTGTCTCTGTGTCTGTGTGTACTCGCGAAAACTATAAAACAATATCTTTTAACAAAAAAAGTTTGAAAAAGGACTCACCTTTTGAAAACAAAATACCGCGCTATTGGGTCTGCAACAGCGTTGCAAGTGTCAGATGCAACCAGTTCTGTCAGTGCTTCTATGGTAACAAGACGAGTGTGCCACCACAACCCGCCATTTTATAGGCTAGTTACAGCGTTACTTTGGTAATTTATCGGCCAATGAAAACCGTTTGCCCTACAT
>CM060332.1:55637708-55640208 GCA_030674155.1 Stramonita haemastoma | reverse complement strand
TGTTGCTCAAGTTACCTGACCAACACTGCAGGTGTCTGTATCTCTCTGGCCTGGTCGACGCAGCGATATATCATGATAGTAAGCGTAGAGTGCAACCCTGTCAAGTAGTTTCAAATGATATATACTTCCACAGCAGCATCATTACATCATCGTCATTATCATTAATCATCATGCAATAAAAAGAAAATGCCTCTGATATAGTAGCTTCAGTTGCTCTAGTCTCATGGTGGACTCAGATTTGGTTTACCCATACGCATCTGCGCCTGTTGCGAGTTTGTCTCCACCTCGGGTAGGCGACTCAGTCTGGCTCCACGACTAAGTTAATTCCGTATTAGTAGGCTGCTTATTTGGTGGTTTGCTGCGCATACGAATACGAATACAAAATCACTAATGCTAAATTTCATGACATATTTAGGTCACATCACAAACACGCAGAATGTTTTTTTCTAAGAGAAAAATAAAGAGAAAATGAGGTGGTGTGTGTGTGTGTGTGTGTGTGTGTGTGTGTGTGTGTGTGTGTGTGTGTGTGTGTGTGTGTGTGTGTGTGTGTGTGTGTGAAATATATCATTAAATTTAGCATGTCTCTCTATCTTCACGTCACTGCAACAGGAGCAACGACTTAAAACATTAGTTGAATTGTCATTGTGCCTTGTCCCGTGATGTCAAGTCTCGCAAAGTATGCGTGAGAAAATTTGTTTTCTTATTTCGTCTTCTTAATAACTCGCCATTAACTGAATGATCATCGTGTCTTTTTATCTGAAGTGACCTACAAAAATTCACCACAAGTTTGTGGTTTTTTTTCTACAATGGTAGAGTTGGAGAGGAAATAGGTTATCATGTCTTTTCAGCATGTTTCGTGGTATCTCCTTTGCTGTTTTGCGTCACAGTGTCATAGGTCGTTGTGTTTTATTTTCTTTTAGCCTTTCCGACCTCGAAGGTCGTTTCAGGACTATCATCCAGTTTTGTTCCAAAGCTTACGTCAACGTCTACTATAGAATCAAAGTCCACAGATACAATCACTTTCAAATGTAGATACCAGTCCACAGAAATGTCAAATATCAGGTGCGTAGATACCTTCCTTCACCTTCATCTATCCCGTAGTCTTATAGATCGTAAGAGCACCACTGAAGATTTTGCAACCACCTTCCTCCACTCCTCGCAGTCTGATTTTCGTGGCATTCGTTCAAACCCAAGACCAGTCCACTCTCTGATGTTGTATTTCCATCGTTTTCTCTGTCTGCCTCTTCGTCTCCCCTCCCCTTACTGTTCCCTGTAGGACAGTCTTGGCCAGTCCAGAAGTTCGTGTGACGTGCCTGTACCACTTCAGTTTGCGTTTTTTCACTGAAGTCAGGAGCTCTATACATGGACGGATGGTGTTTTAAATTCTGGTTTTCACTTCCCCTTAGTGATGTGTTTTCTGTATGAGATACCAGGGAGTTTGCGGAAGCATCCCGTCTGCATTGCCTGTATCCTTTCAATGTCTGTTGTAATGGTCCATGCTTCACATGCATACATAAATATCGACATAAATACAAACTCAAATGCTAAATTTTGATATTCAGTCTCTACATACCATTCTACTCAAAATTTACTGTGAAATATTCAGTCCGCAGATACCAATCGAGCCAAATGCCAAATATGAGGATACCAATGCACTAAATGTCAAATTCTTAGTCCATAGATGTTAATCCACTCAAATGCTATATTAAGATACCATTCCATTCAAACCTTAAATGTAAGGGTGCATGCTTGGTAAGTTTCTATTTCCATAACTCACCGAATGATGACTTAAATTACGGGATCTTTCACGTAAGTATTTGATCCTCTGCATGTGCTTATGCACGAAGCGAATTAAGGCACTGTCAGGTCTGCACTTAAAGTTGCCTTCAGATATCGGAAAAAATAATACTGAATTCACAAGACACCGCTCCTGAGATTTGAACCCACGACTTCATGGACCCAAGGGAACAAAGTCAAATGGTTTTTACCACTCGGCTATAGCGTCCGTCAGAGTTGAAACTAAAAAAGCAAATAACCAATAGGGTGGGAGAAAATCAGCAAGAATGAGAAGCTGGAAACATAGATTATTCATTTCTTTCTTTCTTTCTTTCTTTCTTTCTTTCTTTCTTTCTTTCTTTCTTTCTTTCTTCCTTTACTTATTTATTTATGTATTTATTTATTTATTTATTTATTTATTTATTCTTTGTAGTAAGCATAATGGAATAAGCACTCATATGCTTTTTTAAAATTCAGTCCCCGTGTGTATGCACTTTTGTCAATTTTGTCATCTGTTCCAACCGGTACACGATGGCCTACTCTTACGAAAAGCGGAACAGGATTTCACGTGTACGCAAGATGTTCTGCATGGGTTCGTACACGGGGCTTCGGTGTATAGTCTCACCCGAATGACTTTTAGAAGACTGGAATCTGCACTGATGCTAACTCCGAGGGAAAATATTCAACAGGATTCGAACCTGGGTCGTCAGATTACGAGCGCAAT
>CM060332.1:55627708-55630208 GCA_030674155.1 Stramonita haemastoma | reverse complement strand
TATATATATATATATATATATATATATATATTATGGATGTAATAGCGTCTTCATTTTGATTCAGTAACTTCATACCTCCTTAAGATGAGACTATAAACCGAGACCACGTATGTGAACGCACGCAGAACATCTTGTGCATAAGTGTTTTTTTTTATTGAAAATCCGTTCCGTCCTTTTTTTTGGGGGGAGGGGTATTCTTTCCTTTATTCTTATACTTCGAGGATAATGGAATAAACACCCGTGTGCATTTTCACATCCTGTTGCATGTGTGTATGCGGTTTGGAAATTGTCATCCATTCCCACTGGCACACAATGGCCTACTCTTCCGAAAATCGGAACGGGCTTTGACGTGCGCGCAAGGTGTTCTTCATGCGTTTAAACACTGTACCTCGGTTTATAGTCTCATCCGAAGGACGTGTAAAGGTATCTAATAATGATTTTTTTAATGCGTGCACACAGTTGTGGTATTTAGACACCATCCCCAAAGTCGGTATGTGCCAGCAAAGAATCTGCAACAGTCGCATTTTTTTTTTACACCACTTTATGTCACAGCAGATTTCTCTGCGTGAAATTCGGGCTGCTCTCCCCTGGAAGAGCGCGTCACCACAAATGCAGCACCTGCCCATTATTTCTTTTTATGTTTCCTGTCTGCAACTGTATTTGTCTCCCTATCAGAGTGGCTTTTTTTCCCAACAGAATTTTGCCAGGGACAACACTCTTGTTACCGTGGGTTCTTTTACGTGCGCGAAATAATGATGTGTAACACACGAGACCTCGGTTTATCGTCTCATCCGAAAGACTAACGCCCAGACTACCACTCATGGTCTAATGGATGGGGAAAAGTTTTGGGCCCAAACGGAATTCGAACCACCGCACACTCTGACCCGAACTTTTTGCTCTCTAGGCAGCCGCGTTACCTCCTAGACCACCGATTCACTGAGTGCTTGCGTGCATGTGTGTGCATAGAGGGAGGGACTGTAAGATCAGAGCAATTAATGCAGTCAACAGTTATGGGATATAAACATCATAATCAATCCCACTGGCTGGGAAAAAAATGAAGTTTACTTTAATGATGCAAACACGTCTGGCTTTCATGAATGAATCTATTTTTCCATTTTGTACTGCTTTGATTACGCTGATTATCAAAATGTGATGAGATTTTGTTGTTTTATTTTTTTTTAATGGATTTGCACGAGGTGATGAAAATAGATAGCAGATATTGATCTCTGTCGGTCTGTCTGTCTGTCTGTCTGTCTGTCTGTCTGTCTGTCTGTTGTCTGTCTGTTTTCTCTCTCTCTCTCTCTCTCTCTCTCTCCTCTCTCTCTCTCTCTCCTCTCTCTCTCTCTCTCTCTCTCTCTCTCTCTCTCTCTCTCTCTCTCTCTCTCTCCTCTCTCTCTCTCTCTCTCTCTCTCTCCTTTTGTTAGGAAACACAACAAACAATCACAATGGTAAAAGGAAATAAAGAAAAACAACGGCAAAGAAAAAGAAACAGTTAATAGAAAGAGAAAAATGAGCAACTTGAGAAAAATAGTGATGGAAAATTAGCCTAATTTTGCCAGAAATTAGATTTTTTATCTATTCATTTATCATTATAGCTGTTTATTTATTTTATTTTATACCACTTTATGTCACAGCAGATTTCTCTGCGTGAAATTCGGGCTCCTCTCCCCGGGGAGAGCGCGTCGCCACAAGTGCAGCGCCTACCCATTTTTTTTCTCAGGGATGGTGTCCTGTGTGAATGCTGTTTTTTTTTTTAATTTTGTCATCCGCTCCTACCGACACACGATGGCCTGCTCTTCCGAAAGGCGGAACGGGGTTTTAACGTGTGCGCAAGATATTCTGCGTGCGTTCACACATGGGGCCTCGGTTTATAGTCTCATCCGAAAGACTCTGTTGATTTCTTCATTTATTGATTTGCCTGGTTATTTTTTTTTCATTTGTTTACTCAATCATTTCATGTATTAATAGGCATCCCTCTATCCATTTTTTTCCGAATCGTCTTTTTATCTATTTATTTGTTTACTTTCTATTGGATGGGATATCTTTCTCCCAGAATAATCTTAAAAATTCCTTGGCATAATTTTATTCTTTTTTATTGTTGAAAATAGAACAGCTTCCATTATCTGTAATACAATACCTTGATTTTTTTTTAATCACTTTATCTTATCTTTCGACTGTGACACAATTTCACAACATCCAGAACCCTTCTACATCCCTCTGTTTGCATAAAAAGCGTTGTTTTTTTCATCGTTATTCGATTGATTGTTATTATTGAACAATTATGTTTATTAAAGCACAAAATACAGTTTCATATCATGGAGAAGCAGAAAAAGAGATAGAAAAGAGAGAAGAGAAGACAGCAAGATAAAATAAAGTGCTGGGTTAGAAACAGAATAGAAAGAGAGAAAAATTCAGATATAAGAGAATGTTGAGATTTAAGCCAGCGACATCAGGACAGAAACAGATAGAGTGAGAGAGAGAACACTGAACACTGAACACT
>CM060332.1:55617708-55622708 GCA_030674155.1 Stramonita haemastoma | reverse complement strand
TCTCTCTCTGTCTCTTTCTCTCTCTCTCATACCAGCAAACCATTAATGACCCTCTTGACCCAATAGGAAAACAACCAACAAGAACATTGCTACACAATTTATTGTCACTTTTGATGCCAATGGGGACCATACAGTGAGGTCATCATTCTATGGACTGTGCTTGTTGGAGACATAACAAATCTGACGTACGCGGTATATTTGCATACGTAGCATGATGGCAAGGTAGACATAATTATGCTATTTATTTGCAGATGCAGAAAGCCAAAAAGTCATACCCTTTCTGCAAAGTCTGTGTGTGTGTGTGTGTTTTTCGTGTGTGTGTGTTTGTGTATGCGCGCGCGCGTGCGCGCGCGCGCGCGCGTGTGTGTGTGTGTGTGTGTGTGTGTGTGTGTGTGTGTGTGTGTGTGTGTGTGTGTATGTGTGAGTGTAGGTATATATATGAGTGTGTGTGTGTGTGTGTGTGTGTGTGTGTGTGTGTGTGTGTTGGAATTTGTGTGTGTGTGTTTCTGTCTGTCTGTCTGTGTTTGTGTTGGGTTTGTGTATATGTATGTGTGTATGTTTGTGTGTGTGTGTGTGTGTGTGTGTGTGTGTGTGTGTGTGTGTGTGTGTGTGTGTGTGTGTGTGTGTGTATGTGTCTGTGTTGGGATTTTCCCTTGTATGTCAACGATCAGAGTACCCAATGGATTCAGCGCTTGTTCAACAACATCAGAAAACACACACACACACACACACACACACACACACACACACACACACACACACACACACACACACACACACACACACACACACACACACACACACACAGACGTACACACGCATATATATATATATATATATATATATATATATATATATATATATATATATATATAATATATATATATATATATATATATATATATATATATATATATATATATATATATATATATATTTACATATGTTAAGCGAGTGTGCTTCTTAATAAACGAAAATAGACACATAAACTGAAAAGCGTGGGGGACAGGACAGCAAAGTGGTCAGAACATTGCGTTTGCAAGGTTCGGTTCCCGTTCGAGGGGATTTTTTCACTAGAGTGTCGACTCCACTCTCCCCAAAAGTCATTCGGATGAGACTATAAACCCAAGCCCCGTGTGCGAACGCACGCAGAACATTTTGCACAATCGTTAAATCCTGTTCCGCTTTTTGTAAGAGTAGGCGATTGTGTGCTAGTGGGAACAGGTGACAAGATTTACAAAACTGCATACATACGGGGACTGGATGAAAAAAGCACATGAGCGCTAATTCCATCATCTTCGATATAAAAGAATTAGATAAATAAATAAATAAATAGATAAATAAATAAATAAAACAATCAAGCAGATGAGCAAGCTGAGTTACACAGACAGACAATCTCTCTCTCTCTCTCTCTCTCTCTCCTCTCCTCTCTCTCTCTCCTCTCTCTCTCTCTCTCTCTCTCTCTCTCTCTCTCTCTTCTCTCTCTCCTCCTCTCCTCTCTCTCTCTCTCTCTCTCTCTCTCTCTCTCTCTCTCTCTCTCTCCTCTCTTTAGACACACACACATACACACACATAACTTTTATTTGGCCAATTTGATATGGACAACAAAAAAATTGAAAGGAGACCATTCAAAACTAGGTCCTCTCCAGTAAAATATAATAACGCTAACAAGCATCAAGCGATTTATAACATGATGGCAACAAACGCACAATGACCAATTTGTAAAAAGAGAAACAATGCCTCCAGCTTTTTCAGTTTTAACAAAGTTTATAAACTTTAGAATTAGGTTACGTTCTCTATCGTCATCTCTGACATGAAAAAGAAAGAAAAACAAAGATGATTCATATATTTTGGGCATCGTTTATTTGATTCCTGTGACTGTACATTATGACTGAGACAGTAAAGAGATCGCTTTGTTTAACCTAGCATCTGTCTACAAAAATAAAAAAAATCTTTTAATAATTTTTGCTGACAATTGCTGACAAACTACTTTTTTCAAACTTACGGTTGTTGTTGTTGCTGTTGTTGTTTTGTGTTGTGTGTTCCCCAGCTTAACACCCTTGGATTGGTCACCAGAATATGCACTCTTAACTTATTCATCCCACCTGGGAATCACCATGAGATAGGAAGTACATATTGTGTGAGAAGTTTGTGTGTATGACTGTTTTCAAGTACCTTGCCATATAGGCAGCCATACCCCGACTTCAGAGGATTTTTTCTCCTTTTGAAGGAGAATGCAGGTTGTTATGCTAAGAGCTTGTAATGACTGAAGGCAATCTCAAACACAATCAAAACATAACAACATTTTAATGTAGGCCTTGGCAAATGGCTGACATCAATAACCAACACACCATTTGGCTTGGGCTAAAATATGCCATTCAACTGTGACCTTTCAGAAGGGAGTTATAGTCGAGTGGTCAAACCCGCGAACTTGTGAGTTCAAATCTCGGCGGCGTCTAGTGCGTGAATCAAGTGCGTGTTTTTTTGCAATCTTCCAGGTTACCTTCCAAGTGTAGACATGCCAGTGCCTTAATTCTCTTCGTGTATATACACAAGCAGGAGATTAAACATGGCCTGTCAGTATAAATAGCATCCTCACTTTCTGGAAATTCTGTGCTAAAAATTCCCTCTTTTCTATCCCTCTCTTTGTTTCTGCCTCGTTCCTTTTCTTCTTTTCACCTCCTTCTCGCCTATTTTTTGGTCCTCTTGGTCCATTCTGCTACCTTTTCTTCAGAAAGACTTAAAAGATTTTCTCGCCCATGCTGAAGTCGGATGTTGCTGGGCCTGACCTGTCAGGCCCTTAACGGCAGTGCAATCCATTTTCGCTTATTTGACAGATAACAATAGTTGCTGTCTGAGCGTTCGACGAAGAAGAATAGAACCCGTTTCAAACGGACGGGTTGAGACTGACGCCTCAAACTAACTGACACCTACGTTTGGTGGATCGGTGGTCTAGAGGTAGCGCGCCTGCCTAGAAAGCGAAAAGTCCGGGTAGGAAGCCTGCGGTGGTTCAAATCCCGTTTGGGCCCAAAATTTTTCTCCCATCCATCAAACCATGAATGGTGGTCTGGGTGTTAGTCTTTCGGATGAGACGATAAACCGAGGTGCCGTGTGTTGCACGTCATTATTTAGCGCACGTAAAAGGATCCACAGCAATAAGAGAGCTGTCCCTGGAAAAATTATGTAGAAATATCCATTCTGCACTTGTGGCAACACGCTCTCCTCAGGGAGAGCAGCCACAATTTCACGCAGAGAAATCTGCCGTGACATAAAGTGGTATATATTTTTACATACAGTCCCCGTGTGTATGCAGTTTTTTAATATTCTGTCATTCATTCCCACCGCCACTCAATGGTCCACTCTTCCGAGAAGCAGAATGGGTTTTAAAACGTGTGCGCACGATGTGTGTATATGAGTGTGTGTGTGTGTGTGTGTGTGTGTGTGTGTGTATGCGCGCGCGCACGCGCGCGTGTGTGTGTATGTGTGTGTGTGTGTGTGTCTGTTTGTCTGTGTGTGAGTGTCTGTCTGTGTGTCTGTTTGTCTGTGTGTGTGTGTGTGCGTGTGTGTGTCTGTATGTGTTTGTCTGTGTGTTTTCTGTGTGTGTGTGTGCCTGTCTGCGTCTGTCTCTGTGTCTGTGTGTACTCGCGAAAACTATAAAACAATATATTTTAACAAAAAAAGTTTGAAAAAGGACTCACCTTTTGAAAACAAAATACCGCGCTATTGGGTCTGCAACAGCGTTGCAAGTGTCAGACAGCAACCAGTTCGGTCAGTGCTTCTATGGTAACAAGACGAGTGTGCCACCACAACCCGCCATTTTATAGGCTAGTTACAGTATTATTTTGGTCATTTATCAGCCAATGAAAACTGTTTGCCCTACATTACATCAAGGTCGAGGAAAAAGAGTTGTTTGTTATTTTTAATATATATCTAGGTTGAGATAGGATGAGGCCATATGGTGTATGACAAGAAAGGTAAATATTTGTTACTTGGTTGTTTTGGGGTTTGTTTTTTTCAAAACTTTATTGTTTTTCACACTACTTTACCACCTGAAGCAAGAATTTGTGACAATAGTTATGAAAATGTGTCTTCTTACTTTTTCTTGTTTACATTTTCTATTCCTCCTCCTCTTCCTTCTCATTCTTCTTCTTTCTTTGCATCCTTTGCATTTTTTGCATTCTTCTTCTGCTGTTTTTTCCGCATTCTTCTTCTTTTTTGTCTTTGCATTCTTCTTCGCAATTTTTCGTTACAATTCTTGTTCTTGTTCTTGTTCTTGTTCTTGTTCTTCTTCTTCTTCTTCTTCTTTTTTGCATTCTTCGCATTCTTCGCATTCTTCTTCTTTGCATTCTTCTTTTTCGCATTCTTCTTCTTCGCATTCTTCTTCGCATTCTTCTTCTTCGCATTCTTCTTCTTCGCATTCTTCTTCTTCGCATTCTTCTTCTTCGCAATTCTTCTTCTTCGCAATTCTTCTTCTTCGCAATTCTTCTTCGCAATTCTTCTTCGCAATTCTTCTTCGCAATTCTTCTTCTTCTTCTTCTTCTTCTTCTTCTTCTTCTTCTTCTTCTTCTTCTTCTTCTTCTTCTTCTTCTCATTCTTCGCATTCTTCGCATTCTTCGCATTCTTATTCCTCCTCTTCTTCGCATTCTTCTTTTTCTTCTTCTTCTTCGCATTCTTCTTCTTCGTATGATGATGATGATGATGAGGAGGAGGAGGAGGAGGAGGAGAGAGGAGGAGGAGGAGGAGGAGGAGGAGGAGGAGGAGGAGGAGGGAGGAGTAGTAGTAGTAGTAGTAGTAGTAGTAGTAGTAGTAGTAGTAGTAGTAGTAGTAGCAGCAGCAGCAGCAGCAGCAGCAGCAGCAGCAGTAGTAGTAGTAGTAGTAGTAGTAGTAGTAGTAGTAGTAGCAGCAGCAGCAGCAGCAGCAGCAACAGCAGCAGCAGCAGCAGCAGCAGCAGCAGTAGTAGTAGCAGTAGTAGTAGTAGTAGTAGTAGTAGTAGTAGTAGT
>CM060332.1:55595081-55607581 GCA_030674155.1 Stramonita haemastoma | reverse complement strand
ATCTAAAAAACTTTGAATAAATAGAGTTTGCAAGAACTGAAATAATCTCAAATGAAGATAAACGTAGACCTATACTATTAATCATTATGTCACTTGTACATTCTGAAGCACCGCGTTTTGCCAGAGAATCTGCCAATTCGTTCCAGTAAAGACCACAATGTGATGGTACCCAGCAAAATTTTATCCCAATACCTTTAGAAACAAGAGAATGCACAAGGAACTTGATTTCAAAAATAACATCATTTCTCAGTTTAGAGTCCCAATGTTTTAAAGCCAGTAACACTGATTTTGAATCAACACAAAAAACGACATTGTAAATCGCAAGAGAAATATTTGAAAGATAATTTAGTGCCATAAAAATTGCGAACAATTCAGAAGTGAATATTGTAAAACCTTTTCCAATACAAAAAGATCTTTTTACTTTTAAGTCGGGTATAACGAATGCAGCCCCGCACATGCCCGATTCTAATACAGATCCGTCCGTGTATACTTTCAAGTGGTTTAAATACTGACAATTTATATGATTTTGAACCTCAATTTTGAGTAGGTTTTGATTAGTGTCCTTTTTTGCTTCTGTGTAGTCAATATCAAAATTTGCATATTTATGTTCCCATGGTGGAATCTGGGGAACTACTGGTAAAACTTGTACGTTTGATATATCCATATTATTTTCCTTCATAAGGTCTTCAGTATAATTTCTTATGGGCTGCAAAAAAGAGATGTTCCTAGCTCTTTTTGGATAATCCTTTTGATCAATAAATATTTCATCGTGAACAGAATTTGAAATAGCAAGACTTCGAATGACATATTTAGAGACAGATAACATTCTTTGCTCAGAAAGTGGAAGTAAATGAGCTTCTGTATAAGTTTTTAGTGTACTGGCATGAATCGGCACTCCTAAGGCTATTTTGATTGCTTTGCTATCCACACTTTGCAGCTTTTTTAAGAGATAATATGGAGCAGAAAAATACACTTCTTGACCAGAAATGAGTTTAGACCGAATTAAAGAAACAGCAAGCTGCATAAGTGTTTTTGTATCCTGACTCCACGGCTGAGCACTCACAATCTTTAAGAAGTTTAATCGTTTCCTGGCTTTCAAAATCAAGTTTTCAATATGCATTTTCCAGTTTAACTTGCTAGTTAAATGGACTCCCAAGAATTTGGCGTCTTGTTTGTATTGAAGTGTGGCCCCATCAAGTGTTAATGACGGTAGTGTTTGGGGGTTTTTCCCATTGTTAAAAAGAACTAGACAAGTTTTTTCTCCAGATAATTCCAATCCATTCTCTTTCATGTAATTACTAAGATTATTCAGTTCAACCTGGTAAATCTTTTGAACACATTTTATCACTCTACTTTTCGTATTCTTTTTAAGAGAAGTGTTGATCCACATGGCAATGTCATCTGCATATTGAACAATAGTCGTATTTTTTGACAACGCCTGTGGAAGATCATGAATTAAAAATTAATAGAGAATAATATTGGTGCCAGAATTGCTCCCTGTGGTATCCCCATATCAACAGATTTAAGATCTGAATATACACCATTCACTTTGGTACAGATTGATCTTTCTGATAGAAAATCCTTTAAGTATTGAAACATCATGCCACTAACGCCGATACTTTTCAATTTGTATAATAACCTTGTATGCCAAACCCTGTCGTATGCTTTCCTTACATCAAAAAAAGTAGCTAGTGTACTCTTTCGTTTGGAAAACTGCTTTTTAATATCATGGGTTAACTTTACTAAGTGATCAGTTGTACATCTCCCTTTTCGAAAACCAGCCTGGTTTATAGGAATTATATTGTTTTTTTCACAATAATGCCATAGACGTTTTTGAACTATTTTTTCAAGTACTTTTCCAACATGAGAAGTGAGGGCAATTGGTCTGTAGCTGCTTAATGCTGATTGAGATTTGCCGCTTTTAAGAACTGGGACTACAATCGACTGCTTCCAGACATTAGGAAGAGTGCCATTTATCCAACATTTTTGGAGAAATGAAAATAGTACTTTTTTCCAACTCACGGGCAAATTAATTAACATTTGATAAGACAAGCAATCAATACCAACTGCCGACCTGTTATTTCTAAAGGATTCAAGGACTTCAATAAATTCATTGTATTGAATTTCAGAATTCAGATAATGCAGATTATCTACTGGAGGTTCTGCCATGTTCAATAGTTCAGCTTCCTCTTGTCTTTTACGTCTAATATCAGGAGACAGTTCTGAAGTTAAACTATTTTCAGAAAACATTGTATTAAAGGCTTCTGCTTTTTCTGCTGTGCTTGGGAAACTATTGTTTTCTAACTTTATTGGATAAGCTGGTAAGTGAAATCCATTTTTCATTTCATTGTTTTTCTTCCAAACCTTTTACATATCTTTTGATTCTGATACTTCCCTTAGGCAAAATTCTGTCCAATATGTCTTTTTTGCTTTTGCAATTGTTTTCTTGCATAGCTGCTTAGCTCTTTTACTATTGATAAGATTTTCTTCAGTTCTGTCTTTAAACCATATTTTGTATTTCTCTTTTTTTTAATGGACTGCCTCTTCACATTCTTTTGTCCACCATATATTGCCTTTATGCTTCCCACTGCATTGATTTTTACGCTTTGGAATAGAGAGCTCAGCAGCTGACGTAACAGCTTTCGTAAAAAGGCCGTAGAAAATATTTACGTCATCGTTTTCCACACTTGATAAATCATAAAGGTCAAGGTGTATTCGGAATGACTCCCAGTTTGCCAATTTAAACAAATACTTTGGAATTTTGTCTTCAAATTTCGGTAAATCTAGGATAATTTTTTTACTAAATGATATAGAAATAGGAAAATGGTCACTACCAAGACAATCTTTATTAACATCCCATTTGCAATCGAGTGCTAAAGAAGGGGAAATCAATGATAAGTCGATGGCACTAGGCTTGTGATAGTAAATATCAGGTGTTCTAGTTATCCTGCCATCATTTAAAAGACATAATTTAGAATCAATAATATTTTCCACAATACGATTATTGGTGACAATTGTACATTCCGAATCCCAAAACGGGGCATAGCGCATTAAAATCCCCCAATATCACCCATTTATTCTTTGTAAAAATCTACGTTTTTAAGCCAGTCAGTATTATCAAGTTTTGGACCTTGGGGAAGATATACAGATAAAACATTAAATACTACTGTTTTGTTAATTTTGACAATGTACCGACAATGTAATTCTTTTTGTTTCCAAAGTTAGCGTCTCTTTCTTTCTCTTTCTCTTTCTTCTCTCTCTCTCTCTCTCTCTCTCTCTCTCTCTCTCTCTCTCTTCTCTCTCTCTCTCTCTCTCTCTCTCTCTCTCTCTCTCTCTCTCTCTCTCTCTCTCTCTCTCTCTCTCTCTCTCTCTCTCTTTACTGTATGCCTTTGTACACTGTATACTTTTGTTCAAGAACTACTAATCATCAACCACACTTTAGGCAAAACTAGTTGGGGTATTATGTCTACATCTTCTCTTTCTCTCCATGTCCCATCATAATATTAATTCCTCTCCAGCCTCCCACAAGAGGTATGTTGTGTCCCCTGGCTGCTGCTGATAACCGTACACCTGTCATAAACATGCATACACAGGCTGGGGGACAGGACAGCCTAGTGGTCAGAACATTGCGCTCGCAATTTGACCACCCGGGTTCGATTCCCGTTCGAGGGGATTTTTCTCCTGGAGTTAACATCAATGCTGACTCCACTCTCCCCAAAAGTCCTTCGGATGAGACTATAAACCAAGGCCCAATGTGCGAACGGCCGCAAAACATCTTGCGCACACGTTAAATCCTGTTCCGCGTTTCGTAAGAGTAGGCCATCGTGTGCCGGTGAGAACAGATCACATTAACAAAACTGCATACATACGGGTACAGGATCTAAAAAATAAAAACACATGAGTGCTTATTCCATTATCCTCAATATCAAAGAATAAAACCAAAAAAATACAATAAAAATAATAAATGTATCAGGAACAGCAGCAGCAGCAGCAGCGCAGCAGCAGTAGCAGCAGTAAGCAGCAGCAGCAGCAGCAGCAGCAGCAGCAGCAGCAGCAGCAGCAGCAGCAGCAGCAGCAGTAGCCATTAAAATGCTGTCTTCTGCCTGGTTGACTAGTTCTCAATGTGCCATAATATTCTCTGGCTGTTGGGTGGCCATGGTGACGGAAATGTCTGGAAAGTATTTCCCTCAGTATAGGTAGATTGTGATATTGAAGAGAGCAGAAGGCAGATGAGGTGTAAAAAACCCAACATTTTTTTTTTTCTACAAATGTTTATTGAAGACGTACATGCGCGCGAACCTGTGAATGTGTGTGTGTGTGTGTGTGTGTGTGTGTGTGTGTGTGTGTGTGTGTGTGTGTGTGTGTGTGTGTGTGTGTGTGTGTGTGTGTGTGTTTGTGTGTATGTGTGTGTATGTGTATGTGTATGTATGTGTGTGTCTGTGTGTGTCTGTGTGTGTCTGTGTGTGTCTGTGTGTGAATGTGTGTGTCTGCGTGTGTCTGTGTGTATGTGTGTGCAAGAGCATCATACTGGTGAATATACATGCTCACGAATGTGTCTGTGTATGTGTATGTGCGTGAGCATGTGTGTACTTGAGAGTTTTGTTTGTGTGTGTGTGTGTGTGTGTGTGTGTGTGTGTGTGTGTGTGTGTGTGTGTGTGTGTGTGTGTGTGTGTGTGTGTGTGTGCATTTGTGCATGGCAGTATGCATGCGTGCATGCACCACACACACAGAAACACACGTGCACACATGCACCTCCACACCCCCCAGATATGTAGATATAGATAGATAGGTATATATACATACATACATATATACATACATTTCCCCTCCTCACCCTACACACACACCAACACACTCACATAGATAACAACAGTCCACAAAACCAACAAACATACAGAAAAAATTAACAGGCAGCACAAATCAAAATACCCCGAAATAAGAAAAAAAAAAACAAACGAAAAAACAACCCGAAATTCTAGAAAAAAAAAATCACTAAAACAAAAACCACAAGTAATGATTAAACCCTCTACCGAAAACAATCAGTCCTCACAGCATCAGTCTGTCTCGCTTTCCTCGGTCAGAAAATAGACCAGCTGATGAATAAACCATGGACATATAGATCACTCCAGATGAAAGGCAGACAAACCAATCTATAATTCCTCTGTCTTCACAGTTCCTTGGTTCTAGTTCACAATGTATAAACATCTTTATTCTTGAAGAATAGAATCGGATATGCTTTCAGACAACACACACACACACACACACACACACACACACACACACACACACACCACACAACACAACATACACACACACACACACACACACACATCACAACACACACCACACACACACACACACACACACACACACGCAACACATACACTAACATACACATACACACACACAACACATAACACAAATGCAAAGGAGAGAGAGAGAAGAGAGAGAGGAGAGAGGAGAGAGAGAGAGAAGAGAAGGAGAGAGAGAGGAAGAGGAGAGAGAGAGAGAGAGAGAGAGAGAGAGAGAGAGAGAGGCAAGGCAAGGCAAGGCAAGGCAAGGCAAGGAAGAGAGAGAGAGAGAGAGAGAGAGAGAGGAGAGAGAGAGAGAGAGAGAGAGAGAGAGAGGAGAGAGAGAGAGGAGAGAGAAGAGAGAGACAGAGACAGACAGAAGACAGACAGACAGACAGACAGACGACAGACAGAAGAGAGGGGGGGGGGGTGCGTATGCCATCGTTTTTTTGCTCCTACCCGTTAGGTAGCCGCATTCCGACCGGGGAGGGTGTTCAAACACGACACCTGTGTGCCTGCAGTTCTTTTTTGTCATCTGTTCTTACTTCTTAGCCTGCTCTTTCCAAAGGTGGAACGGTTTTAACGTGTGCGCAAAACGTTCTGGGTGTGTTTGGACAATGGGTCTTGTTATAGTCTCATTCGAAGGACTTTAACATTCAATATGTTTTTTTCGTCAGACTGGAAAGAAAGAGCAAGGCTAGAAATGGATCCCAGAATCTCACAGACTTGGCAGGAGAACGTTTTAACCATCTTGCCTCCATCTTTCTCTGTGTCATTTACGATTAGTATGCTTACTGCATAATGGTCGTATTGTTACCATGTCTAGAACCATGTATATGCGATGTACTACATGATACCAACTGAATTTAGTAGCTACAAAACCTGATCCTAAACATTGAAAAACCAATGACATAATTATCAGTTGAGACATACGGTATTATGATACCTGATTCTAGTTGAGAATACGGCTTTGTGATAGGTTTCTTCTTCTGTTCTTCTTCACTTCTTCTCTATTCTTCTTCTTCTTCATCTTCCTCTTCTCTCTTCTTCATTCTTCGTCTTCGCTCTTCTTTTTTTCTTTCTTCTTTCATTCAACACTAGACACCATCACTAAAGGGGTGTGTCTGTTGCATGAACGAAAATGCATCCCGATGCCGTCAAGTGCCTAAGCCAGGCCCAGTGCATCCGACTTTGGTAAAGGGAAAAAAATGCTATTTTTAAGTCTTTCTGGAAAAAAGGCATAGGAATGGACAAGAAGGTAGAAAATCGACAAGAATGGGGTGTGACAGGATGAGAAGGTTAAGGCAGAAACATGGAGAGTGATAGAAAGAGGAAATTTCTAAGTAAGAAGGTTTGAGAGTTGGTAGAGTTGATAAGACTTCTAAACATTCCTGTGATCATTTTCTAATTGTACATAGCACACAAATCACATAAAAAGAAAGGCGAAACAGCTTTCCAATGAACAAAATCAGCAACTTATTATATATTTGCAAAACAGGCAAGCTTTAGCAAACCATCGCTCAACGTCTCCACCGAAAGACTAGCAGTCAAACCACCACGCAAGTTCTGCTGGGAAAAAAAAGGTAGTAGATTTTTGTTTCATGAAAAAAATCTTCACACAAAAAATCAGTGCTTAAAGTCAAAAGCTATCATACCATCTATAAAGGTTTTTTTTTGGTAGAGCCAGGATTTAAAAAAAAATATATTGCAAAAAATATGGCCCTAATCTTGAGGACTGAAAAAAACTGACACGCAATGTTATACAGCCGACAAATATTCACAATTTGTGCAGATTCTACAACAAGGCTGTGACTATTATTATACCTTGGCTGCATCTCATCTATTATTTTTTTTTAAATATCTTTCTGCTACCCTTTGGCTATTATACCTAACTCAGCAGGTGGTGTTATTACCGGGCCTGTATCACACAAGGCTCATTATTGTAGCAGTGTGAAAGCGTGCCTTTCTTCAGTGTCATCATTTTCTCATGAGTGACGGGGTGTTTTTCATAAGGAACAACAACGTCTCTTGAGTATTTTTGTTAGTTGTTTGTTTTTTGTTTTTCCCTGTGATCTTCGTCCTTTTAGCTATGCCCAGTGGAGCATGAAATTGGGAGAGTTTTTGTGACTTGTGGTGACGCACACGCGCGCTCACACGCGCGCGCGCCACACACACAAAATCTATGTCTTCTGTCTTCTGTCTTTGTCTCTGTCTCTTTCTGTCTCTCTGTCTGTGTTGTTGTGCGTGCTGTGCGTGCGTGTGTGCGTGTGTGCGTTGTGCCTGTGTCTGAGGGTATGTATGTGAGGAGTGTGTTGTGTACGTGCGTGCGTGCGTGCGTGCGTGCGTGTGTATATATAAATTATGTGAGTGCAAAGTGCGCGCATAACTGTATAATGATGAGATGATAGAGATGACGAACTGGGTTCATGACAGTGATGATGATGCTATGATTTGGTATGTACATTACTATTTGATTATATGTACAATGTTGACAGTTATTATAAGGAAATGTGTCATCACCACGCCACCACCCACCTTCTTTATTTTTGTTGCTTGTATTGTGGCCTATGGCCGAAGTACATTAAAAGCATTTCAGAGTTCAGAGTTCAGAGTTTCACTCTCTCTCTCTCTCTCTCTCTCTCTCTTCTCTCTCTCTCTCTCTCTCTCTCTCTCTCTCTCTCTCTCTCTCTCTCTCTCTCTCTCTCTCTCTCTCTCTCTCTCCTCTCTCTCCCCTCTCTCTCTCTCTCTCTATCTATCTATCTATCTATCTATCTATCTCTGTCTCTCTTTCTGGTTACAAAATTGTCAGTGGTACCCCCGCGGTCCGCAGGACAACAGGACAGGTGAAGATGAAGATGAAGGTGAAGGATACTACAGGCCCAGTAAAAACATCACTTGCTGGGTTAGCTGGAAAACCAAAGGGTAGCAGAAATAAGGATGAGATGGCAGCCAAGGTATAATAGTCACCGCCTTGTTGGGAATTGCCACAACATTATGAAGGATGTCTGCTACATAATATGCATGCCCATTTATATCTCCTCAACATTAGGGCCAGTTTGTACACTATTTTCTATTATCCTTGTTATAAAAAATACGTTTTATAGATAGTGTGATCGCTTTTGGCAGTAATACATCCATGTATCCATGGACTGTAGGGGGCGCAATTGAAGATTTTGAAACCAGGAAGCTGGTTTCAGAATCTTCAGTTATGCACCCACGGTCCACGGACTACGGGACAGGTGAAGGTAAAGACATTCATGTAAGAAATGACATGTTCGTGTGTAAATTTGGCAATAAAAACAATTCTTTGCTCCCGTTTTCTCCCATTAGACTTTGAGTGGGGGTGTGGAAGCTTGTCTTTCACATGAGATGACAGATGATAGCACGACGGGTTTTCATTATTTTTGTATCTTTCGTTTATAACGAAAAGAAATCAACGGAGATATTAACAGGTGTTTTTTTTCAATTTTACCAACTCTCAAACTCCATGGCACAGTGGTTAGCGCCTTGGATTACAGACTGGAAAGTCGCGGGTTTGAATCCCATAAAAGCCATTCATGTTTCTATCAATTCATAAGCATACCTATTGAAACAGAAATCTCAAGATATTTTTTCCAGAATATGAAGACGTTTGCTACTAGGGCAAAGAACAAAAGAAGTGGAAAGACAGGAGAATGATAGATTGGTTTGACTGCCTTTCATCTGATTGATCTGTCCATGGTTTATTCATCAGCTGGTCTATTTGTGACGCTCCACCACGAAATGAGTCTTTTAGCACCTAACCCACTTTTCCGCTAGGAGCCATTGTATGCAGGTGGGGTAAGGTTACTGATTTTTAGATTTGGATTAATTATAAAACTATAGCCATTATTCTACATTCTAATGAAATATCAAGGCATAACTTTGTTTTCTTTTGCCTTTAAATGACTCTTAAAAATACTCAAGCCTCAATTCTGACCACCTTTTAGGATGCTAAACTTGCCAATTTCTCATTTTGAGATGTCCTGCAGTACATAATTTTAAGTTGTAGTAACTGTTGATAGAAATGTCCGATTTTCAATCTGTTTTTTGTATGATACAGCTATTTCATTGCAAATTAGTAGAATGCCAATAACTAAAACTGACCTCTGGTGCAATGCGACTCATGATGTGGTGGAGCGTCACATTTGTGAGAAGGAAAGGGAGACTGATGTGGTGAAGGCTGATTGTTATTGATAGAGGTTCTAATTATGGTGTGTGGTTTGTTTTTTTGTAGTTTCTTGTTTTTCTAGCAATTTGTTCTTCCTTTCTCATCTCTGTTATTTTCTTTTTATTTTTTGTTATCTCTTCTCTTCTTTTCTCTGTGTATGTTGATCGAGCTTACTGGTGTTGTTTTTTTGTTTTGCCTGAGGGTGTGTGTGTGTTGTGTGTGTGTGTGTGTGTGTGTGTGTGTGTGGTGTGTGTTGTGTGTGTGTGTGTGTGTGTGTGTGTGTGTGTGTGTGTGTGTGTGTGAGTGTGTGTAAGTGTGTGTAAGTGTGTGGGTGTTGTGTGTGTGTTGTGTGTGTGTGTTGTGTGTGTGTGTGTGTGTGTGTTGTGTGTTGTGTGTGTGTGTGTGTGTGTGTGTGTGTGTGTGTGTGTGTGTGTGTGTGTGTGTGTGTGTGTGTGTGTGTGTGTGTGTGTGTGTGTGTGTGTGTGTAAGTGTGGTAGTGTTAGTGTGTTAATTCTTTTTGGGGAGGTTAAATTCTTTTATATCGAGGATAATGGAATAAGCATACATGTGGGTTTTTTTTCATCCAGTCCCCGTGTGTATGCACTTTTGTCAATGTCGATTGTCTACACTGACACACAATGGCCTACTCTTACGAAAAGCGGAACAGGATTTAAAGTGTGCGCAAGATGTTCTGCGTGCGTTCGCACACGGGGCCTGGGTTAATGTTATTGTGTGTGTGTGTTTTAGTGTTATTGTGTGTGTGTATGCGTGCGTGCGTGCGTGCGTGCGTGTGTCGGGGGGCGGTTGGAGAAGAAACTGCATATGTGTATGTGTGTATGTTTGTGGATGTATGTGTGTATGCACGCGCACAATCACACACACACACAAGCGGGTGCACACACACACACACACACACACACACACACACACACACACACACACACACACACACACACACACACACACACACACACACACACACACACAATCACATATAAACATAAACACACACACATACACACACACGCACACACACACACACACACACACACACACGCACGCACACAACACACACACACACACACACACACACACACACACGCACACACACACACACACACACACACACACGCACACACACACACACACATAGAGGCAGGAGTGTTAACAGAGAAACCACTACACAGTATCAGTGTAAACAAACAAACCACTACAGACTATCAGTGTAAACAAACAACTACAGACTATCAGTGTAAAACCACTACAGACTATCAGTGTAAAACCACTACAGACTATCAGTGTAAAACCACTACAGACTGTGAGTGTAAACAGACAAACCACTACATACTATCAGTGTAAACAGACAAACCACTACATACTATCAGTGTAAACAGACAAACCACTACAGACTGTGAGTGTAAAATCACTACTTATTAACAGCGTAAACAGACAAACCACTACAGACTATCAGTGTTAAGCCACTACATACTAACAGTGTAAACAAACAAACCTCTACAGACTATCAGTGTAAAATCACTACATACTAACAGTGTAAACAAACAAACCTCTACAGACTATCAGTGTAAAATCACTACATGCTAATAGTGTAAACAGACAAACCACTCAGACTATCAGTGTAAAACCACTACATACTAACAGTGTAAACAGACAAACCACTACAGACTATCAGTGTAAAACCACTACATACTAACAGTGTAAACAGACAAACCACTACAGACTATCAGTGTAAAACCACTACATACTAACAGTGTAAACAGACAAGCCACTACAGACTATCAGTGTAAAACCACTACATACTAACAGTGTAAACAAACAAACCTCTACAGACTATCAGTGTAAAATCACTACATACTAACAGTGTAAACAGACAAACCACTACAGACTATCAGTGTAAAACCACTACATACTAACAGTGTAAACAGACAAACCACTACAGACTATCAGTGTAAAACCACTACATACTAACAGTGTAAACAGACAAACCACTACAGACTATCAGTGTAAAACCACTACATACTAACAGTGTAAACAGACAAACCACTACAGACTATCAGTGTAAAACCACTACATACTAACAGTGTAAACAGACAAACCATTACAGACTATCAGTGTAAAATCACTACATACTATCAGTGTAAACAAACAAACCTCTACAGACTATCGGTGTAAACAGACAAAGCACTACAGACTAGCAGTGTGAATCATGCATGAGATCGTAATGGAAGAAGAGCAACAACACAGGCAGAAGGAGGGAAGGACATTGGTATCCATTAAGAACTGATGTGTACAGATGTCCCAGAGACATCAGTGTTTTGTTTGGAGTTGTCTGTTCTCTCTGCGTCTATTCTCTCGTTTGTGTCTGTCTCTGTTCTCTGTCTTGTTGTCTCTGTTGTTGTCTGTCTGTTGGGGTCTCTGTCTGTCTGTCTGTCTGTCTGTCGTCTTCTCTCTCTGTCTCCTTTGTCTGTCTCTCTGTCTGCTGTCTTCTGTCTCTCTTCTCTCTCTCTCTCTCTCTCTCTCTCTCTCTCTCTCTCTCTCTCTCTCTCTCTCTCTCTCTCTCCTTCTCTCTCTCCTCTTCTCTCTCTCTCTCTCTCTCTCTTCTCCTCTCTCTCTCTCTTCTCTCTCTCTCTCTCTCTCTCTCTCTCCTCTAAAGAGATTTCTATCTGTTCCTTTACATGCATCAAACCATCTAGTTTACGGGGAAAGTGGTAGATATCCGTTATACATAAGGACATATATAAAAAGCATTAAATACTGGTTAAAACTTCTTAAACAACCAGCTTCTAGAATATGTAGACAGGCTTATGAAATGCTAATCTTACAACATGAATCTGGTCGACTCAATTGGGTGTCAAATGTACAGAAAACTTTATGTGTGAATGGATTTGGTATTGTGTGGCTGAGTAGAGACGTAGGATGTGAATATAGTTTCATTAATGAATTTAAAGATAGACTTATTTCATGCTACAAACAGAACTGGCATTCGGATTTAGAAAATAATG
>CM060332.1:55575081-55585081 GCA_030674155.1 Stramonita haemastoma | reverse complement strand
CGGCGTGGGAACAGCAGTACGGGAACGTCACAGAAGACGAGGCAGCAAAAAAAAAAAAAAAAAAAATCCTGTTCAGCTTTTCGTAAGAGTAGGCCATAGTGCGCCGGTGGGAACAGATGACTTGATTTACAAAACTGCATACACACGGGGACTGGATTTTAAAAAAAAAAGCATATGAGTGCTTATTCCATTATCCTCGATAGAAAAGAATGAATAAATAAATAAAATAAATAAAAGTTTCGTGGTAGAGTGTCACATTATTGGGATATTTCTCCCCTGCCTGTCACGCCGCCCACTCCACCTACTTTTCCTTACTGTTTGTTTTTTGTTTCTGTCATTTCTTCTCTGTTCTTCAGAGGTCAAATACAAAAATCAATGATATGGCTTCTGTCTGTGTCTAAGTTTGTATTTTTGCTGTTGCTTCGTGTGTGCACGTAATTGCAGGCATGTGTGTGCTCTTGTAATCTTGTATTTCGAGGATAATGCAATAAGCGTTTGTGTGGATTTTTTTACATCTAGTCCCAGTGTGTATGCAGTTTTGTCAGTTTTGTCATCCGTTCCCACCGTACCGGCACACGATGACCTACTCTACCGAAAAGCGGAAGGGGTTTTAACGTGTGCGCAAGATGTTCTGCGCGCGTTCGTACATGGGACCTCGGTTTATAGTCTCATCCGAAGTACTTTTTGGGGAGAGTGGAGTCTGCACTGATGTTATCTCTAGGGGAAAATATCCCCTTGAACGGGAATCGAACCCGGGTCGTCAGATTGCGAGTGCAATGTTTTGACCACTAGACCACTAGGCTACCGTGTGTGTGTGTGTGTGTGTGTGTGTGTGTGTGTGTGTGTGTGTGTGTGTGTGTGTGTGTGGTGTGTGTGTGCGTGCGTGCGTGCGTGCGTGTGTGTTTGTGTGTGTGTGTGTGTGTGTGTGTGTGTGTGTGTGTGTGTGTGTGTGTGTGTGTGTGTGTGTGTGTGTGTGTGAGTATTTGCTTAGTTATATTTGTTTGTTTGTTCTCTTGTTTATTTAACTATTTGTTGGTTTGTTTGTTCGTTTTTGTGTTCATTGTTTTCCCAATCATCTGGCTGAATCTCTAAAGTTCACTGATGATGAGATTTGTGTTGTATAATCTTCATGCCATTGTCAAGGCAATCATACACTGTCTTCAAGTTTCATCCAGTCTGCTTTAACTCTATGACTGTGTGACCCTTTTAGTCAAATTTACAAACATACTTTAAACGGAAAAAAGCAAAAGTTCTTCTGATTTTGTTATTCAGAATAAGAAACATATCAACTCAATATGTATTTTCTTATGTTGACTGAAAAGACGACATTTTAACAATGTAATTGTCACATTTATCTGACATTTGCAGATCCTATGATCATTTTTTTCAGCTTTAAAGGAAATGAGAAGAACAAGATTGTTCATTCTGCATACGAAAATCAGTATTATTCTCAGTTTTTTGCTTTTTCTCTTTACCATTTTCCGTTTACTTGTTGATAGATAAACAAGACACAGAGGAGAACTGATGCAAAACATTTTTACTAGTGGTTTTAAATCTTAACATGTTCAACATATCTATTAAAAAAAAAAGTTAGACCAATCCATTTTTGTGCATCTTGCTTGAAACACTACAGGTAAAACCATCACTCAAGATCAGGTGGAGAAAGGTAGGCAAGTGATTGGGGTTTTTTTTCCTGGTAGATTTCAAACACTCCTCTGTGTAGATTCTTTAACAACTGTGTTAACCCACTAAGCTTTCCTGCCATTTATCGAGGAGAGAGCTGCTACAGTGATGAAAGAATCGGTAAAATAATGCACTAATATTAAAGATAGATAAGCCTACCATGCGTGTGTAGAAGCTGCTATTATTCACAATGTTGCGCACACCCAAGCAACACGTGCACAAAGTAACCAGCCTGCCATCTCAATTTCCTTCCCCTACCCTGTAGTTGTTTGCCTAACCCAGCAGGTGGTATTATTACCTGGGCCTGGATTATGCAAGGGCCATTATGATGGTGGTGTGAAATATAGCTTCCCCTTGAGTAATCATTTCCTCAAAAGTGATGGCAGTATTTTTTTTCTATAAAGGCTGCAGCATCTCTTCATCACCCTGTTTTGTATTCTTTATCATTGTGGTCATACCCACTGGAGCCAAAAATTGTATCCTGCTATGTTGTCAAACAGACTTATGCACACACACACATACGCGTGCGCGCGCACACGCACATACACACACAGACACATATGCATACAAACGCAAACAGTCGCACAACATCTTCCCATGATCACACACAGACACAGACACAGACACAGACACAGACACACACACACACACACACACACACACACACACACACACACACACACACACACACACACACACACACACACACACACACACACACACAAACGTGCACCCACATGCACATGCAGGGCAAACACACACAGATAGACACATGCACACACACATACACACACACGCGCGTGCATACACATACACACACACTCACACACAAGCACACACACGCGCGGGCGCTCACACATTCCATTATGCTCGATATAAAAAGAATAATATTTTTTTAAAACACACATACTCAAAATTAATTCACACACAATCACACATTCTCACGCACACACATACACACATACAACAACAAAAAATAATGGGTAGGCGCTGCACTTGTGGTGACGCGCTCTCCCCGGGGAGAGCAGCCCGAATTTCATGCAGAGAAATCTGCTGTGACATAAAGTGGTATAATAAAATAAAATAAATAAAATAAAATAAAATAAAATACTTACACACATATATCCACTTACACAGACACGCACGCACACACACACACATGAGTGCGATTGCAATTCTAAAATAAGACAATATTTCTTTTAATAAGATAAAGAATGAAGTTAAACAAGTAATTTCCTTCTATCACCATCTTCAGCATCCTGATTATAATACTCTTTAAACTAACTTCCCCTTTCACTTTTCACAGATATATCAGCTAATTCATATCATCTTGTGGTCTAGACTGAGAACACAAATATTTGTAGTCAGTAAACACCGTTATCCTTCATCACAACTTTAGCAAAAGCAACTTAACTATAATGACTACATTTTTTTTCTGTCTTCTCCACCTGAAATCACATAATTATTTTCTACCCAGCCTCCTACAAATTCTAAGATGGCTCTCTGGCTGTTGATCATAGTCACATAAATATGTTATAGCAGGCATCCCTCAGTCTCGGAAGACTATGGATTTACGTTGTAGGCTCTAGAGCGCAAAGCCTGAGTAAGTAAGAAGGGCAAGCTGTTACCCATGCAGCAGATCCCCCACTCCCACCTCTTTCTCTCCACATCTCTGGAATGGTCCATAAGGAAGATAATTACGTTACGTATGGTTTCAGTGCCGTCGTGGGATCCGCCAGAGCGTTGCTGTGTACAGCCCCGAACCGCCCAGAGGACTCCAACTCCCCGATTTTTCCTCAGGGATGGTGTCTAAACACGACACCTGTGTGCATAGTTTTTTTATTTTTTATTTTGTTGTCTTCCACTCCTACCGGCACACACGAAAGACAGACGTGTGCGCAAGATGTTCTGCGTGCATTTGCACACGGGACCTTGGTTTAAAGTTTCATCCGAATGTCATAAAATGTTATGCAATGAATATGATTATAGACATCTCGCCTCCTGTTTAAAGGAATTTTTCCAAATGTGTAATATTCTCAGACAGTGGAACAACCATGGTGAATGAAATGTCTTGAAAACATCTTCCTTGGTAAGAGGTGATAGTTTTAGAAAACATAGCAAAAGGCAGAATGTAAACGTAGGATATACTTTTTGATAAAAAGAATTGAATGTAGTGTCCCATCATAAGTTTCTGTAATTCAGAATGTTTTAAACCATACTCCAGAATTCAGACATATTCTGTCTTTCGTGTGTGCCGGTAGGAGCGAATGATTTTTGCCTATTATTTTCATGTCCTATCTGTCACTGGCTTAAACATCTGAAACTCCCATCACCCTGTCAAAGTGTATAACCTTTATAAGTGAGTGCACGCGCGTGTGCGTAGGTGAGTGTGTGCGTGCGCGCGCGCGCGTGAATGTGTGTACATTCAAATTTGCTAAGACTATTAATCGTTATTGATTGCTTGTGTGTTGTATAGGTTGAATGCAAGTGCTTTGATTTGTTTTTGTTTTTTTGCAAGATATAGCGCTAAATAAATTCCATTATATTATTATTATTATTATTATTATTATTATTATTATTATTATTATTATTATTATATCATTATTATCTATTATTATCATTATTATTATATTATTATTATTATTATTATTATTATTATTATTATTATTATTATTATTATTATTTATTATTATTATTATTATCATTATCGTTATTGTTATTGTTATTATCATTATTATTATCACTATCATTATTATTATTATTATTATTATTATTATTATTATTATTATTATTATTATTATTATTATTATTATTATTATTATTATATATTATTATATATATTATCATATATTATTATTATATTATTATTATTATTATTATTATTATTATTATATTATTTATTATTATCATTATTATGTCATTTTAGGGAAAAGAGGAGACAGACTAATGGGGCAAAAACAGAGAGATAAAGAAAGATACAGAAGGGATTGGACAGAGGAAAAAAGCAGAAAAAGTTGTGAAGAGGACGCGGACAGAAAGGAGGAGATGTCAAACTGTTAAAAGCAGCAGGGGGAATGCTGTCATAAGACAGGATGTTTATAGCAGAGGGTGTTAAAGGAAGATGAACACAACAGTGCTATACAAACAACATGAACAAACAACCACTAGAACAAAATCCTTAAAGGGTTGTTTGATAACACAACTGCCAGCAAAACAAAACAATACTTGCAATGCAACTATAAGTAAACCCCTGAAATATTTGAAATATTCACTATATTTTTGGTTTGAAAAAAAAATGACAAAAGCAGTTTTCTGTAGCTATACTAAAATAGAAATGCGTAAAATTGAAAAATAATATGAACTTAAGTTCTTGACATCCATAAACTAGTGTGTCCACAGAGAGTTCCTCTGAAGTCTGCAGAACACTAAACTGGATAAAGTATGTAATATCATCAGGGGAAATAATGGAAAATGGGTTCTGTAAACATTGTGAAATTGATCACAAAAGTCTTTACAGACAAAACAGAACATGTTTGTGCTATCAAGAGAATGCTTACTCTCTTTTATACACCCTTATTCCTTAGATTTGATTTGATTTATTTTTTATTTGATTGTTCATTTATATCGAGATCATGGAATAAGCACTGTTGTGCTTTTTTAATCCAGTCCCGTGTGTAAGCAGTTTTGTAAATGTCACTCTTCCCACCGCACACGATGGCCTACTCTACGAAAAGCGGAACAGGATTTAACTTAGAAAGTAAAGCTGCATGCTAGGCATTAGGAAGATACAACAATTAACATTTATAGCTTATGATAATTTAGCACTAGAATTACATATGTCCAGTTTTGCACTACCATCCTTACTTTTTAAATAAAGTAATGATCTTGAATCTGAAGCAGATCTTGTATTTTTCTTATAATTATTCATGGTCAAACTTATGAATGAACACTGGCTTGAGACTTTGAAAATTTACCCATTGTAGCTACTTTGAGCCTTTTTAAGCAATATAATCACATTCTAAAATTGTTTTATTCATTCATCTTATTCTATTCTTTAATGTTGAGAATAATGGAATAAGCGCTCGTGTGCTGTTTTATATCCAGTCCCCGTGTGTAAACAGTTTTGTAAATCATGTTATCTGTTCCCACCAGGCACACAATGGCGTACTCTCACAGACCCATTAACTATTTTACGTCATTTGTAGGCTATAAACCCAAAGATAAGGATCAGTCAAAATCCCTATTCTCTGCCACAACGTCAGAAAAAAATCACCTGTATTGATATGTCTTCTTTCTCTTTTCTACTCACTATCACTCAGAACTTCTCCAGCCTCCCACTAGTTGTATGATGGCTCCCTGGTTGCTGGTCATAACCATACACCATGTCATAAACACACACACACCAAGCCATAGCAACGCCCAGTGCCTCTGCAGTCTTCTGTCTGGCTGGCCATGTCCAAATGTGCAATATTCTCTGGCAGCTGGGAAGAGTGGGATATGGGGGGTGGGGGGGTGGGGTGGGCAAGCTGAATAAAATGTCTTTGCAATGTTTGCTCCAGATTGAAAGAATGGTAAAGCAAAAAAGAAAAAAAAATGCAGACTGTGAATAAAGAACGAAGATTTGGGATGAATGGAGTAATATTTAGTAATCCAACGCAAAAATTTGTGATAAAGTTGATTCAAAAAGAAATTTCTTATGTTTGGACACTATTGGTTTAAGAGAAAGAAACAGACAGCAGACAGCAGACAGACAAACAAATACGGAGTAAAGGAAGGTATACAAAAGAATGATAAAGGAAGCAAATGCAGGGGAAAAATAAAAGGAAGCAAATGCAGGAAAAATAATTATAAAGGGAAGCAAATGCAGGGGGAAAATAAAGGAAGCAAATGCAGGAAAAATAATTATAAAGGGAAGCAAATGCAGGAAAAAAACTATAAAGGGAAGCAAATGCGGGAAAAAAATAGAAAGGGAAGCAAATGCAGGAAAAAAATTATAAAGGAAGCAAATACAGGGAAAAAATTATAAAGGGAAGCAAATGCATTAAAAAAAAATATAAAAGGAAGCAAATGCATTAAAAAAAATTATAAAAGGAAGAAAATGCAGGAGAAAAAAAAATTAAAAAGGAAGCAAATGTAAGAAAAAAGTTAAAAGGAAGCAAATGTAAGATAAAGAATGTAAAAATCAAATATAAGAAAAAAATATAAAGGAACAAAATAAGAAAAAAAAATTATAAAAGGAAGCTAATGCAGGAAAAAAAATTACACGGAGGAATTAAAGAGAAAGAAGATGTTGGGAAAATCATGTTTAAAGCAGCAAGGTTAACGCCACTGTGGCACTCAGCTCGTGTTTATAGGAGAAGGGAGGGAGGTGGGGGTTAAAGCAAAATAAACAACAAATTGTCCGTTGAAAATATGAAACTATAAATAACAGACAAAACTTCTTCAATGCTGCATAACTAGCTATTGATATCCAAACAATTAAAAAGCACGCTTAACTTAATGTGCTTGTCAATTTTACAAAATGTTATATATGATGTTTATAATGGGCTTTTTTGAATGCGTTAATACTTGTGCGTGTATCTATTAGTGTGCTTATGTTCATGCAAGAGCATGTGGATGTGTACTCATGTCTCAAGATTATCTTGTATATTTAAGCACATATGCATAAAAACGCAGGCACACACTGACACACACTAACACAGACATGGAGAGCGCGCGCGCACGCACACCACAGACACACACAGACACAGACACAGACAACAGACACACACACACACACACACAACACACACACACACACACACACACACACACACACACACACACACACACACACACACACACACACACACACACCTCCACCCCCCCCCTTACCCCTACACACACACAAAATAGAAAGACCGCTGAGCAATAAGACGAATACAAAACAACAAACAACAGAAAATAATGATCCCACCAGACAGTCGCAAGGAGTGTTAGCAGACAAAGCACTACAGACCAGCTGTGTGAATCATGCATGAGATCGTAATGGAAAAAGAGCAACAACACAGGAAAGACGGTGGCAGGATGGTTAAGACGTTCGCCTGCCAATAATTATGTAAACTGCGAGTTTCTGGGTTCGCACCCAGCTCGCCCTTTCTTCCCAGTTTGACGAAAAAATCGAACTGAATGTCAAAGTCATTCGGATGAGACAATAAACGAGGTCCCGTGTGCGAACGCACGCAGAACATTTTCGCGCACACGTTAAAATCCGCTCCGCCTTTCCGAAGAGCAGGCCATCGTGTGCCGTTAGGAGCGGATGACAAAATTATAAATATAAATTATTAAGTACACGACAACATTTCATCAATAAAGATTTATAAATACTCAGATCCGTGATATGTCCTCGACTAAAAGCTTTCGAACAAAGATTTAAACTTAATTGTTACGTAAACATTATAAAAAGTTATAAGAAAAACTTAGAAGTTAATCTCTTTTAAAAAAAAAAAAGGAATACAGTGTAGATATTTAGGAGACAGATGAGAGTGGTTAGGGGGGAGAGGATGTCAAGGGTGGGATGGAGGTGGAGAAGGAGGGAATGGGTTGCGGGATGCCAGGGTAATTCAGCTGACAGAGGCTGATGGTAGAGCAGTGTTTGGGATTCTGGACAGACGAGTGACCCTATATGCTTTGTGATAGTGTGCAATGGTTTTTTGTCTGCAATAGAAACTTGATCGTTCTGTGTCACCTGTGCGTCAGTTTCGTGTTTGCTGTCTCTGTCTGTTAGTCTCTGATCAACGTCGATGCGTCGCTCTGTCTGTTGTCTTCTGTTGTCTGCTTCTGTCGTTGTCTCCTCTCTTCTGCTCTTCTACTTTTCTTTCTCTCGTTTCTTTCTAGTCTTCTCTCGTCTCTCTCCTCTCTCTCTCTCTCTCTCTCGTCTTCTTTGTCTGCTGTCGTGGGCGTCGCTCCGATCTGTCTCTTCTGTCTGTCCTCTCTCCTCCTCTCTCTCCTCTCTCCCCCTCCTCATCCCTCCTCCTCTCCCACTCTCTCTCTCGCCCTCCTTCCCTCTCTCCTCCCATAAAATAAATAAAATAATAATAAAAAATAATATAATATTATATAATTAATTATAGCAATAGAAAATAGTGGGAATCATGTAACATTAAATCGTTTCATCAATAAATGATGCATTAAGATATTTAATATATTATAATGATTTTAAGTGCTGTATTTATTTAAATAAAATAATAGAGAAGCTATGATGATATATAATGTTCATAAAACACTCCAAAGTTAAAATGCAAGAGTGGCCTCTTGGAATGCTTTTCTTCATTTACCAGACATATTCTCCGTCTTTTTCTTACTTTTCCTAATTTGCTTTTCAAGTTCCTTGCACAAAACTCATTTTCAGCATGCTGTAACATATGTTCATGCATTCCAATAATTCTGAAGCATATCCACCCCAATAGAAGATCTGATAATATTCTTTCATTATGGAGATGCTTACATGTATAAGAGACTGGTTCAAAGGAGTTGGGAAGACAGAGGAATGATAGATTGGTTTTGTCTGCCTTTCATCTGGATTGATCTGTCCATGGTTTATTCATCAGCTGGTCTATTTTGAATGGGGGACGGGAGACTGATGCCGTGAAAACTAATTTCTAGTGGTAGAGGTTCTAATCAGGATGTGAGATTTCTTTGTGTATCTTTTTCTGATTTATTTTCTGTTCCTAATGTGTTTCTTTTTTGTGTGGGCAACCATTATTTTCTCGTTTTCTCATTGTTTTCTTGTTTATTTCTTTTTTTTTGTAATGTGTTCTTTGACTTCTTCTAATTTTCGTTGTATTCTTCTTCTTCTTTGCATTCCTCTTATTACTACTATTTTTTTTTTATTCTACTTTATTCTTTTTTGCGTCTTCTTTGCATTTTATTCTTTTGCGTTTTCTTCTTCGCATTCGTCTTCTTTGCAAACGCAGGCAGAACATCTTTCGCTCACAATAAAACCTTTTCCATCTTTCAAAATATAGACATAAGGCTGGCAGAAACAGATAACAAGATTTACAAAACCGCATCAATATGTACTGGATGTGAAAATACACATGCATACTTATTCCGTTATCTTTTAAAAAATAAAAAAAGAATGTATAGGTAAATTCATCAAGGTAAATTGCAGCAAAGTAGAGTTTAAAAAACAAACAAACACCTGTTCCATGAAGTTATCATTTTACATGAATGAGTTATCTCCCATACTATTAATATAGTTTTCAAACTTGATGAAAAGTATAAGAATGAATAGATTATGGTGTTTCTGTTTCATAGACTTAGGACAGGATAAGCT
>CM060332.1:55557581-55562581 GCA_030674155.1 Stramonita haemastoma | reverse complement strand
TGCATGAAGTTGCATTGTACTTCATTATCATATTTTCTATGTATAAAGAAAAACTTTGGATTTTTCCCACTGGAAAATGTAATTTCAGCGCACTCTTCCTTTCCCTGTATGCTGCTGATATGTTTTCTTTATTTCATAGTTCTCCTAGAAGGTTTTGATCTCACTGTTTTATTTGGAACTATTTCCTCATAGAGAGAATCAGTAATTCCCGTAGAGAAATCTGCCGTGGAAAGTGTTTATTCTGTGGGCTCTTTCATGTGGGTTTCAACACATGTTGCATATAGTGTCTTGAGTTACCTGGTCATTCAATAGCTTGTATTGCACATCTTGATTTATGTCTTATGCAGGGACCTTACCTTTTGCCACCAAACTGTTTACTAAAAAAAAAAGATAAAAGAATAATAAACAACAGACTCAAACCTAAGATTCTGCTTACCATCAATATGATATAAATGACTTATTTATAGAAAAAAAAGTGGCATGACAGTCCCTGAACAAAATAACAAACAGGCTTATAAAATGCTGATGGTCATAATTATGCTTATTAATTACAAATCTTGATTTTTTGTAGAAAGGTATAAACGGTTTCATAAAATTAAAAAGGGAAGGAATTATATTATCTAACTTTTATTTCTGAAGTTTCCAACAAAGGAAGGTTTATACTGATTATATTAATTGTGACCGTCTAACACTAAGTCTGAAAGTAACTTTGGCATTTTTGCGGAACAAAAAAAAAAGAGAGAACACTAACATACAATCAACAAACATTAAAGCCATAAGCGTTGTTACAGACACAGGCAGACAAACAAAGATACAAAGTTAAAGAAACAAGGGGAGTAAGTTAGACAATATCAAACAGAAAGGGAAAGAACAAGCTCTGGTCCATTGACAAAAGAAAAAAAGAAAGAAGAAACCCACTTTCTAAAAAAAAAAGCCAATTGGAGAGATTCATGACACAGACAATGAAGGCATTTTTCAGCAGTACACTGCATGAAACATTCCCTCTCCCCTCTCCAGTTGTCATGGTTACAATGTATGGCTGGAAACATCAAGTCACTGACCCTTTTTTCTCTTTTTTTTCTTTTCTTCTTTTATTCTTTCATTTCAAGCATCATCTAATATCACTAATAGTGAAAAGACGTAAAATCTAAAGAATGAACGAACTCGTATGCTTTTTTACATCCAGTCCCCGTGTATATGCAGTTTTGTCAATTCTACCATCCGTTCCCACCGACACACACACAATGGCCTACACTTCCGAAAAGCAGAATGGGTTTTAAGTGTGTGCAAGAAATAATGCATGCGTTCGCACACGGTTTATAGTCTCATCCAATTGACATTTCAGGGGAGTCGAGTCGGCACTGATGTTAACTCCAGAGTTTTGAGGGGAGGAGAGTCGGCACTGATGTTAATTCCAGAGAAAAAATCCTCTCTAACGAGATTCGAACCCGGATCAGTAGATCACGAACGCATCGCTCTAACCACCAGGCTATCCCGTCCCCCTTTAGAAAACTGGCTATCCTCTACATTTGCATTAAGCAAAAACTTGTCGTTTAGTCCGTCTGATAGGGAAACAATATAGTTGCATGCAGGAAAAAGAAAAAAAAAATGGGTAGGCGCTGCACATGTGGCGACGCGCTCTCCCCGGGAGAGCAGCCCGAATTTCACGCACAGAAATATGCTGTGACATAAAGTGGTACAAAATACAAAAACTGTATTATTTAGACAAAGTGCTCTCAGAATATGCGCGTTATCTTCTCCATCCATAATCATGCAGGAACTGTACACTAAGACACCGTCCTCTCAGAATTAATAACGCTATCTTTTGCATCTTAATCTTCTGGACTAGTTCATTCAAGATTCTTTACTGGTGAATGTTCCATGTGGTGAAACAATGTTTTAAAAAATATCTTGATTTAAAAAAAAAAATCCCAGTGACATTCCTTTTCAATAAAAGATTTAACCTGCTTTTACTAATGTGCATACATAATTATAAGCATGCGTTGACGAATATGAATACTCTGTCTGTCTCTCTATCTCTCTGTCTCTTTGTCTCTCCGTTTCTCCGTTTCTCTGCCTCTGTCTCTCTTTCTCTGTCTCTCTCTCTCTCGCTCGCTCTCGCTCTTGCTTTCGCTCTGTCTCTGTCTCTGTCTCTCTCTGTCTCTCTTTGTCTCTCTCTGTCTCTCTCTCTGTGTCTGTCTGTCTGTCTGTCTGTCTGTCTGTCTGTCTGTCTGTCTGTCTGTCTGTCTGTCTGTCTGTCTGTCTGTCTCTCTCTCTCTCTCTCTCTCTCTCTCTCTCTCTCTCTCTCTCTCTCTCTCTCTCTCTCTCTCTCTCTCTCTCTCTCTCTCTCTCTCTCTCTCGCTCGCTCGCTCGCTCGCTCTCGCTCGTCTCTGCTCTGTCCTCTCTCTCTCTCTCTCTCTCTCTCTCTCTCTCTCTCTCTCTCTCTCTCTCTCTCTCTCTCTCTCTCTCTCTCTCTCTCTCTCTCTCTCTCTCTCTCAGACTAGACAGACAGACAGACAGACAGACAGACAGACAGACAGACAGACAGACACAGAAAGACAGCTCAATTTCCGATCCTTGTCTAGCACTCACATACCTTTTCTCTTTCCTTCCTCCATGCCTTCCATTGACTGACAGAAAGACATTCAGAGTTCACTGCAGAAGAGCAGACCATGGCAATGGCATTCTGCCTCTTTCGAGACTAGGAATGGGTCTCTGCAATCAGTTCCTAACACCACTCTTTCTTGGACAAATTGAAGTGTCCCTCATCTGATTTATTATTTGTTTGCAGGCTGGACAGTTCTGTATACAGGTCTATAATGTGCGCTTTTGTTGTTTGGGGGGGGGGGGGGGGGGGAGGGGGGGGGGACGGGGAGGAAGGGATGTGGGTTTTGTTGTGGTGGGTATTTTTTTTTGGGGGGGTTGTTATTGCTTTTCTCGTCCAATAGTTTATCGTACCTGCATTTTGTCTGTTGGTCTTTATTTTGTGTTTTAGTCTGTCTGGGTGTTAGAATGTCCCTGTCTCTGCCTCTCTGTCTCTTTCTTTCTGTCTCTCTCTGTCTCTCTCTGTCTCTCTCTGTCTCTCTGTCTCTTTCTCTCTTTGTCTCTCTCTCTCTCCTCTCTCTCTCTCTCTCTCTCTCTCTCTCTCTCTCTCTCTCTCTCTCTCTCTCTCTCCTCTCTCTCTCTCTCTCTCTCTCTCTCTCTCTCGTGTGTGTGTGTGTGTGTGTGAGTTAGGTTTGTTGTTGTTCTTTCCCCCCTTTTATCAAACTTATGTTGTATGGGACTATTTTGATGACAGATGGTGGTGGATTGATGTTTTCAGTCATTCAACCTCATCATGTTCTCATGTTTGCTCTTTAATCATTGCGCCTTTTTTTTTTTTTTTTTTTTTTTTTTTTTTTTTTTTTGCTTTGTTTTGTTTTTGTTTGTTTATTTGTTTTTTGTTTGTTTTGTTTTTGTTTTATCATCCAAATCAAAATAATCATTGATTCTTACTCCATATTTTGTTTCTGAATGAGTGCCTTTTTATAACATTACCTTAATATTGTATCTCTGTCGTATTCCTTACCTGTTGTTGTTCTTTCTCCCCTTTATCAAAATCTTGTTTTATGGGACTTATTTGATGTTAGATGGTGGTAGATTGATGCTTTCAGTCATTTAACCTCATCATATTTTCATGTTTACTCTTAATTATTGCGCCTTTTCTTTGTTTTGTTTTGTTTTTGTTTTTTCTTTGTTTTTCTTGCTTTCTTTATTCAACTCAAAATCATCATTGATTCTTACTTCTCATTTTCGTTTCTGAATCAGTGACTTTATAACATTACCTTAATATTGTATCTCTGTGTTAATTCTTGCCTGTTGTTTGATACTTGGTATGGTTCCTTACTTTTGGTATTTGGATCATTATAATTGTTGATTTTATTTATATTTTTATTAGCAGTATCTCCCCCCCCCCCTCCAATAAGGATATTAGTTAAAAAAAAAATTCCCCCTTTTATCCAAATGTATGATTTATGCCACATGTATAATTTTTGACAGATGGTGGTGGATTGATGTTTTCAGTTGTTTATTCTCTTCTCTTGTTTGCTCTTTACCTGTTAACACTTTTCTATTCTTTCATTATCAAAATCTTTTATTGTGACTTCTGATTTTTGTCTTCTGATCGAGTGCATTTTTATTACCTTATCATATATAGTGTCCTTATTCTTGTGTGTTGTTTGGTTTGCATAAAGCTTTATTGTTTAGTATTTTTTCAACTTGATGTATCCCTGAAAAGGGCGGGGACTGGATGTAAAAAAGCACACAAGTGCTTATCTATTATCCTCGAATAAAATATTTTTGCCTTGCCTTGCCTTGCCTTGCCTTGCTCTGTCTCTCTCTCTCTCTCTCTCTCTCTCTCTCTCTCTCTCTCTCTCTCTCTCTCTCTCTCTCTCTCTCTCTCTCTCTCTCTCTCTCTCTCTCTCTCTCTCTCTCTCTCTCTCTCTCTCTCTCTCTCTCTCTCTCTCTCTCTCTCTCTCTCTCTCTCTCTCTCTCTCTCTCTCTTCCAAACTAATACAACTCATTACAATGAACAAAAACTGATACAATACAACAAAATATGCTTATCATACAATACAAGCTTGACAGAACAATACAACAATGTACAACACACAGGATCACCACACAATGCAATGTGGTATGAAAGTACTTGCAATATGAGCCAAGGGAAGAGGACTTCATACTACACAACAGAACACGGCATAATGCAAACACAACACAACACAACACAACACAACACACAACAAACACAGCACAGCAAAGCAAAACTTAACCCCAAACCAAGACAGAATGAAACGAACGCTCTTGGGAAGATATCTTCATAGCATTTCAGCCTGCAGCCATTCAACTTCAACTTTTCATCTAGCCTGGGTTTTTTTTCTGTGTATGTTGGAAATCATAGTTTATGCTATTCTTGGCTGAGAGACGCAGACGCAGAGACGAGAGAGAGAGAGAGAGGAGAG
>CM060332.1:55532581-55552581 GCA_030674155.1 Stramonita haemastoma | reverse complement strand
GAACACGTTTCTCTTCTGTCAAGAGCACTACAGAGTTTTGTTTGGCCATCAGCAACATTTATCACAGAGGGTTTTAGCTGCTAGATGCTTTTGCTTTCAAAGAATATGTGGAGTCTTAAAAACCAGCAGTGTGCGTGTCTGTGCATCTGGTCACGTACGCGTGTGCTTAAGTATGCATTTTCAAGCTTACTTACGCATGTGTGCACTCTTACATGCACGTGTGCGCGCGCACACTCAAACACATACACAAACGCACAAACACACGTAGGCACTCACGCACGCACACACACACACACACACACACACATACACACACACGCTCGCACGCGCGCGCGTGCACAATTACATAAACACATAACATTACAAACATCCTTCGGATGAGACTATAAACTGTGTGTGAATGCACGCAGAACATCTTGCGCACACGCTGAATCCTGTTCAGCTTTTCTTAAGAGTAGGCCATTGTGTGCCGGCGGGAACAGATGACAATATTTACAAAACTTCATACACATTGGGGCATCCATCCATCCACGCAATTTGAAGACCCGGGTTCGAGTCCGGTCGAGGAGATTTTTCTCCTGGAGTTAACATCAGTGCTGACTCTACTCTCCCCAAAAGTCCTTCGAATGAGACTTTAAACCGAGATCCCGTGTGCGAACGCACGCAGAACATCTTGCGCACACGTTAAATGCTGTTCCGTTTTTCGTAAGAGTAGGCCATCGTGTGCCGGTGGGAACAGATGACAATATTTACAAAACTGCATACACTCGGGGACTGGATGTAAAAAAGCACAAGAGTACGAGTGCTTATCCCATTATCCTTGATATAAAAGAAGAAAAGAAAAGAAAAAAGAAAAAGGGACTGGCTGTAAAGAAGCACAGTAGTGCTTATTCCATTATCCTCGGTATATAAGAATGAATAAATAAAAATTCGACGCAGTCAACAACGGAAACAGATTGTGGAGGTGGGGAAGAGAGAGAGAGAGAGAGAGAGAGAGAGAGAGAGAGAGAGAGAGAGAGAGAGAGAGAGAGAGAGAGAGAGAGAGAGAGAGAGAGAGAGAGAGAGAGAGAGAGAGAGAGAGAGAGAGAGAGAGAGAGAGAGAGAGAGACAGACAGACAGACAGACAGACAGACAGACAGACAGACAGACAGACAGACAGACAGACAGACAGACAGACAGACAGACAGACAGAGACAGAGACAGAGAGACACAGAGAGACACAGAGAGAGACAGAGAGACAGAAAGACAGACAGAGACAGAGACAGAGAGAGATGCATCTCTTCAATCCAGTTTGGATAACTTCTAAGAGAATTTTTTTTTATTTACAGTGTTGGATTATTAAACCTGGGTATTGTCCTGTTTTTCTCTAAATCGCAATTTTTTGATAGTGTTAATACTGTTTTAATTGCTTACGCATGCATGGATGGATGGATGGATGGATGGATGGATGGTTGTTTGTGTGTGTTTATTCATATATTTTATTTATTTATTCTTTTGTGTCTAGGATAATGGAATAAGCATTCATGTGCTTTTTTACATCCAATCCAGATGTATATGCAGTTTTGTAAATCTTTTCATCTGTAAATCTTTGTAAATTTTGTCATCTGTTCCCAACAGAACAAAATGGCATATGCTTACGAAGAGCGGAACAGGATTTAACGTTTGCACAAGATGTGTGTATGTGTGCGCGAGTGTGTGTGCGTGCATACATGGATTCATGAATGCATGCGAGAGTGTACGTTGGTAAATTTATGTGACATTAATATTTTTAATGGTGTAGGATATTACATTATAACAACTGATATAGTGTTCTTATCACACGACGTTATAATCATTCCAGCAATCGAATATGTGTATGCACCCTGTGTGTATGCATGCGTGCGTGTGTACGCGCCTGCATGTGTGTAAAAGACAAATTTTTATTTACAGACGGTACATTGAATTGTCTGTGTGTGTGTGCGCGCGCGCGAGCGTGCGTGCGTACGTGCGTGCGTGTTTGTGCGCGCGTTTTCGGGATTTATACGATTAAGTTATCATTTTCTGTATTAAACGTTTGTTTTCTGGGTTTTTTGTGTGTGTACTCTACAAGATTCAGCGCTATATAAATCCCATATATTACTTTTATCTTTATTATGAATTATGGCCTATGACCCATTTTAATTCCTCTTCCTTTTGATATGATTTGCATTGGAATTGATGGAAGATTATATATATATATATATAGAGAGAGAGAGAGAGAGAGAGAGAGAGAGAGAGAGAGAGAGAGAGAAGAGGAGAGAGAGAGAGAGAGAGAGAGAGAGAGAGAGAGAGAGAGAGAGAGAGAGAGAGAGAGACAGACAGACAGACAGACAGACAGACAGACAGACAGACAGACAGACAGACAGACAGACAGACAGACAGACAGAGACAGTGAGAGACAGAGACACACAGAGAGAGACAAAGAAAGAGAGAGAGAGACACGGACACATACACACACACACCACACACCACACACACACACACACACACACACACACACACACACACACACACACACACACACACACCCGAGAGCAAGAGACAGAAAGAGGAAGAGAAAGAGACAGACAGAGAGACACCGACAGACAGACAAACATACATACAGACAGACGGAGACAGACAGAGACAGACAGACAGAGACAGACAGACACAAAGAAATGCACATACTCTCACTTGCAAACAACCAGTCATTCATGAATGTTTTTTTTTTTAATTCATTTGATTCATTCATGAATAGAATTTGGAACACATGTTTTGTAACAACCATTGCTTCCATTTAGTATTACTTTTTATTTTGGATTTATTTCTTATTAGTGGTACATTTAATCAAGTTTTGACAGTATTTCCCGTCATTCCTTAGAGGTTTCATTTTCATTATTTCTCTACTACAGCTGCGAGCCGGCTACCCAACCCTAACTCCACTTTTCTTTTTTGGCTAAAGGGGGAGGTAGGCTTTTCCCAATGCTCTGACCAGCAGTGACACAGTGACCAACGCACTGACATTTGATCTCTCGTCAATTCTCATACCATCATTCGACATATCTCAGATCACAACATAGTGTTCATTCCAATCTGCTTTTAAACGCACTAGTGATAAAACGTTTAATTCCAGCCATGTTATCTTTACAGCCAGAAAATACCCCGGAAAAAATAAGAACAATGCATCATCTTTTTTAAAGAAGAGAGAGTTGTACAAAATTTGTCATTTTCTCAAGAAAGTCAGTTGGGTGGTCAACTGCCAGTTGTGTGTGCTCACCACTCGATTTCTAAACTTAAAAATAATATATAGGGGTGTTCTAGAATATAGAAAAAATGGAAGCAAGACTTATAAAAAAAAAAAGTCTTGGTACTTTAAAGATAAAATCATACATTTTCTTCACTCATTCAGATGGACAAGTTTAGAATTTACCTCACATAATTACGACATTAATCAAATTGCGTTGCAATCTTATCAATACCACCCTCCATTTTCTATTGAGATTCTAGAACAAGCTCAACTGGACAAGAGGCAAAAAGTAAGTATTGGTGGGGGGGGGGGGGGGGTAATGAAGTGTACTAACTAACGGAGCAAAGAAACTACTAATAATACGTACAACCCAAAAGCAAAATGTTAACAAACAACTTAAGACATTACTGACTAATGGGGTTTCCATTTCATTTCATGGGAGTAATATCAGTATATGTCCTTTGGTGAAAAATGTTTTCTTCTATCAGAATTGGAAAAAAAGCAACTAACATGAAAGGCTGTTTAGCCGAATATACACTTTTTTTTTTTTTAATCAAAACTTTGCAGGTTTAAAGTGACATATCAACACTTCCTCTGACTCCATCATTTCCAAAACAAATGTGGCGAATTTTTTAAAAGTCAAATTTTTATGACACCTACAAATCCAGCATTCTTTTTTACAATTTAAACACACACACACACACACACACACACACACACACACACACACACACACACACACACACACACACACACACACACACACACACACAGAACTTGATTTGCCATAACTTGAAAATAAATTTGGCAATAAAAAAAAATATATGATACCGATTCCTGCCTTAAGCAAAGATATAGTATATGACTAGATTTAATTTTTGTCTTGGTATTTGATTCCACAATTAAAACAAAATCAAAACCCCACAAGCCCAGCCCCCCCTCCACACACACACACATACACACACCGGCACACTGGACTGACTACTAGACTGTAGCAAAGGGTATAACGGGTTCGAATCTCGTTCAAGGGTTTTTTTCCTCTGGAGTTAACATCATTGCCGACTCCATTCTCCCCAAAAGTCCTTCGGATCAGACTATAAAGTGAGGTCCAGTGTGTGAACGCACGCAAGACACCTTACGAACACGTTAAAACCTGTTCCGATTTTGGAAAGAGTAGGCAATAATGTGCCGGTGGGAACGGGTTACAAATTTTACGAAACTGCTAACACACGGGGACTTGATGTACCAAAAAAAAACTTTTTTAAAGAAAAAAAAAGGAGACGAGTGCTTATTCCATTATCCTCGAAAAATAAAAGATAAAAAAGTGAAATCTTTCAGATACATAAACTTTCGACAAGTCGTATTGGTGTAAAATCTGTTATCGATCTGCTAGGGGCAAGTCAATACACAGATCTGCCACCAATACACACTGACGTCATTTCAATACAAAGGCAAGCCTAGAACCTGGTCCGTTTTATGTGACATTTGATACGATTTTAAAAGCAAAAAAGAACAAAAATAAAGGCACTTTCTCCAATGTTTACGTAACACCTCCATAATAACTTATAACACCAGATATCAAATTATATCCCAGGACTAGATTTTTCTTTCACTTGACAATTCATAAAGCCAAAACCTTGTCAACACTTAAAAAATAAACAAAAAATTGGATTGTATGTCTTGCATTAAACCTCATAAAAACCGAAAAATAATATAGACCTGCTATTGTATTTCTTACATTCAGTCTCTTAATTAAAAAGGAAAATATACTATGTTCCTTGCATTCAACGTCATGAAAATACGAAAAATATGCTATTGTATATTTTTTGCATTCAAACTCGTGAGAATTATGAAAAAATATATTCTTGTATTTCTTAAATCAATCTCTTAAAAAACACACTATCATATTTCTTGCATTCAATCAATTTTTTTTCAAACTGAAATTACATTATTGAATTTATAAATTCAATCTCATAAAAAAACACGAAAAATTCACAAAGAGTTTTTCTTGTATTCAATCTAATTTAAATAACGGTAATACATTATTGTATTTTTTTGCGTTCAATCTCCCGAAAAAAAAAGAAATAATAAGCCGTTGTATTTTTCGCATTCAATCCAAATAAAAAAACAACGAAAAATACACTATTGTATTTCTTGCATTCGATCTAACTTTAAAAAAACAACAACACAAAATATACACTATTGTATTTCTTGCATTCGATTTAATAAAATAAACCCGAAAAATATACTATTTTTTTTTACATGCGATCTAATAAAAAAAAAGGTTGTATTAGTTGTATTCAATCTTATTGAAATCACCAAAAAATATACAAATGTATTTCTTGCATTTAATCTAAATCAAAAATATGAAAAATAGACTATTGTATTTCTTGCATTCAGTCTTATGAAAAATAAAAAGAATACTATTATACTTTTTGCATTCGATTTGATAAATAAAACAAAAGTACGCTATTTTATTGTTTGTGTTCGATCTATTTTTTTTCTTTTAAACGAAAAATAGACTGTTGTATTTTTTCGCATTCAATCTTTTTTTATATATTTTTTTAAACCAAACATTATACTAACATATTTCTTGCATTCGATCGCATTATCATAAAAACAGAAAAATCTGCTATAATTATTCCTTGCATTCAATCTCATTATTAAAAAAAAAACACGAAAATTATACAATGTAAAAAATTCCATACACTCTCTCTCTCTCTCTCTCTCTCTCTCTCTCTCCTCCTCTCTCTCTCTCTCTCTCTCTCTCTCTCTCTCTCTCTCTCTCTCTCTCTCTCTCTCTCTCGGATAGCCTAGTGGTCAGAACATTGCGCTGGCAATTTGACGACCCGGGTTCGAGTCCGGTCGAGGAAATTTTCTTCCTGGAGTTAACATCAGTGCTGACTCCACTCTCCCCAAAAGTCCTTCGGATGAGACTTTAAACCGAGGCCCCGTGTGCGAACGCACGCAGAACATCCTGCGCACACGTTAAATCCTGTTCCGCTTTTCGTAAGAGTAGGCCATCGTGTGCCGGTGGGAACAGATGACAAGATTTACAAAACTGCATACACACGGGGACCGGATGAAAAAAGCACATGATTGCTTATTCTGTTATCCTCGATATAAAAGAATAAATAAAATAAAATAAATCTCTCTCAAAAAAATATGTCCAAATCTGAACATGGATGACCATTCTTCCTAGACATTACTATAGTCCTCCTCCTCCTCCCTATTCCTCACCTAAAATAAAAAAAACTAAAAGAAAACCACCCATCTATCAAGCATTTCTGAAAACACTAGCATGCACATGCGCATACACACGTGCGTTCATGTCTGTCTCGTACACTCTACCACACTGACAGTATTCTTTTCAATTCTGAAAGCTTCCATTCACAAATGTACAAACATGCAATCACATTTCTTCATTTTTCCTCACAGAAAGAGGATAACGCAAATTCTACAGCAGTCTGCTAATACGAATTTTGCCTCCTGCATGAAATAAAAAAAAAGACTTTGCCATTCTTGTGATAGTCATAGGATCAGGTCATTTTTCTCTGACACTGTTTCTGAATCAATGTAAAAAAAATAATTTAAAAAAAAAAGATAACAGGAAAAACCAAACCTAAGACACCAGTGGCCTACCATACTCCAAACATTCATCCAAAACCAGCAAGTAGCAAAAATCGCGTCCCTAAATGCGTTTTCCACTTTAAAAAAAACCTAAAAAAAACCTGCGCCCTCTCTTCCCCCCCCCCTCTCCACCCCCCCCTCTCTCTCTCTCTCTCTGGTTCCACAATATATCTAATGATCTGGTAATCTTATACCAGTGATATACCATTCCGTAGATATGCCTGCAGTACACACACACACTTATGTGTTGCTTGGGACGAATGACAAAATTTGCAAACTATATGTATGCGAGGATTGGCTGTAAAAAAAAAAGCGCAAAGTTCTTATTCAATTGACCTCGAAGTAAAAGAATTCGAGAAAACACACACACTCACTTTGTCGGCGGGAACGGATGATAAAATTTGCAAAGACGCGTGCACACGGAAACTTGGATGTTCAAAAAAGCACACAAGTGCTTGTTCCATTATTGTCAAATTAAAATTTTGAGAATGTGGGAACGGATGACAAACTTTGCGAAAACGCATGTACACGGAAACTGGATGTAAAATAGGGCACGAGTGCTTCTTCGGTTATCTTAAAAATAAAATTGAGCGCGCGTGCACACACACACACACACACACACACACACACACACACACACACACACGCACACACACGCACACACACACACACACACCCAACCACACACCACACACACACACACACACACACACCACACACACACACACACACACACACACACACACACACACACACACCACACACACACACACACACACACACACACACACACACACACACACACACACACACACACCACACACAACACACACACACACACACACACACACACACACACACACACCACACACACACACACACACCACACACACACACACACTTAGCCTCCTTTTTCATTCCTGCTGACTGAAACAATGTCTAACCCTCCTTTTCAATATCCCTGTCCTATAGTACATCCCCTACTCCCCCAAGCTCTCCCCCCTACTCCCCCTCCCCCATCTTCTTTCACCTCCCCCGACCTCACAATTCCATCACGTTATCGTTCCTCATTACAAAATTATGCTTTTTTAAAAACTGAACCCCATATTTTTGTTTTTCTTTATCTCTAAAAAAAATAATTTTCTTTCACTGCCCTCCTCCCCCTTCCCCAACTTACGTAACTACCTATCCCCTATGAGCATCCACACATGCGGTCCTCATACCTATTCCCACAGACCTAAACATCCTACCTCCCCCGCCCCGACACAAACACTACCCTCCCCCCCTTCCTAGCATCTCATTCCTTGAAATTCGAAGACCCAATCCTCCCTTCCACCACCAACCCCCCCCCCCCCCCCCCCCCCCCCCCCCCCCCGCCCGCGTGGATTGGGAGGGAGAGGATGTCAGTATAAATAGTATCCCCAGTTTCTAAAAACTGTGCTAAAAATTCCCTCTCTTTTCTCCTGCTTCTGCCTGGTTCCTCTTCTTCCCGTCATCATCTTGCCTATTTTTAACCTTCTTGGTCCATTTTCCGACTATTTTTCAAAGAAAAAAAAAGACTTAAAAGAACGCGATTCTGTCCTATGCCGAAACCATAATGTGCTGGGCCTGCCTAGTCAGGCGCTTAACGGCAGCGCAACGCATTTTCACTCAGCAGCATTTGCTGTCTAAGAGTCCGACGAAAAAATATTTTTACAACTACCCCCAACCATACGAGACAAAACTGTTTTGCCATAGTGTCAGCATGTACCATGGAATCTACCTGCCATTTGTGTCCACATGACGGGCCAGGGTTAGAGTAACTGTAAAGGTTAGTTGTAAAGGGTTAGGGTTAGTGTTAAAAGGTTAATATTGGGGTAAGGGTTGTCAGTCCGTTGGCTGGTCTGTCTGCATGCATGCATGTGGACACAAGAGCAGATAGACACTATGGTGTGTAGCTTTAGACACGATGGTATAGATCGTTTTATCATCGGATTAAAAAATTAGCGTAGCTTGGGAATACAGAAGTTTTATCAAATTATTATAACTACCAGTCTTAACAGCAAACAAGTTTTGTTGGATTTCGGTGTTAGAACTTTTTTTTTTATAAAAAGTTTCCAGTTTTCAGGCAAGTTATTGAAGATCTTACATGTTTGGACAAATTTTTTCTCCATTTTTATAAAGAAAGTATTACACCCAAAATAACCCACGCGAGAATTTTTTTTTTTTTTTTAGAGAATAAACCGAAACTGAACTACGTGAAAAAAAAACTATCAGCTAGCCCCTCCCCACTTGTTTCTATCTCCACTGGTCTAAACATGTGTATTCTTCCCCCTCCTCCTTGACACCCTTTTCCCTTGAAATACATCTCCTGCCAAAATGTATGTCCCCTCTTCACTACCACCTTCTTCCCCCCCGCCCCACCCCCTTCCAGCCCCGCCTCCCCCCCCACACCCACACACACACACACACACACACACACACACACACACACACACTCACACACCACACACACACACACACACACACACACACACACACACACACACACACACACACACACACACACACTCACTCACTCACTCACTAACTCACCGCACGCAGAACACCTTGCGCACACGTTCAAAACCTGCTCCCCTTTTCGTAAGAGTATGCCATTGTGCACCAGTGCGAGGAGAATGGCTTTTTTAAAAACCGCATACACACGGATACTGAATGTATAAAAGCACCCGAGTGCTTATTCTATTATCCTCGAACTAAAAGAAAAATCGAAAATTTACAACACTCGTGTTTTGTAACGTAGGAATAAAAATCCTTTACTTAAAATGTTTTAAATGGTCATTTAATTTAACTTGCATATTTTCTTTGTATACTACATGCATTTCGGAATGATATAACAATGGTAGATCATCCTTAGCCTTGTTCATAATACTGTGAAACTTGATTCGAATGCCATAACTCTCTCTCTCTCTCTCTCTCTCTCTCTCTCTCTCTCTCTCTCTCTCTCTCTCTCTCTCTCTCTCTCTCTCTCTCTCTCTCTCTCTCTCTCTCTCTCTCTCTCTTTCTACTTCTACTACTACTACTACTACTACTACTACTACTACTACTACTACTACTACTACTACTACTACTACAAACTGTTATTGTATATGCACCCATTATCTATGTTTGAAAAACAAAAAAACAAAGAAAAGAGAACAACTACTAAACATCAAAAACTAAGTCCTACACGGATTGATGGGGCATTAAAGGGTACACAATGACAAGTATTTAAATAAAAACACCTACTTATCCGAATCAAACTTTAAAAAAAAATGATCAAAACCATCACAGATTATTACAAGTCCTACAAGTCCTTCTCTTTGCCGTATTGTTCTTGATGTTGTCATCGATGTTTTCGATGTTGTTCTTGATGTTCTCGGTGTTCTGGATGTTGTCATCGGTGATTTGTCGCGTTGTCTCCGATGCTGTCCTCGTTTTCCTCGATGATTTGCCGTGTTGTCCTCGATGATTTGCCGTGTTGTCCTCGATGATTTGCTGTTGTCCTCGATGGTGTCGTCGATGTTGTCCTCGATTATTTGCCGTGTTGTCGACGATGTTGTCCTCGATGATTTGCCGTGTTGTCCTAGATGTTGTCGTCGATGTTGTCTTTGATATTGTCTTCGATGTTGTCCTCGATGTCTCGATGATTTGCCATGTCTTCGATGTTGTCCTCGATGTTCCAGATGTTCTCCATTTACCGTGTTGTCTTCGATGTTGTCGATGTTGTCCTCGATGTTGTTCTCGATGATCTGCAACGTCTCGGATGTGGTCCTCGTTTTCCTCGATAATTTGCCGTGTTGTCTCCGATGTTGTCCTCGATATTGTCATCGATGATATGCCATGTTGTCTTCGATGTTGTCTTCGATGTTGCCCTCAGATGTTGTTCTCGACTCGCCGTGTTGTCTTCGATGTTGTTCTCGATGATGTGCCGTGTTGTCTTCGATGTTGTTCTCGATGATTTGCCGTGCTGTCTTCGATGTTGTCCTCGATGTTTCGATGATTTGCCTTGTTGTCTCTGATTATTTTCCATGTTATTCTTGATGATATCCTCGATTTTGTTATCGATGTTCTCGATGTTGTCCTCGATATTGTCATGATTTGCTGTGTTGTCTTTGATTTTGTCCTCAATGGTGTCCTCAATGTTGTCCTCGACGACTTACCGTGCTGTCTTTGATATTGTCTTCGAAGATTTCCTGTGTCGTCTTTGATGTTGTCCTCGATATTGTCTTCCACGTTGTCTCGGTGATTTCCCGTGTTGTCCTCCATGTTGTCCTCAATGATTTTCCGTGCTGTCTTTGATGTTGTCCTCAGTGATTTGCCGTGCTGTCTTTGATGTTGTCCTCAGTGATTTGCCGTGTTGTCCTTTGATGTTGTCCTCAATAATTTGCCGTGTTGTCATTAATATTGCTCTCAACGATTGCCGTGATGTCCTCGATGTTGTCCTTGATAATTTGCCGGTGTTGTCTTCGATGTCTTTGATGATTTGCTTTGTTGTTCTCAATTATATGCCGAGTTGTCTTTGATGTTGTCCTCGATTTGCCGTGTTGTCCTTTGATGTTGTTCTCAATGATTTGCTGTGCTGTCTTTGATGTTGTCTTCGAGTATGTGCCGTGTTGTCCTTTGATGTTGTCCTCAATGATTTGCTGTGTTGTCTTCGATGTTGTCTTCGATGATTTGCCATGTTGTCCTCGATGCTGTCTTCGATGATTTGCCGAGTTATCATCGATGATGTCCTTTATCATTTGTCGTGTCGCATCCCTCATGTCCACCCTGATGATCATCTGGGTTATGGGACTCGCTGAAACTGATGCTCTCACCTTGTAGAAAAAGCAGGTCATGATTGCTGCCCTCACGCATGTCAGGTCAGGTCATGTCAAGTCACTGGTCTTCGATTCCTGACCCACAGCCCCTGAAAGCAGAAAGTCATCATTAGTAAAACTGCGTGCATATGTGTGTGTGTGTGTGTGTGTGTGTGTGTGTGTGTGTGTGTGTGTGTGTGTGTGTGTGTGTTGTGCATGTGTGTGTGTGTGTGTGCATTTGTGTGTGTGAGTGTGTGTGTGTGGGGGGGGATGTGCGCGCATATGTGTGTGGATGCGTGCGTGCGTGCGCAGTGTGTGGGTGTGTGCGTGCGTGCGTGCATGTGCGTGTGTACATCCATGTGTTATGTACCCAATATATTTTCGCCCCTCAGCCGGAGTTCCATGTTTCGCGAATGGTAGCACTTTGCATAATTACATTGTCGTTTGCCTACCAGCAAGGTAGCCGCATTCCGACTTCGAGAATGATGTCCAAACAAAACTCTAAACGTGCATGCTTGTCTTAAAATTTTGTCGAAAGCTTTGCATCTGAATACATTTCAAAAACAACTTTATCGAGTACACGATTTCAATACATTTCTTTGTGAATAAACTGTAAAACAAAGCTATCGAGTACATTATTTTTGCACATTTTTTTCTGAATAAACTCCAAGCATGGAGGCATTTTTTCAGCGCAATAAGCAGCAAAAAAACCCAAACACACACACAACCTTTATATTTAAAGAAAAAAATAATGGCTCATTGTGCTTTACCAGATTTTTTCCCGAAAAGACTTTAGAGCTAAACACAGTTGGATAAAGTATAATAAAGTCGCTCCACTATAGCTGTACACTTCTTATATGCTTACACACCCAAGCATTTAATGAAGTCAGTTTTCCACTACAGTTGTACACTCATTGCATACTTACACATCCCAAGCATTTGATGAAGTCAGTTTTCCACTACAGCTGTACATTTCTTACATACTTACACGTTCCAAGCTTTTGATGAAGCCAGCTTTCCAGATGATGGCCTCATATTCTGAATATAAGGCTCCCAGGTGATCCACATGATGGCTTTCAGGAGAAGACTCTCAGATGATCCACGCGATGATTCACCGCAGAGGATGACTCTTAGATGGCCCATACGATCACTCACCAGATTAGGACCCGCGTGGAATAAAGTATGGATAGGGAAAGAGCCTAAGGAAATGCTGTGAACATGTGAGAGGTGACAAAGTCCCAATCCCTCATGATGACTGTCTCAAAGCCTGTGTAGATGGTGGTATTTTCCAACACCAAGATCACTGCAAGTGGCGGTGTTAACGGACACCAAGATCACGGTAGGTGGTGGTGTTTACGGACACCAAGATCGCTGTAGGTGGTGGTGTTTACGGACACCAGGATCACGGTAGGTGGTGGTGTTTACGGACACCAAGATCACGGTAGGTGGTGGTGTTTACAGACACCAGGATAACTGTAGGTGGTGGTGTTTACACCAAGATCACTTTAGGTGGTGGTGTTTACACCAGGATCACTGTAGGTGGCGGTGTTTACACCAAGATCACGGTAGGGGGTGGTGTTTACACCAAGATCACTGTAGGTAGTGGTGTGTACGGACACCAAGATCACGGTAGGTGGTGGTGTTTACGGACACCAAAATTACTGTAGGTGGTGGTGTTTACGGGCACCAAGATATCGTAGATTGTGGGTGTTCACGAACACCAAGATCACGGTAGGTGGTGTTTACGGACACCAACGTCACGGTAGGTGGTGGTGTTTACGGACACCAGGATCACTGTCACCCAGATTGCGCTCCTTTCATCTCTTGCATTTAAGTTTTATTCCCTAATTTTTTGTTGTTGTTTATTGCTATGGTTTACTGTTTTAAATTTCTCTTCTATCTCTGTACACTCTTTCGTATTCTATGTGTAGTTTAATGAAAATGATTTAGGTTTTATCTCATTTATTGTATTCCCTATGTTATGTTATTTTTTGTATTTTATTTTCTCTACTTTTATCATTTAGCAAGGATGGAGGATGCAATCAGAAGTGTGGTGCCTAGTGATCCTTTGACGGCAGGCTACTGACCGGGCAGTCAGTTCAAAGTCCAGCAAACGAACGCGACCACGTGGACTGTATTGGCCTCGACTTGCGACGGGGAAAAAAGCAAAAAATTTCGCGTGCGCGAGAACTAGATAAGGAGGAAGCTGGTTGCAAAGTCTTCAGGGGTGAGTGCCCCAAGACTACGGGATAGGTGAAGGCGAAAGGCGGAAAAATGTGCAGGTGAGACAGGTGTCCCTTTTGTTGTGTGGCGACCATTGTCCAGACGTCTCACAGCAGGTTGTGATGTGTTGTGTTTCTGGTCGTGCCTGTGAAATCGGTTGTTGCAAGGCGACAGTAGTGTGGTCGGTGGCTGTGTGCATACTGACTGACCTCTGTAGACTTTCCACTGTGGAAGACTGCTTGCAGTAGGCCTACAGAGACCGCTCACTGCGCGCGCTGCGCTTTCGGAGGCGAACGGTTACGTAGACTCACGCCAGAGCATAGAAATTTAGCCAGAGCTCTGTGGCTCAACTCGTGTGTGATCGGGAAGCATGCTGGAACCTCCATGAAAACGAGTCTCTGGGACAGAATGATATCCCCAGTCACAAGACCGAAGCAGTCAGATGCGCTGGGCCTGATTTGTCAGACGCTTAACGGCAGCGCAACGCGTTTTCGCTCACATGACAGAAAACCGTAGTTGTCTGAGCGCTCGACGCAGAAAAAAGATCGATATTTTCCAGTAGTCCCAGATCCCAAAAAATCCTTCAGGGCTTCGTTGTATGCCGAAATCGGATGCGCGGGTCCTGACTTGTCAGGTGCATAACGACAGCGCAACGCATTTTTCGCTCCCATGTCAAGACAACACTAGTTGTCATCTGAGACAGAGTTCGACGAAGCAGAAACTTCGTTGCATTTCCTGTGTCTTCATTCCCTACCCATTTATTGACCAACACGGGCCTAACCAGTGAGAGTCATGCGGGTCGTGGTGGATTGTGGGGTGAGGAGGTCAAAGGTTGCTGTGAAGTGTCTGAAAGCAAATACATACATAGGCCTACATATGTATTCCCGATTTTGGAATACGGCTACCGTCGTGGTTGTAGAGGGAGAGGGAGAGGGCGAAGGAGAGAGAAGGAGAAAGAGAGAGAGAGAGAGAGAGAGAGAGAGAGAGAGAGAGAGAGAGAGAGAGAGAGAGAGAGAGAGAGAGAGAGAGACAGACAGACAGACAGACAGACAGACAGACAGACAGACAGACAGACAGACAGACAGACAGACAGACAGACAGACAGACAGACAGACACAGACAGACAGACAGACAGACAGACAGACAGAAAGAGAGAGACAGAGAGACAGAAAGACAGAAAGACAGAGAGAGCCAGAGAGACCGAGAGAGGAGGGGTAGGGGCAGGGGGGAGGAAGAAGAAGACGTAGCCTTATTTTTAAAAAATGATGCAAACAAAATGCCTCAATAACATGTTGCAACAACAAACAAAAATTTCTGGAATGAGGGGAGGGGGGGTATATAGTGAAAAATAAGGGAGAGGGCGAAGGAGAGTTAGGGAGGATAGGAGAGAGGGTGAAGGAGAAACAGCGGGGGGTGGGGGGGTAGGGGGAGAGGGCGAAGAAGAAAGGGGGGAGAGGGCGGAGGAGAAAGAGAGGGAGGGGGTAGGGGAGAGGGCGAAGGAGAAAGATAGGGGGGGAGAGGGCGGAGGAGAAAGAGGGAGAGGGGTAGGAGGAGAGGGCGAAGGAGAAAGAGGGGGGAGAGGGCGAAGGAGAAAGAGGGGGGAGAGGGCGAAGGAGAAAGAGAGAGAGGGGTAGGGGAGGGCAAGGAGAAAGGAGAGAGGGTAGAAGCGAAGGAGAAAGAGAGAGGGGGTAGGGGGAAGGCAAGGAGAAAGAGAGGGTAGAGGCGAAGGAGAAAGAGAGGGGGGAGAGGGGGAGAGGGCAAAGGAGAAAGAGAGGGTAGAGGGCGAAGGAGAAAGAGAGGGGGGAAGGGGGGAGGAGGGAGAAGGGGGCGAAGGGAAGAGGGGAGGGGAGGGAGGGAGGGAGGGAGGGAGGGAGAGGAGAGAGGAGAGAGAGAGAGAGAGAGAGAGAGAGAGAGAGAGAGAGAGAGAGAGAAGAGAGAGAGAGAGAGAGAGAGATGTCAGTAAAAAACAAAAAAAAAGAAAGAAAGACATACAGACAGGCATACAGACAGACATACAGATAGATATTGCCAAGTGTATCAAGTATCATCCTACTCACATTCAGTTGATGGTTGAAGTCCCGATTTTCCCTGCAGTCCCTCAGTGAACAGACAGATAGCTCAGTCTCTGCAGTGAAGGCAGCAGTACGCTGCAGTTCCTCCAAGTCGCCGTTTAGCTTCTTAGCCACTGGGGGGGGGGGGGGGGGGGGGGGTCAGGCCAGATGCTTCTTTCTGAGTGTCTTGTGTGGTGGAGTAAGGTTATTGCACATTTTGTCTAGTGTAATTGTCAGTCTTGCAAAGACTATGCTCTGTGTGGCGTATGTGGGATTTCATATTCTCTCTTAAAATGTTTTCGTTGATTACTAAAGTTGGCCTCTCATGGTTCAGCATTACAGCTTGTACCCCCAGAGCTTAGTTCTTTTTAATCTTGAACTTAAAAATTATTTTTTAAAAATCTTAAATCTTGAATGTTGATTGTCTGGGATGAAAAAAAATCTAGGTCTTTAACAGAATTGGGTGTTAAGTCCTGTGCAGGTTTCAAGCTAAAAGTATCGGCGTGGACTTCCTGACCCCTGAAGAAGATGCAGGTGGCCTGATTCTGCAGCTATCTCACTGATGACCCGGTCAGTGCTGGACATGGCCGTAGTGCCCCCCATGCTGTCATGTCATGTCATGTCATGTCATACCCGAGCACTGACATCTGCATCTGTACATCAGGTTGTTTCTGCCTGCTGTCCTTTCAGGAGGGCAAAGATGTTCCTTGGCAATGGTGGTGATCGGTGGTGGTGGTGGGGGTGGTGGTGGAGGTGGTGGGAGTTGGGGGGAGGGGGTGGGTAGGTGGGGGGATGGTGGTGGTCTGCTGTCTGTCAGCTGTCTTGATGACACAAGGCTCCTCTGTAAAGAAAAAACAAAGTGTAAATATTCTGAGACTGGCACGCTGTCTAGTAGTACTACAAGCTAGAACCACACACAAAACAGAGGAATACAGAACTTTTGGATTCTAGGGTATAATACTTATCGTGGGAAAAACAGACGATTTCTTTCTAAAGAAGCCAGAAGATGACATTGTATTTCAAACACAGCAGCAGGAGATGGTCAGTTGTGGTGACCACTTCATAGAGCAACAGCAGAAACTATGTACGACTCGGTAATGAGGGAGGTTTTGACCTAAAAATGGCCATTCATTGAGTTACGTTTTATTCTGTCTTTTCTACTTTTTTGCAAAGGTATGGTTGTTATGTTTTACTTAAGCACACAGGTATCGTGTTTGACACTCCTCCATGAAGTCACAATATAGATAACCTAAATGGTGGGTAAAAACGGTCGCATATGCAAGAATCTCTATTAATGAACCTCAGGAGCTCTAGCCAAGGAATAATTCTACTCCATCCCCCGAAAAAAAAGCGCGCACGCGCGCGCGTACACACACACACACACACACACACACACACACACACACACACACACACACACACACACACACACACACACAAAGATGAGGGCAGGATGAAAGAAAAATTGTTTAAACTTTTATCTTGGACCCTCAAATGAAGATCATTTTGACTTGACTTAACTTGACACCCACCCCCCACCTTCCCCCCCAAAAAGTACCGAAAAAAATAAGTAGCAAGAAAAAAAAACACCATAACTACTAAACAAAAATAAACACAAATTTTACCTGTAGTCTCAGGTCAAAACGCCGCGGTAAAATGACGGATATTTTAAATTATTGTGCCTGCATAGACACGAAGCAGCAGCGTTGGCTGGCCCTGGTTCCATGTAGAGTGAAGTGAAGTGGAGTGAAGTGAGGAGAGGTGAGGTGCCTGCAGCACGTTCACTGCTCATCCCCTGACCCAGATGTGTGGGTAAACACAGCACAGTTCGGGTTTCGCGTGCATCAGGGAAGGAAGAAGCGTGTTGCACTGAAGGGTGATAGGATCCACTGTATGCATACACTCTTTTCTAGCATCTTAGATATGGGTGGCGCTGTTCTTGTGGTGACACAAGAGTTCCGAAGGGGACAGACTGTCTTGAATATAGCAAGTCTGTCGGAACGAATGCTGATACAGGGTACGCAACAATACATAGTATTGCACATTATGCATACTATCTTTTATGTCTACTAATTTTCTTCTTCTACTTCTTCTCCTTCATCATCATCATCATCATCGTCTTCTTCTTCTTCTTCTTCTTCTTCTTCTTCTTCTTCTTCTTCTTCTTCTTCTTCTTCTTCTTCTTTGCATTCTTCGCATTCTTTGCATTCTTCGCATTCTTTACATTATTTGCATTCTTCTTCTAATTTGCATCCTCCGTATTCTTCTTTTTCCTCTTCTTCTTCTTCATCAAACGCTCTGACAGTAACGATTGTTGTCTGTTATATCAGCAAAAATGTGTCACGCTGCCATTAACCGCCTGACAAGTCAGACTTCGTGATGCTCTATTCAAAATCGAGCTTGAACTGTTGATAATGCAGTATGTGATGATACTAAAGGTAAAAGTGTTCCATAATCTATGTGTTCGTAGGGGAGTGAGGAATCCGAGACCTCATCTTCTCTATGGGCAAGTATATTGAGGCGCCCATCTCCTCTCCCTCGCTGTTTTACCTTCCCTGACCCTAAAGAGGACAGGTACCCATTGACAGCTGGGTGAACTGGGGGACTATAATGAAACCAAGGCGCGCAAATGGTCACCCACCCAATCGGTAACCTTAGCTTGGGGAAAGTGAGTGCTCTGACCACTGAGCTACCCCGTACTTTAGAATAAGATGGTACCTTTTTTATTTTTGATACAGTGTTTTAATTACATACATAGTTGGTAGGCAAAAGCCCGTGTGACATTCTAAAAACTATGACATTTTGCTTCAAAGACCTAGAGAAAAGTCACTCTATGTGCAATGACTTTGAACCTGACTTTATTCATTTTTTTTTAAATTCTTTTATTTTGAGGATAATGGAATAAACACCCATGTTGTTTTTCACAAATAGTCCCCGTGAGTGTGTAGTTTTGTCAATTTTGACATCCGTTCCCACCGGCACACAATAGCCTACTCTTCCAAAAAGCGGGACGGGTTTAAACATGCGTTCGGTTTATAGTATTATTCGAAGGACTTTCGGGGAAATGGAGTCGGCACTGATGATGTTAACTCCAGAGGAAAAAATCCTGTTGAGAGTGATTCAAACCCCGGGTCAGCAGATCACTAGCACATCACTTTAACCACCAGGCTACCCTGCCCCCTTATTTCGAAATCATTTGGGAAAACTAAGTCTTTGTGTGCAGACTATGAACTTAAACTTACAACAAAATACTGAAACTTTTTGTGTATCCTCCGACTCTTTGTTTAACACTACGTGTGGCAGTGTTGTGGCAAAGAAATGGAACCTCCATGATAATAGGGGAGGGAGGTTGTGGGTTGCTGTCCTCAAAGCTGTCATTACATTGTGTCTCTCTCCTTTTGCTTGCCACAGCCTGTGTCAGAATTACAGGCTACACGAAGTCTCCTTACTCGGGTTGTGTGCTTCATTTGTGGGGCTGAATGTCTGTGTGCTTCCCTTTTGTGGAATCAAGTTTAACGGTTGTTGTGGGGTTTTGAAGCTAGGAGAATGATGGTGGTTGTGATGTGTGTGAGGGGGGTGGGCGAGTATTTTATTTTTTCTTTTATATGGAGAAAAATGGAAATACAGTATGTGTGTGTATAGGAGAAATGGGGGTATAAGTGTGTGTGTGTAAGTATGCGTGAGAGAGAGGGAGATTCCATTTTAAACGGAATCAGCAACTTTGTGTAATTTTACAGTGTGTGTGTAGCTTTTTTTTTAACTCTTGTCATCCATTCCTACCAGCATACAGTGGCATACTTCTCCGAAATGCGGAACAGGATTTAACGTGTGTGCAACGTGTTCTGAGAGTGCTCTCACATGGGGCCTCAAGTTATGATCTCAACTGAAGATCTTTAGGCAAGTGGACTTGGCACTGGTGTAAACCCCAAGATGGACATCATAGATAGTGTATATATATATATATAATATATATATAATATATATATATATATATATATATATATATATATATATATATATATATATATATAT
>CM060332.1:55510081-55517581 GCA_030674155.1 Stramonita haemastoma | reverse complement strand
TGGATGGATGGATGTGTTTCAGTATGTAGATAAAGTTTGTATCTGTGTCTGTTGTCGTTTGTCTGTCTGTGTCTCTGCTCTCTTTGCGCGCGCGAAAAATATTAAACAAAATTTTCTTACAAAAAAAATAAAAACGTTTTGAATAGAAAGGACTCACCCTTTTGAAAAAAAAAATTCCGCGCTATTGGGTCCAACAGCGTTGCAAGTGTCAGACAGCAACCATTCGGTCAGTGCTTCTATGGTAAAAAAAGACAAGGTGCCACAAAAACCCGCCATTTTTAGGCTAGTTTTCAGTATTATTTTGGTCATTTATCCCAATGAAAACTGTTTGCCCCCACATTACATTTAAGGTCGAGAAAAAGTTTTTTTGTTATTTTTAATATATATCTAAGGTTGAGATAGGATGGGCCATAGGTTATGACAAGAAAGGTAAAATATTTGTTTACTTGGTTGTTTTTGGGTTTGTTTTTTTTCAAAACTTTATTGTTTTTCACACTACTTTACCACCTGAAGCAAGAATTTGTGACAATAGTTATGAAAATGTGTCTTCTTACTTTTTCTTGTTTACATTTTCTATTCCTCCTCCTCTTCCTTCTCATTCTTCTTCTTTCTTTGCATCCTTTGCATTTTTTGCATTCTTCTTCTGCTGTTTTTTCCGCATTCTTCTTCTTTTTGTCTTTGCATTCTTCTTTGCAATTTTTCGTTACAATTCTTGTTCTTGTTCTTGTTCTTGTTCTTGTTCTTATTCTTCTTCTTCTTCTTCTTCTTTTTCGCATTCTTCGCATTCTTCTTCTTCGCATTCTTCTTTTTCGCATTCTTCTTCTTCGCATTCTTCTTCTTCGCATTCTTCTTCTTCGCATTCTTCTTCTTCGCATTCTTCTTCTTCGCATTCTTCTTCTTCGCATTCTTCTTCTTCGCAATTCTTCGCAATTCTTCTTCTTCGCAATTCTTCTTCGCAATTTCTTCTCGCAATTCTTCTTCTGCAATTCTTCTTCGCAATTCTTCTTCTTCTCTTCTTCGCAATTCTTGTTCTTCTTCTTTTCTTCTTCTTCTTCTTCTTCTTCTTCTTCTTCTTCTTCTTCTTCTTCTTCTTCTCTTCTCTTCTTCTTCTTCTCATTCTTCGCATTCTTCGCATTCTTCGCATTCTTATTCCTCCTCTTCTTCGCATTCTTCTTTTTCTTCTTCTTCTTCGCATTCTTCTTCTTCGTATGATGATGATGATGATGAGGACGAGGAGGAGGAGGAGGAGGAGAGGAGGAGGAGGAGAGTAGTAAGTAGTAGTAGTAGTAGTAGTAGTAGTAGTAGTAGTAGTAGTAGTATAGTAGTAGTAGTAGTAGTTGTAGTAGTAGCAGCAGCAGCAGCAGCAGCAGCCGCAGCAGCAGCAGTAGTAGTAAGTAGTAGTAGTAGTAGTAGTAGCAGCAGCAGCAGCAGCAGCAGCAGCAGCAGCAGCAGCACAGCAGCAGCAGTAGTAGTATAGCAGTAGTATAGTAGTAGTAGTAGTAGTAGTAGTAGTAGTAGTTAAGTAGTAGTAGTAGTAGTAGTAGTAGTAGTAGTAGTAGTATTTTTGGATGTAGTTATCTCATTACGATAGGAAGTTTTATGTTTTACGTTTATGTTTGTTACCGGTACAGTTATTACTAACATATTGGTAACCCTCAAAAGGTATAGAAACGTGCTATTACATGACTCAGCATTGTGAGGATTCTGCCATTAAAGATGACAGACAGGTGATGGGCCAGACCTGCTAACCCACTTTGTAACTATTCAATGACCACCTGTGTGTTTGTGTGTGTGGTGTGTGTGTGTGTGTGTGTGTGTGTGTGTGTGTTGGTGTGTGGTGTGTGTGTTGTGTGTGTTTTTTTTATCATTTTATTCTTTCATTATTTTTTTCATTTTTATTTTATTCTTTTATCTCGAGGATAATGGAATAAGCACTCATGTGCTTATTTTTTCTTTGTGTTTATGTTTGTGTGTGAATCAGAATCAGAATCAGAAAACTTTATTGCCATTAAGTGAGAACGAGACTTATTGACACCAAACGTAAACGTATTTAACATTCTTAAAAGATGTAGATTCTTAAACATAGTATGTAATGTATCTATGTTCTTGCTCTTCTGGAAAAAGAATCATGCACATATTATTTGATCATGTCTAGCAGACAGTCCTCGTTGTTGAAAAACTTACTCACATTCTTGTAGTTATTAATTTTATTCATTTCTTTAATCTTAACTTTTGAGTGTGAGTGTGTGTGGTGTGTGTGTGGTGTGTGTGGTGTGTGTGTGTGTGTGTGTGTGTGTGTGTGTGTGTGTGTGTGTGTGTGTGTGGTGTGATTCTGTGCGTGCATGCGTGCGTGCGTGCGTGCGAGCATGCGTCCGCGCGTGTGTATGTGTGTGAAATGACGTTCCGTTATAAAGACCCCACAATGTGAGATAACCAGAAGTGGACAAGAACTGCTGACCGACATTGTGACCGTGTAGTGACCAGCTGTATCAACAGGTCGCTTCATTAGTTTACTGCGTAGGTGGCGGTCCACCTTATGAGTCTACGGCCAAGGTGAGATATTTTATGTTGTATTGCTCAATGTTTCATAACCAGATGACATTTACAAAACTGCATACACACGGGGACTGGACGTAAAATAGCAAAAGAGTGCTTATTCCGTTATCCTAGATATACAAGAATAAATAAATAAATTAAATAAATAAATAAATAAATAAATAAAACAAATAACCATATTAGAGACGCACAACGTTTTTGGTAAAAACCCAAAAAGACCTTCAGCAACTAATTAACTTTAACAATGGGACTTACAATGAGGTCGAAGTCTCAGTATGTTACTTTTTGGGGTTTTATATGGATAATAAGATCAAAGAAATGCACTCCACGTAGGTGACTCCAATCTTAGTATGTGTAAACTAATAAACACCTCAGGCGACTGGATAGCTCAGTGGTCATAGCACTCACTTTCCCCCAGCCAAGGTTAAGCAGCATCAAGCATGGTTACCAGTCGGATGGGTGACCAATTGCGCGCCTTGGCTTCAGCACAGTCCCCCCAGTTCATCCAGCCTTCAATGGGTACCTGTCTTCTTTAGGGTCAGGGAAGGTAAAGCAGCGAGGGAGGGGAGATGGGCGCCGCCCTCAAGATGCTGGCCCCAAGAGAAGCTGAGGTCTCTGACGCCTCGCTCCCATACGACCACACAGGTTATAGCACACCTTTATCTTTGTTTTTTATTGTTGTTGTTGTTGTTTTTTACTTTACTCTTGTGCCACCAAAATATATCTGACAGTGTTAAAAGATAAAAAGAAAACGTACTGAATTATCAACAACAATTTTAAAGTGATGGTTTAAGGTACAGGGTGTTAGCAATGGGTGGACAATGAATGTAAAAGACTACGTGCAAATTGCCCACATCCTGACCATCATTGATGGGAACAGATGACAACATTTACAACACTGCATACACACGGGGACTAGATGTAAAAAAAAAAGAACATGAGTGTTCATTCCATTATCCTCGATATAAAGGAATAAATAAATCAATAACAGAATATACAAAATAAATAAATAAATAAATAAATAAATTGATAAACGTGCATATCCGCTACAAACCACCGATGTTTATCAACCGATTCATGTACACCTCCCAACAATATAAACAGCACAAAAAGCGTCACAAACCAACAATATGAACAGCACAAAATGCGTCACATACCAACATGAACAACACAAAGAACATCACATAATGATGACACTATCAACAGTGTGATGACTCTATCTACGTCACAATACTCTTTCAACACCCCCCCACCCCCCACCCCCCCACACACTGCAAATTCAAGCAACAGACTTGTTTGTGTGTGTGGAAAGACAGCTGTCTCTCGTTCCATATACGCCTCCCCCCCCCCCCCCCCCCCCCCCCACACACACACACACACCCACCTGAAAACACCTACTACCCCATCACCCTGTACAACCATCATCATCTGGCCTAATGTGTACACTATCTAGCATCACCTGTCCACTTCTCCCCCCCCCCCCCCCCCCCCTCCTTCATCTGCCTATTGTTATTTGCACGGAGCACAATAGTAGCGACAGGATGCAAAACAACGCAAGCATCTTGCGCACACGTGAAATCCTCTTCCGCTTTTCGTAAGAGTAGGCCATCGTGTGCCGGTGGGAACAGATGACATTCACACAACTGCGTACACACGGGGACTTGATGTAAAAAGCACAAGGTGCTTATTCCATTATCCTCGATATAAAAGAATTAAACAAAAATATTTAAGCTGTTGGAGGAAGAAATAGTTTTGTGTTTTCCTCCTTCTCCCCCACCCCTTCCCCCTCTTCTCCTCTCCACTCCTTGAGGACCTGAGCATCCCTTCTCCCTCCCCCCCCCCCCCACCTCCCTGCATCCTTGATGAATGTGGGTCCTGCTCCAGTGACACAGAATGTGATTTGACGACTTGAGTTCGATTCCCGTTCGAGGGTTTTTTTTTTCTTCTGGAGTTAACATCAATGCCGACTCCGCTCTCCCCAAAAGTCTTTCGGACGAGACTCTAAACCGAGGCCCGTGTGCGAACGCATGCAGAATATCTTGCGCAATCGTTAAATCCTGTTCCGCTTTTTCGTAAGAGTAGGCTATTATGTGCCGGTGGGAAAAGGTGACAAGATTTACAAAACTGCATACACACGGGGAATGGATGTAAAAAAAACAACAACACATGAGTGTTTATTTCCTTAATCCCCGATATAAAAGAATAAAAATAAATAAATATAAATACTATCATCATTAGCTACTTCCTCTGCTCCTCACCTTCTCCCTCCCTCCACCCCCCCCCCCCCCCCCCCCCCCCCACCCTCTCAAACCTGTTCCTTCTCCCTCTTTCTATGACTGTAACTGACACCAACAAAATCCTGTCAAATAAGCGAAAAGTCCAGGTCGGAGTGTGCGGTGGTTCAAATCCCGTTTGGACCCAAAACTTTCCCCCCATCCATTAGACCAGGAGTGGTGGTCTTGGCGCTAGTCTTTCGGATGAGACGATAAACAGAGGTCCCGTATGCTACACAGCATTATTTGGCGAGCATAAAAGAACCCGCGGCTACAAGACAGTTGTCCCTGGCAAAATTCTGGAGAAGAAAGCTACTCGGATAGGGAAACAAATACAGTTGCAGACCGGAAAAACAAAAAGAAATGGGTAGGCGCTGCACTTGTGGGAATGCGCTTTCCCCGAGGAGAGCACCCCGAATTTCATGCAGAGAAATCTGCTGTAACATAAAGTGATACAGAATAAACTAAAAAATATATAAATGATAGTCAATTATATGGATTTGATTTTATTCTACTTTATTTTTATGAACTAATTATAAATAAAATAAAATCCATATAATTATTGTAAGAGAGAAACAGGCAAATGAACCACCCTTGGCCGTGGATTTCAATAAAAATTAAAAAAAAACAGGGATTTTTTGGACTCCGGCCGGGTTCTACCCAGAGTGAGTGTGCTGTGGGCCTGGGCTCAGTGGGGAGACTGGGACCACACAGTCGAGCTTCACCCACTTTACGGATGCGAATATGAGAGTGTTGCTCAAAGTACCTGACCAACACTGTTGTTGTTTGTATCTCTCGGGGCCCGGTTCACGCCGGGATATATTATGATTATAAGCGTAGAGTATAACCCTGGCAAGTTGTCTCAAGGCATCTACACTTCCACAGCAGCAGCATTACGTCATCCTCATTATCATTGATCATCATGCAATGAAAGTAATGCCTCTGATTCAGTGGCTTCAGATGCTCTGGTCTCATGGTGACCTCAGATTCGGTTTCCCCATACACTTTTGTGCCTGTGGTGAGTTTGTGTCAAAGCCTTGGGGGTTGGAGGTTCATGGGGGACGGTCGTTAGAGGGACGATGCTGATCGCCACGCGACTGAGCTAATTCCATTTTTAGTAGGGTGCTTATTTGGTGGTTTCCTGCGTAGACCTATACGTATACGAATACGAAATCTTGATTGTGTCAAAAAGTGTGAGAAATGCATATCGGTTACAAGCAAGCATAGCTAAAAACAGTCACTATAGAAAAAAGCTAAAATCAATGCTGATATCTCCGATATTGGTATGTTAGCACAGAACAGGTTCCACTGAACACCAGTCAGAGAAAGAGAGAGTCTGCAGCAAGGAGGCATCAGTCGAGAAGAAGACAACACTTCATTCCAAGGTAACTTGAATTTATAAAAACGACATCAAAATGCAAAAAAGTGAAAGACAAAAACTTAGTTTTAAAAAGGACAAAAGGGACTCTCTCTCTCTCTCTCTCTCTCTCCTCTCTCTCTCTCTCTCTCTCTCTCTCTCACCACACACACACCACACACACACACACACACACACACACACACACACACACCAAAACACACACCAGCATTCTCTCTGTTTTTCTTTTTAAAAAAACAGTCTGCGTGTTTGTGATGTTACGTAACCTAAATAAATCACTAACTTTAGCCTGTCTCTTTATCTTTACGTCACTGCAGTAGGAGCAACGACTTGAAACATTAGTTGAATTGTCATTGTGTCTGTCCCGTGATGTCAAATCTCCCAAAGCATATGCGCGAAAATTTGTTTTTGTTATTTCTTCTTCTAATAACTCATTGACTGAATGATCATTAGGCCTTTTTTGTATCTCTTTGCCTACTAAAAACCCCACAATTTTTTTTCAAGATAGGGGTTGGAGTTGAAATAGGTTATCGTGTTTGTAAGCATGTCCATTGTATCTCCTGTGCCGTTTTGCGTCACAGTGTCAAAGGTCGTTTAGTTTTATGTTCTTTGTCGCCTTGCCGACCTCGAAGAGCGTGTCACCCAGTTTTGTTCCAAAGCTTACGTCACTGTCCACAAGTAAGATTGAAATATATCCAACTTGCACACACGCACACACACATACACACACATACACACATACACACATGCACACACACATATACACACATGCACACACATACACAAATAAACACAGACACACAGACACAGACACAGACACAGACACAACACACACACACACACACACACACACACACACACACACACACACACACACACACACACACACACACACAGAGGCATGGCAATCAAAATGGGAGTGGCTATTGAAGCTGTATGGATAGATAATGAGGGGGGTAGAGGGGGAGATATCTAGAACAAATAGTTTTCAGAAGGTAAAAATAGTTTGATATACTGAAAAAAAACAACTAACGGGAATTCCCACTAAAGACTTTTTCAAATTCACCTTCATCTATCCCGTACTCCAGCGGACCGTGGGGGCACCACTGAAGATTTTGCAACCAGCTTCCTCCACTCCTCACGGTCCTCTACGCAAATCGTTCCGTCCAAACCCGGTCCACTCTCTGATATTGTCTTCAAGACATAATAGAGTTAACGCGTCCACAGAAAGATGTCATACACGTGAATGATTTGGTCTGAAATTAGAAGGAACAGTCTCCCTCGTCTCATCTC
>CM060332.1:55467581-55507581 GCA_030674155.1 Stramonita haemastoma | reverse complement strand
CGAAAAGAGGAACAGGATTTAACGTGTGCGCAAGATGTTCTGCGAGCGTTCGTACACGGGACCTCGGTTTACAGTCTCATCCGAAAGACTTTTGGGGAGAGTGAAGTCAGCACTGATGTTAACTCCAGGGGAAACTCCCCTCGACCGGGAATCGAACCCGGGTCGTCAAATTGCGAGCGCAATGTTCTGACCACTAGGCTATCCCGTCCCCCAAAACTCTAGTCTGTGTGTTTCTATACAAATAAAGACATTATGGTTTTAAGCAGATAAAGCAAAAGGAAGAAGAAAAAAAAAGAAAAGAAATTTGTAGTTGTGTCTTACAGAAATGAATAGCACACATCCTATTTCTTCGTTGTTTTTTTTTTTTTTTTTTTATTGTTGTACCTCGAAAAACAAACATTCTGTCTCCAGGAAGCTGGGGTTCTGTCAGCATAAATAGCAACCCCACCTTCTGAAAATTATGTGCTCGGAATTCCCTCTTTTCTATCTCTCTTTTTGTTACTATCAATCCTCGTAAAAAAGGAAACAAATACAGAAGCAAACTGCATATTTTTTAAAAGTGCGTGGTGCTGCTTTTGTGGCGACGTGCTATTTATTCCCTGGAGAGAGCATCTCAATTATTAACAGGCAGAGAAATCTGCTGGGATGAAAGTAGTATACAATACAGTTCAATACAGTACAGTTCAATGCAATGCAATAAGATGCAATGTAACACAATACGATATAATGCAGTACAGTTTAATACAATACAATGCAATACAAAACAAGACAAGAAAAACGCAATTCAATCCAATTCATTGCACTGCCATACAATACAATAAAATGAAACAGACACAATAAAAAGGTACAATTTTAATACATTGTAATACAATGCTATATGATACAGTTTAATGCAACAGAATGTAATGCAAGAAATTATTTCTATTATGCTTTCGCTTTTACTTCAATAAAAATGGAATAAGCACGCATGTACATTTTTTTCATCTAGTCTAGATGTAACGGCAGTTTTGTACATTTCCTCATCAATTCCACCGGCACTAATTTGCCTACTCTTCCAAAAGGCGGAACAGGTTTTAACATAATTATGCGCAAGATGTTCCGCGTGCGTGTTTCACACTCGGAACCTCGGTTTATAGTGTTGTCTGAAGGTCAATGCAACACAGTACAGTACCATACAATACAAAACGATAATGACATAAAACACAATACTGTACAATGATGAAATATAACACAATGTGGTGCAATAAAAGGCAACACAGTACCATTCAATACATTTAACTACAGTGCAATAAAAACATAACGACACAGTAAAGCACAATCGATACAAAAGAATGTTAAAATGTAGCAACGCAATACAAATAAAATACAATACCATGAAATACACGACATAACACAACACAATAAAATGCAATATAACAAAATACAATATATACATAATAACTCAATACAAAAAATGAAGTCCAATACATAAAAACAACACAATACTGTAGAAGATAATGCAATGCAATACAATACATTACAACAAATTTAAGTACAATGCAATAAAGTTCAATACAAAACAGTACAATACACCACCAACGCCACAGCATACCGTTTCGGTCAAAAAATGAGATAACCTAGTGGTCAGAACATTGCGCTCGCAATTTTACGACCCGGGTTCGATTTCCGTTCGAGGGGGGGGGGGGGGGGTCCCCTGGAGTTAACATCAGTGCTGACTCCACTCTCCCCAGAAGTCTTTCGGATGAGACTATAAACAGAGGCCCCGTGTGCTAACGCACGCAGAACATCTTGCGCACAAGTTAAATCCTGTTCCGCTTTTCGTAAGAGTAGGCCATTGTGCGCCAGTGGGAACAGATGACAAGACTTAAAAGCTACATACACACGGGGACTGGTTGAAAAAAGCACCTGAGTGTTTATTCCATAATCCTTGATGTGAAGGAATAAATAAATAAACAAATAAATAAATAAATAAATAAAAAAACAAGGACGGTTACCGCGTGATGTATCTCTGTCGTGTAGCACTGCAGCAATATTCCAGTCACTTATTGATACATTAAGAAATTAAACGCTTTAAATAATGAAAAAGAAATCCAGACACAAATACATCACTAATATATGTTCCTTCCATAATCATGCAAGTATACCCGTGTGTGTGTGTGTGTGTGTGTGTGTGTGTGTGTGTGTGTGTGTGTGTGTGTGTGTGTGTGTGTGTGTGTGTGTGTGTGTGTGAGTGAGTGTGTGTGAGTGAGTGAGTGGTGTGTGTGTGTGTGTGTGTGTGAGTGTGCATAAATATACATAATAAAAATGCATATATATTTATATATACACACATATATAAAAACATACCTATTATATATATACAGAGAGAGAGAGAGAGAGAGAGAGAGAGAGAGAGAGAGAGAGAGAGAGAGAGTAGAGAGAGGAAGAGAGAGAGAGAGAGAGAGAAGAGACATAGTGTGACAGGGAGGCAAGTAGATTACCTCCCATACAATCAGAGACCTGTCACAGCGTTGTGTTACTAAATCCGGACACACCTGTGAATTGTGTGATGCTCTGTTTCCTAGGGTGGTGGTCAAAAGACCATTGCGTACACTTCGCCTTCACGGTGAAAGGTAAAATTTATGTAGCAATTTACTAGAGATCACGTATTAAATGGCTAGCTGTACCCACTTGAGAAACTGTGCTGAGATAGGATATCCCATGGGCATATGTCTACTCTGTTACACATGCAAACATACAGATATACTGTGTCATACATACATATATACATACACGCACCCAGACATACATCTCTACACAATATACACATGATACACATTCCAAACTTGTTACTTCTGTTATTCTTTCACGTCTGGACTATTGCAATTCTCTTTTGGCTGGTCTGCCAGCATCATCCATCCACTCCCTTCAACGTATACAATACTCTGCAACGCGTCTGGTCCTCAGAAAGAAAAAATCTGAGCACATTACCCTCTTTTGCAATCTCTCCATTGGCTGCCTGTACCACAGAGAGTATACCTCTGTTACAAATGTCTCCACAATACTGCACCCTCCTACTTCTGTGAATGTCTTCACTTGTACACACCTTCTCGCTCCCTACGCTCGTCGGCAGATACTTTGTCCTTAAGAATACCCAGATTCAACCTATCTACCGTTGGCCGCTGCTCTTTCTCTGTTTCTGGTCCATCGATCTGGAATGACCTTCCTCTCTCCTTCCGACAAAAGCCTACTTATGACACTTTTAAATCCAACCTCAAGACACACTTATTTCAAACCGAAGTTTTTCTCTTTCTGCTTCCATCTCTTATCTGTCCCTGCCTTCAACATCCACTTGCCAAAGTGCATAACGTTTGTAGGTGTGTGTGCGTGCGCGCACGTGCTGCGTGCGTGTGTTCGTGCGTGCGTGTGTGTGTGTACATTCGAATTTGTCAAAACTGTAAATTGTTGCTGATTGTGTGTTGTGTTGGTCGAATGCAAGCGCTTTGATTTGTTTTTGCAAGATAAATTCCATGTATTATTATCATTATTATTATAATAGCTCAATACAAAAAAGTAATACATAAGCAACACACTACTGTAGAATTTAATGCAATACATACCAACAAATTTATGTACAACGCAATTACATTCTCACATACATACGTAAATACAGCCGAACAAACAGGTACACCAGAAAATCCAAAACTATGAAACTCGTAATGCAGATACGCTCAGATTCTTCATAATCTGTTGTCGTGCTTTGACTATACACAAACTGTTATGGAGACGAAGCAAACCAAATTTAAGTTTACTCTGTGTGTGTCTGCCATTTCTCTGTTTGCGCGCGCGCGCGCGCGCGCGTGTGTGTGTGTGTGTGTGTGTCCTCGTTCGCTTTACGCAGTCAGATGTGTCTGGGAAAAGTAATGGCATGTCCGTTCCAGCTCCTCTTATGAGCGTACAGTTGTTTGTAGGGTTATCTCCGTAGGCCACACAAACTTCCCAGGTCGCTGAATACCGTTTATGTGCTCGCCTGTCTGGTTTTCTGTACCACAGGTACACAGGGGAGAAAGGAGAATGATTTCTACCGTTATCAAGGTTCTTTATTTTTGATGACTTTTACCACAAGGTAACATAGTTCTAGCAAAGCACTCTACATAGTCACAGAAGATGGTCATCTTGAGATTTCTCTTCCATTCTTCTTCTTCTTCGTTGAGACTCAGTGATGCTGAGGCTGAATTATGTGGTAAATGAAGCTGTCCATGGTGTCTAAGAGGTCTACTCAGCGGAGGTCAGTAGCCAGATATCAACCTCAGGTTTTGGTGTGTATGGACAGTACAGGTCTGGAGGAAGTGTTCCACTGTCATGGGAGAAGTGCCACAGTGGCACATCGCAGAATTGGCAATGTAGAACTTGGTAACATGTGATGTCGTAAGTCTGGAATGTCCTTTCCAATGGATTCCTGAAACTGAAGAATCAGCACGTATCACTGTTCTCTGGCACATTGTTCTCCATCCAATCCATCCACCCTTGGTTTTATAGCCCCGCCGACCTGAAGAGCCTACATTTATTTATTTTTTGTTCTTCATTTATCTTTTATATCGAGAAATATGGAATGAGCTATCGTTTGCTTTTTTGACATCCAGTTCCCGTGTTATGCAGTTTTGTAAATGTCATCTGTTCCCACCGGCCACGATGGCCTACTCTTACGAAAAGCGGAACAGGATTTAACGTGTGCACAAGATGTTCTGCGTGCGTTCGCCCGGGGCCTCGGTTTTAGTCTCATCCGAAAGAGTTTTGGGGGGAGTGGAGTCAGCACTGATTTTAACTCCAGAGAAAAAATTACCCTCGACCAGGAATCGAACCCGTGTCGTGAAATTGCCAGCGCAATGTTCTGACTCACTAGGCTATCCCGTCCTGTCATCAGGGATGTCGCCTCTTGTGATGCTCAATAACTTAAATAACAGAAAGTAATCTTTCTGAACTTTACAGCTTGGGTAGGGGAAGTCAAATCAAGGAAGAGGGCGATGTTGACACTTGAATTCTTTGAAGAAAGCAGATCTGAAGGAGGGAAGGTTCCATTCGGAAGTCTTGAAGCCAGTACATCGGAGAGAGGGGGGAGAGAGAGAGGTGTGTCCTTTATAAGGCGTTGGACTTCATTCCGATCTGAAGGTTCCGTTTAGCGAGGATGAAACTGCTTGGGCGCCACCCTGCAACAAAAAACACGAACACATCTTTGATTCCTAAGAGAGAAAAAATTGCTGAAAAGAAATTTGAAATGTTATGTCATGTCATGTATTGTATTGTATTTATTGATTCAGACAAAGGGATAGATAGATAGATAGATAGATAGATAGATAGATAGATAGATAGATAGATAGATAGATAGATAGATAGAGTAGGTAGGTAGGTAGGTAGGTAGGTAGGTAGGTAGGTAGGTAGGTAGAAGACAGACAGACAGACAGACAGACAGACAGATAGACAGATAGATAGATGATTGATTGATTGATTGATTGATTGGTTGTTGATTGATTGATTATTGTATTCCTTGGATTGCATGCATTACATTGTATTGTATTGCGCTGTGTTTGTATTTTATTGTATTGTATTGTGTTGTATTGTATTGTATTGTATACGCTTTCAGTCAAAGCATTGATCTCAGTACGGGAATTAGGGCTCTGTCTTCAAAAAGAGAGCTTCACAACAAAATCAGCTTCGTGCATTTTCATTTCTAGATGATTATGCTGTCTGCATATGCATTATATTTCTTTAAGAGCGTGGCTCTTCTTCAAAGAAATGTTCCGGGACAACCATCTTGTTGCCGTGGGTTGTTTAACATGTGTTAAAAGCATACTTGGGACGAAGTAGATAGCATAGCAAGCCCACTTTGCCACATTGTAGATCGTGGAGGGTTTTGTTGTGTGATGGGCTTTGAATGGTAGAGGTTGTAGTTTGTAGTGTGAATTTGCCAGCAGTAAGCTAAAGGAAGACATCAGGGAAGAAGCAGTGGGTGTAGGTGGTCTTATTACGCTCTTTTCTAGCGATCCCTCTGTGCTCTGCTGGATGTACAGGTAACTTTGTCTAACCAAGTTACGAAAGTCGCAACAACTACATCACTAGTCTGCCCTAGTCGCATACCACCTAACATTCATAAAATATAACCTCACAACAGGCGACAACAAGACAACGCGCGGCAGCAGACCATTCGGCCACTTCGAATTTAAAATGGAGTAAATTGTGTTCTTACGTGCATACAACAGCGATTTTCTCGCTGTTCGCCATACAAGCTAATACATATTTACATCAAAATAAACTAGGAACACAGCTTAAATACTAATGCCTTTGGCATCACTATCAAACGAGTTAAAAGGAAAAAAGCCTCTGAGTAGACACGCTTTTAACAGGTTCACACTAAACTTTCAATAATTAAAATCTCAGTCCACGCAAGAGCTAATCGTTAATGATTAAACGGTAACAATTATCAAATTGTATACAATGCGAATGTATACTGCAGTGTCATGGATGGATTTAAAATTAATAGGACGGAAGAAAACAATCCGATCGCTACTTGTTGTGAATCAATTTGCATGGGTCGTTGTTACGATATTATTCGTTAAATCGTAGATATGAACAATCGAATAATACAATGCGCTATCCTCATAATCTACCTGATGATCATAATAAATCTACCATTATACCATAAACGATAGTTTAATGGTCGCATTTTACTTTACTTGGAGTTTCAGAATTCAATAAGTTCGTTTAAAAGAAAGGTCTGCACGGCTACTGTAAAGTTTGGTCACCATTGTTCAACGTTTATGCCTTACGATATTATTAAACTCAAATTAAATACTTTTCTCATTTATCTAATTAAAGTTTATTAAAGCGATTCTACAAATCGCACCATACACGTATTAATAATCAATTTTTATTTGTACTTGACGGCATTTGCCGAATCGCGATTTTGCACTTCTATTAATGCTTATGAGCTAGAGGTTGATAATACTATTCGATGAAAATGAGGATCTTCACTCGTTTGTGTGTGAATCGCAGCAGTTTTTTCATGCTTTCCTAATGTAAAAATAGAAAATTAAAGAATTATTAAAGTTTTATAATGAATTTTCTGTCAGCGATCCTTTGTGTTCAAAATGCAAGGTAGAGTTCTCTCTCTTGATCCAAAAATCATTACAATAAAATATATCTCATCTCATCCCACTAACAATAAAATCATAAGAACAAAATGGAATGCAAAATAAACTAATTAATTACATATAAATCATAAAAATCATAAAAATTCAATTATCAACTTCATATAAAAATACAAATATGTCGTACTCATAATAAACCATAACACTTTATAAAATGAACAGAAGATCTTATCTGTTCTGACCACACCAAATATCTGTTTAGCTGTTTAAAACCTAACTAAATGCCAACAAGCTCTCACACATAGAGCTACACAAAACCACCTGGTTACAGTGTAATCTTCTGTGGCGAGAGTGTGTGGCTTTGAATTTGTTTTGTTACATATGTTTTGTCGTGTTTTTGTTTTTTATTCGGGTATTTTTCCATGAGTGCATGCTTAAAGAGAAGCAAATAATGGAAAGTGGTTTTTCGGGGGGAAAAACGCACTTTTACTAAGCGGATACGCATTATCTCAGATTGATAACACTAAAACTTTGAAATAGAAGAAGAAGAAGAAAAAGAACAACAACAACAACAACACAACAACAACAAATTTGCTTTTAATAAAGAAGACAATGACCCACAACAGCAGCAGCAACAACAACAACAACAACAAATTTGCTTTTAATAAAGAAGGAAATGACCAACAACAGCAGCAGCAACAACAACAATAACAACAAGGAGATGGATGAAGAGCAACACATTTTTAAACTAAAAAATAATCATGCTGTAACATAAATGAACCATTCCGCCCAATTTCACACCTCAAAAAAACTCAAAAGCCTCTACCGGAAACACACACACAAACGCATACTTTAAAACATGTGTATGTGCGCACGGCGGGCGGGGGGGGGGGGGGGGGGGGGGGGGGGGGGGGGGGGGGGGAAGCAGTTTTGCATGCATTGCACATGCATCACTGAAGCGTGTGTCAGTATACGTGTGTGGGCATGCGCAAAGCAGAGGACGAATTAAAAAAAAAAAATTCACACACACACACACACACACACACACGTGAACTTTGCACGAACTATTCTCAGTCCACCTGAAATTTTGAACAACCGGGTTACTTCGCCTCTACCCGGTTACCCACATTTCTTCTGCTTGCAAGTAGCGAGTGGGGAACTGAGAAAAAATGGCTGCTGCTTCAAACATGACAAATGGACGGAGAAAACATCGCCATGGCCGCACGCAAAATGTTGTGAAAGCGCAAAGAGTAAGTACTGATGATATTTATCTATTTTGAATAGTGGTAGTTTTAGGCGAGGGAGAGGACATGGGCGCGCGCCACCCTCTATGTGCTGGCCCCTAGAGAAACTAAGGTTTCTGACGCCTTACTCCCTATGACCACATAGGTAATGGGACACCTTTACCTTTTACCTTGGAGATAATTGTTTCAGACAATAGTTGGTACCAGGGATAGGGTCTTGCACTCGCCCATGTACACAGGTTTTGTCCACCTAGCCTCACTCATGTTTAAAGTGTGCGTAAAGAAGTTATATGAACTCATAGCAGCTTACTTTGGTCAGAAGACTTTTATCTATGACCTTTAAAGTGTGTAAAAAAAATGAACTCATAGCAGCAGCTTAATTGGGTCAAAAGATTTTTATTTGTGACCCTTGAGGCCAGAATAACAAAGGAGTATAAGTGTTGCACTTCTGATGTAATGGCTTTTGAAGCAGAGGTTTCGTGTAGGAGTACAATACTCTGTTACAGACACTGAGGGTCTATTGGGATCCGCTTTGTGTATGTAACTTTGCCAGCATGTTTTTTGTATGGCTGTTCCAAGTGTAAAAAGTCGAGAAAATCTCATTTTAAAAAATTGCAAAAATGTAAGATGCAATTTGTCTGCACGCAAAAATTGCTTTCTATATATAGCAAATCATCGTCAGAAATAATGTTTCTATGTGAGAGCTTTGAAAGTTTCTTTTCTTTGAGGGGGTTATGGGGCATGTTCATCCACTGCTATAGCAACAAGGGCATAAAGTATTTTAACTTTAGCTCTGGGTAAAAGCCTAAAAATAGCCCATCTAGTACTAATATTCAACACTATTTTGATTCAGAAATAGCTGTCACGGAAAGTTTCAAAGAGCTGGTTTTGATATCAGACTCCAACTTTGGCATCAAAACATACAACGATGACTGCGCACCTTCAAAGGAGGATTTCCGCCATCAAAAATCAGAATCTGTAGATGAAGAAAATGCATGTTCCCTTTATAAGTAACGTATTTGTGTTGGAAGATAAAAGGGCAAGTTTTACTATCGGGCGAGAATCGTGTAAACTTTTTTTTTCAAAAAGTTGGACCAATTTCAAAATGTAAAAAAAAAAGTTTTAAAATTGTACATGATTTAAAAGGGGGGCAGATTTCAAAACCAGAATCGACTTTCCTAGCCACTTCCCCCTTAACTCGCAGCAAAAGTTTTGTATCGATGCATATTCCCGCTACTTTCATTGGGATAGAATTCTATTCAACATCCTATAATCCCCTTCCCCATAGGTTTAAGTTTGCTCTTTGACAAAAAAAGAAACTTTTTACATATGTCGGGAAAGAATATATTTTGATACATTACCCCCAACGAATTAGTCCATGTTCATTGTTAAACAGGGAGGGGTTGGGATAGCTCAGTGGTTAAAGCTGGAGTTAACATCAGTGCCGACTCCACTCTCCCCAAAAGTCCTTCGGATGAGACTTTAAACCGAGACCCGTGTGCGAACGCACGCAGAACATCTTGCGCACACGTTAAATCCTGTTCCGCTTTTCGTAAGTGTAGGCCATCGTGTACCGGTGGGAACAGATGACAATATTTACAAAAACTGCATACACACGGGGACCGGATGAAAAAAAGCACATGACTGCTTATTCTGTTATCCTCGATATAAAAGAATAAATAAATAAATGAATAAATAAATTAATTAATTAATAAATTAATTAATAAATAAATAAATAAATAAGCTCGTGAGTTCGTGACCAACCAAACAACAAATCGAGATTTGAGCCACCACTGAGATTTTTACTTGTTTTGCATATAACGCAGTCTGACCATTGTTGTTTTATGTGTGTATGTGCGCGCGCGCGCGCGCGCGTGTGTGTATGTGTGTGTGCACGCGCACTTGTACGTATGTGTGTGTGCGTGCGTGCGTGCGTGTGTGTGTGTGTGTGTGTGTGTGTACGTGGGTATGTGTGTTTATGATTGCATAGATGTGTGTGTGTGTGTGTGTGTGTGTGTGTGTGTGTGTGTGTGTGTGTGTGTGTGTGTGTTTATTTTTTTCTTTATTAACGAGGATAATGGAATAAGCACTCGTGTGCTTTTTCACATCCATTCCCCCTGTGTATACAGTTTTGTAAATGCCATCTGTTCCCACCGGCACACAATGGCCTACTCTTACGAAAAGCGGAACAGGATTTAACGTGTGCGCAAGATGTTCTGCGTGTGTTCGCACACGGAGCCTCAGTGGTTTATAGTCTCATCCGAAAGACTTTTGGCGGGAGTGGAATCAGCATTTATGTTAACTCCAGAGGAAAAATCCCCTCGACGGGGAATCAAACCCGGGTGTTAAATTGCGAGCACAAAGTTCTGACCACCAGGCTATATCCCGTGTGTGTGTGTGTGTGTGTGTGTGTGTGTGTGTTCAATTCAAATTCATTTAACGTCTTTTCACAAATTGTGATATTAGACGGGAAGGGGGGGGGGGGGGAGTAGGTGGGTGTATGAGTGTCAGAAAAAGAGGGTGTGGTTGGCAATGTATGGGATAAAGAATTTCAGGGAGTCAATACTTGCTAAGTAAATTTAAAAAAAACAAACAAAAAAAACAAAAAAACACCTTTTTGTCACTAACCTATTGAACTACAGTAAGCAAAAACGGGAAATGCAGTTCTAACAAACTCTAACAAAATCAGTAATTCCAATGAAAAATATAACTAAATAGTTACTTAATTTCACATAAGAAAACACAAAATACCCCTCCCAGAAAAAGAACGGGAATACCCAAAAATAACTGCGAAAAATCAGCTACAATCAGCAACAACTCCTAGCCCATCTGTGTGTGTGTGTGTGTGTGTGTGTGTGTGTGTGTGTGTGTGTGTGTGTGTGTTTGTGTGTGTGTGTGTGTGTGTGTGTGTGTGTGTACACGCACACCTGTATGTGTGTGCGTGTGTTTGTGTGTGTGCTTGGGTTTGTGCGTGCATATGTATGTTTATGAATGCATACGCGCGCGCGCGCGTGTGTGTGTGTATGCGCGTGTGTGTGTGTTATAAAAAGTTTAGCATTTTAAGACATTTTTGTCTTGAAACTAAAAAACGCGCCCTTTTGTCATTACACAGGTCAAGAAACGACTGAGGAAAAACCAAGTCTCCACTGATCACCATCAGTAACAGCATCAATTCTGATCATCCAACCCACCCCGAAGGCCTAACACCATAAGACACCGGTAAGGCTGCTTGACTGTTTCCTAAAACAAGGTAAGAGCTGCTAGCAGGATAAACATATCAGTCATATAGCTGTCACCTCTACAAGTTACATGAATGGTTTTACACACTAGGACAATGCTCATGCATGTTTTTTTTTTCTAAGATGAAGTGACATGTCCGCGCATGAGTACGTGCTAAAACGCGCGCGCGCAAGCGCGCACGCGTGCACACAACACACACACACACACACACACACACACACACACACACAATATATACGCGCACATGCATGCACACACGCACACACACACGCACGCACGCACGCGCACGCACGCACTTGCACACACCCACAACAAAACACCTAAATACACGCAATCAGCTACTTTTCCTTTTTGTTATAAACACTTACACATTGTAGTGTTACTCTTAGGCCTAGCTGGATAATTGAGTTATTAGTAGGTAATTGGGTAGGAATGGAGGTAGGTAGGTAGGTAGGTAGGTAGGCATAATATAGTATTGATGCTTTCCCAACTGTGATATTTGGTTGCAGTATTGACCTTTTCATGTAAAAGTCTGATTCCGTAAAGACTAAGAATTGAAAAATGATAATAATTATGAATCATAAAAGAATAATTATCAGAAAGTTTGAATAAAAGCAAAAAAAAAAAAGCTAACACAATAGAAACGTTTCTACAACAAGCCCAAAGTAAACGGATCCATTCAAATCCAATCCAACACAACCCATCCCAAACCCCATAATCTCCGCCCGACTGCATCCCACCCCACAGAAAATGAACTCGACTCAAAAACTTGATCCAACATTACCCCAGCCTTTGCAGCCTAGCCCCTTCAGAAATACCATTTCCTATATCTTTTAAGGAATCGTAAGTCTTCCACAAACATGGCCTGTTTTATCAAAAAGACAGACATCTGAAATCTAAATAAAAAAGCAAAAATTACAAAGGGAAAGAATTCAAAGCGCAACTAGAAAATTTGTAATCAGAAACCAGAGCAAAAACAGAATCCTGATACGTGAGGTAGAAGCTATACATAATCAAAACCAAACCGGCATATAGAAAGGACTTGACCAAAGATAATAAATGCCCACCAAGAAAATAACGAACATTCAAGCCACACTGTAGCCGATAATAATCCCAAGTCTAACCACAGGTCTTATTAAAAATCCAAACAAAATTTTTTAATTTAAAACCAAATCGAAAGTCTTATAGCTTACCTAAAATATAAACTGAAACCCTTGTTTAAAAGCAAGCCAAAGCCAGAAGCCTCAAGATTTCAAACTGAAAAACTTTCTTTAAAACACCAAAACAAAACCAAAAGCCTTATTTAGAAATCTAACCAAAAAAATGTTGCTAAGAATAAGCTAAAATCATAATAAATTCAAACTTAAAACTTAATAAAAAATCAGACCCAGCTCAAAAGCTTTAATAATAAAAATTTTAACTAAAAAAATTATTGTGGAAAATCACACAAAAATCCTTAAAAATTCAAGCTCAAAACTTTTTTTTTTAAAATCAAAACCAAACAAAACACCTTATTTAATATCCAAATAAAAACATACTTAAAAAAACAAAAAACAAAACCGAATACATTAATAAGGTTTCAAACTAAAATCTTGATTTAAAAAACTCAAACCCAAAACAAATGCCTTATAAAAATCATACTAAAAGCATAATTTAAAACAAATCCGGGAACAAAAATCAGAAGATTCCAAGCTAAACAAAATAATTTAAAACTGAAACAAAACTTAAAAGTGTAATCAAAATTCAGACTAAACTCAAAACCAATAGAAAAAAAAATCCAGACCCGATTTAAAAAACAAACAAACCAAAGCAAAAATATCATTGAAAAAAAAAATCCATTTAAAACCACACTTGGACCAAAAGACTTATTAAAAATCCAAACCAAAAATTCTGAACCAAACCAAACCCAAATCTTATTCGAAATAAAAAAACTAAAAATTCTAAACCAAACTAAACCCAAAACCTTTTTTTTAAAAACTAAACAATCTAAACCAAATAAACTAAAAAAGCTTTTAAAAAACAAAAGTAAAAATTCTAAACCAAACCAAACACAAAGCCTTTTAAAAATTCAAACCCAAAATGGAACTTTAAAACCAAATCCAAAAGCCTCATTAAAAATCCAAACTTAAAAAAAAATTTAAAACCAAACCAAACAAAATCAAAAGCTTGATAAAAAGTCTAAGCTACAACTAAATCTAAATTCAAACTTAACCAAAAGCCGATTTAAAATCGAAACCAAAAACTTAATCGAAATCCTTAAACTTAATCAAACCCAAACCAAAAGCCTCATTAAAAATCCAAACCTAAAACTTAAATCAAACTCAAACCAAAATCGTACCAAACATTAAAACTAAAACCTTAAATCAAACCCAGGCCAAAAACCGTATCAAAATTCCAAACTAAAAGCTTTTTCACAAATCAAACCAAAACTAAATCATGATAAAGAATCAAACCAAAACCGTAATCTAAAACCAGCCATGAGCAAAAACCCAATTAAAATTCAAACTTAATTTTAATACAAAACCAACCCAAAACAAATATCTACAAAAAATCCGAATCAAAATTAAAAAAAACATCAAAGCCTTATTAAAAACTAAAATTAAAAACTTAAAATTCAAAACAAAAGGTCTAAAAGCCACATCAAAAATCCAATCTAACACCTCAAGAAAAAACCAAACCAAAACCAAAATCCTTTAAAAAAAATCTTCTAAAAAACTTGATTAAAAAACCAGACTGAAGCCAGAGCGTTACCAAAAATTGAAAAAAAAACACAAAATTTAAAACCAAACCAGACCAATAAACCTTTAAAAAACTAAAACTAAACAGTAATTCTAAACCAAACAAAAACCAAAAGCCTTGTCAAAACTATAAATTGAAACTTAATTCAGAACCAAATTAAAAACTGACACCCTTACCCCAAAAAACTTAACCAAACCACAGCTAAAAAAAACCCCTAAACAAGCAAACTAAGACCTTTATTCAAAATAAACAAAAACAAAAGCTCTAACAAAAGCCAAACCAAAAGTTTAATACTGAAGCAGAAACCAAGCTAAATCCTTGACTAAAACAAAAACACTAAATCAAATTATAATCTCAATCTAAATTTAAAAAATATCCCAATAAAACAAAGCCAAAGCTGTAGATAAAAATCCCAACACAAAACTAAACCCGATTCTATATCAAATCTCTAGCACAAAGATAAACCCTACCCCCCCCCCCCCCCTTAAAAAATTAATAAAATTTGAAAAATCTTAAAATAAATCAGCCATTAAACTCGAATGAAAAACACCAAACCAAATAAAATGCTAAAATAAAAAGAAGAGATGAAAAACTTAGAAAAATAAACAAAATATAAAACATTCCCATAACGAACGCATAAAGATAAAAAAAAAACCACTTTCCAACAAACCTAAGCTGAAAAACACAATCGGTAAAACCAAATCAAAACGAACCCAAAACACCATAAAATTAGAAAAACTCGACCTAAAACAGAAATCCAAAACCTAATTGTAAACACAAAACTAACCCAACAGTCAAAAGCGCGCCCAACAATCTAACTCCGAGCCAAAACCAAAGATAACGTCGAAAAACATCAAACAAAACCTAGCACAAAAACTCGGCATATAGACATGAAACAAACTACTAAACCAAGATTTAAAACATGGCCAAAAATTCTAAAACTAAAAATGCAAAATACAAGCTCGAAACCAAACTGCAAAACCTGAACTAACAGCTGAAACCAAAACTGCGAAACAAACCACTTCCCACCCCCATCCCGAAACGAAAATCCGAAACACACACCAACACACACACACACACACACACACACACACACACACACACACACACACACAACACACACACACACACACCACACAACACACACACACACACACACACACACACACACACACACACACACACACACACACACAACACAGAGTTTAACCTAAGGCAAAAATAAATAAGCATAGTTAGATAACTTAGGATAAAAAGGTGGCGTAGTCCCATAAAAAGGGGGTTAGAAAATCAATTACTATGTTTCAGGAAAATTACTATAGGAACAAAATATTTCTTTCAAAACATACAATTTTGCAAACCAAAGAAGCCTCAGATAGTAAGCATTAAGACTCGTATACCTCTACAATCAGTAAGGGTTAAAAAAAAAGAAAGGATGGGAAAAAGGATTAATAATGTAAATGCTGATGTTGATTTTTATAAGGTTAGGAAGTACACATGAAATTAGAGAAAAAAAATCTGCCGTAAACATCTGGCATACAGGCATGTTTAGCACACGCACACACACACACACACACACACTACCACACACACTCACATCACATCCACTCACTCACTCACCTCACTCACTCACACTCACTCACTCACATCAAACATCACATACTCACCACTCACTCACACAACACACACGCGCGCACACCACAACACAATACGCGACGCGCGCACAACACGCACACACACACACACATCACACACACCTCACACACACACAACACACACACACACACACACACACACAACACAACACAAACACAACACACACAACACAACAACACAACACACACACACACACACGCGCGCGCGATGCGCCGAAGATACTGAAGATCGACAAATACAGACACTTAACGTATTGACCACAACACTGTTGAATGTTGGTATAACACTAAACTCCTGCCCCTGAGTTTTATGTTTCAGAGACAGTCCCTCTGATAACAAGAACCTGTCTCCAAGGTTCAGCACCCTCAACACCAATGCCTCGAGGGTCAACACCAAAGAGCCAACAAAAGTAAACATTGTCAACAGCAAGTGAACATCCAACACCAAAGAGTGGAACCAGAGTCAACAAAGTTCAACACAAAGATGCCACAACCCCCCCCCCCCCACCCCCCCACCTTAACACCAAAGAGCCAACAAGTGTTATTTTTAAACAGCAGTGAACATCGACACCAAAGAGTGAAACCAGAGTCAACACAAAGAAGTCAACAGCAACACCAAAGAGAAATAAATGTAAGGCTACAACTGGCATCAACGTTCAAAGTCTGAGCAAATAGAGTACTATCCAGCTTGTCTGACCGCCAGATACAGCCAGACATCACCATGTTCGAAAAAGAAACGGTGAGATCCATCCATCATCGGTACTTAGAAAAGTGGCGGAAGAAGAATGCTGATTCTATCTATCTATCCCGTAGTCTGGCGACCTGGGGCACCCCCGAAGACTTGACAACCAGTTCACTGATTAGAAAAGAGAAATCGCCTGAAGTGAACAACTTTATATAATTGATCGTGCATAAAAGAGAAAAGACTTAATATCCTGAAATTACTTGCAAAATAATCTGGGGCATAAAGATATGGTAAAAAAAATTCAATCTACTTCTAAGGCAGCAGCAGAATACAGAGCAATTAGCATTACGAGTCATCCAAGTAATATTTCAAAGTATTGTGAACAGACTTTAAAAAAAAGAACAGATTAAATAGGGCTTGCAAAAGCACAATCTTAGCCTTAAAACTGGAAAAAGCACAACTGAGATTTTTGACAAAAGTTTGTCATTGAGAAGTGTCTCCAACATAGGGAAAGATTTATGTAGCAATTCAATTTTAGTGCTTCACAGTATGGCATGATGGGGGGCTATGGGAAATCCACTTTCAACATTGAGGGAAGATTCATTTAGATAATCCAGGCACTCTATCACGAAGATAGTGCATAATTTTTTTGGGGGGGGGGAGTTTTCACATTTTGTCTGTTGATGGGTTTGTTTAGAAATGTTGAGCTTTTTCGAAGTTTGGGATTTTTTGTTTTTCGGAGAAGGGATGATGTATTTTTTTCTTGTTTTGATAGACACCTATTGCTGGAATACTTTCCAAAAAGATCGAGAAAATAAAAGTTTCATCGCTAAGAAATTGGAATAAAAAACTGATATAACAAAACAATAAACATGATGAAAATGAGAAATAAAATAACAATGCAGAAAATGCAGGCAACTCTAGCAAAAATTTAGAAGTATTGATGTGTGAAATGTGTAAGGGGGTATTTTGGGGTTAAGTACAAAGGCTATGTCTAGACAACGGTTCTCGGTATTATATGATTTTTATAAAATCGTGGTTATATTTATTTCGTCAAAGAGCAGATTGGTTTTAGTCATGCATATTTTTTTTCATACTTATTGTCCCTTTAGCAGATTTACTTACTGATTTGCCATTTGTATACTACTGCACATTGCACTCTGACTGCGAAGAAAATAAGCATGATTATCATTTATTGAAACAAACTTTTTCCGAGGCTTTGGGGATCTTTTTATCATACAAATCACTGATGCTATGTAACTAGCAGAAAGATAATAGTTTGTAAGGATTTTAGTATATGTGCGATAAGTGTGTGTGTGTGTGTGTGTGTGTGTGTGTGGTGTGTGTGTGTGTGTGTGTCGTGTGTGTGTGTGTCGTGTGTGTGTGTGTGTGTGTGTGTGTGTGGGAAACACAGAGGGGATGGGGTAGGGTATCTTATTTTGTATGGCGATGTATCTAAGGAGATGCTTGAAAAGGACAAGGGTAGGCCTAGATCTGTGCGTTACAGCAGCAAGGAAGTAAGAGGGATGAGATCTGAAAAAGTTCTGTTTCCTTCTACATCGTTTATTTTGGATAATTTTAAAGGAAAAATTTATTTTAAATATCATAAATCTAAAATCTATCGAAAGTCGTTTATTTTGGGATATATTTTTTAAAGAAAAAATATTCACTTTGTTAAAATATCATAAATCTAAAATCTATCAAAGTCGTTTATTTTGGATAATTTTTTTAAGAAAAAATATTCAATTGTTAAAATATCATAATCTAAAATCTATCAAAGTCGTTTATATTGGGATATATTTTTTAAGAAAAAATATTCAATTTGTTAAAATGTCATCAATCTAAAATCTATCAAAGCGTTTATTTTGGGATATATTTTTTAAAGAAAAAGATTCAATTTGTTAAAAAATATCATAAATCTAAAATCTATCAAAGTCGGTTTATTTTGGGATATTTTTTTAAAAGAAAAATATTCAATTTGTTAAAATATCATAATCTAAAATCTATCAAAGTCGTTGATTTTTGGAGGAGATATATTTTTAAAGAAAATTAATTATTAACGATTTGGTATTTTAAAATATCAATTAAATTTCTAAAATCTATCAATATTAACTTGTTAAAATATTATAATATCTCTCTGATAGAATTAAAATGATAATTTAAACAAATCAAAACACTTCAGTCCAAAAAATAGCCTTTTGGTATTAGCAGAATGATAATTTGGTGATTTATACACGGCTACATACCATATTTTTCATTTTAAATTTTATTTATCTATTCTTTATATCGAGGATAATGGGATAAGCACTCATGTGCTCTTTTCATACAGTTCCCGTGTGTATGCAGCTGTGTAAACACTGTTATCTGTTCCCACCGGCACACAATGGCCTACTTTTACAAAAAGCAAACAGGGTTGATGTATGCGCAAGATGTTCTGCGTGCGTCCGCACACGGGGACTCGGTTTATAGTCTCATCCGAAGGACTTTTGGGGGAAGTGGAGTCAGCACTGATGTTAACTCCAGGAGAAAAATCCATCGACTGGGATTCGAACCCGGGTCGTCAAATTGCAAGCGCAATGTTCTGACCACTAGGTTATCCGCCTCCCTGTGGAAGGGTATCTTATTTTGTAGGCAATGTATCTATAGGGATGCTTGAAAAAGACGGGGTAGGATCTGCGCGTTAACATCAGAGGAATAAGAAGGATGGCTGCTGAGAAGGATTGGGTTTCTTCAAATCGTTTATTTTTGGATAATTTTTTAAAGAAAAAGTATTAGATTTGTTAAAATTTCATAAATTTAAATCTATCAAAGTCTTTATATTGGGATGTATTTTTTAAGAAAAAAAATCAATTATTAAAATTATAAATGTAAAATATTTCAATATTCAGCTTGTGAAAAATATTATAACTATCTCTCTGATAGAATTAAAATCATAGTTTTAAACAAATCGAAACACTCGAGTCCAAGAAATAGCCTTTGGTATTAGCAGAGTCGATAATTGGTGATTATACACAGCTACATACCATAGTGTCTATATGCGTTGTGTCCGCACGTATTCAGACTCGAACAGCAACCAACGGACAAACCACCACCCCGTTCCCCCAACACTAACTCCTAACTCTAACCCTAACCTTAACACCAGTGTTGATAACACTAACCCCTGGCCCCACATGCGGACACAAGGGCAGTTGGATACCGTGGTACAAGCTGATAACTGAGCACATTTCTTTTAATTTTTCTGGAAACAGTTCACAAGAGAGGAGGATAGGGAGGTTAACAGTTAGGATTGTCTCGACTGAGGGGATAGGTGATGGGGGGGAGGGGGTACTGATAAAGGGAGGACACATTATGTGAACGGTGGGTCCTTCGGATGAGGCTATAAACCGAGGCCCTGTGCGCCTACGCACGCAGAACTACTTGCGCACGTGTTAAATCCTGTTCCGCTTTTCGTAAGAGTAGGCCATCGTATGCCGATGGGAACAGATGATTTACAAAACTGCATACACACGGGGACTGAATGTAAATAAAAAAGCATATGAGTGTTATTCAGTTATCCTCGATATAAAAGAATAAAATTAAAAAGTAGAATAAACGAATGATTTTTTTTTTAAACGGGAATTATGTGAATGGTAAAAGAATTTTCATTGTTAGCGTAGTTAAGTAGGGTTGGGGGAAGAACATTGTAGAGGATGGGAATGGTTTGTTTGATAATATAAAAGATATAAAGAATAAATAAAATAAAAATGAATAAATAATGGAAAAAAATAATGACAGACTGTTGTTTCTTATGCCTGATAAAATAAGGGGACGGGATAGCCTAGTGGTCAGAACATTGCGCTCGCAATTTGACAACCCGGTTCGATTCCCGTTTGAGGGGATTTTTCTCTGGAGTTCACATCAGTGCTGACTCCACTCTCTCCAAAGTCCTTCGCATGAGACTATAAACCGAGGCCCGTTGTGCAAACGCACGCAGAACATCTTAGCGCACACGTTAAATCCTGTTCCGCTTTTGTAAGTGTAGGCCATTGTTGTGCCGGTGGAGAACAGATAAGATTTACAAAAACTACATAGACACGGGGACTAAATGTAAAAAAAAAAAGCACACGAATGCTTATTCCAGTATCCTTGATATAAAAGAATAAAGATAAATTGATATAAATAAAATATAAATAATAAAATTAATAAAATAAACGGGATCTCTATGAGTGGTAAAGAATTTTTCATTTTTTGTGTAGTTAAGTAGGGTTGGGGGAAGAACATTGTAGAGGATGGGCATGGGGTGTTTGATTACATATAAAAGATATAAAGAATAAATAAAATACAAGAATAAATAGATAAATAATAATGACACTTTGTTTCTTATCCCTGATAAAATGAGGGGACAGGATAGCCTAGTGGTCAGAACATTGCGCTTGCGTTCGATTCCTGTTCGAGGGGGCTTTTCCTCTGGAGTTCACATCAGTGCTGACTCCACTCTCCCCAAAAGTCCTTTCGATGAGACTGTAAACCGAGGCCCCTGTGCGAACGCACGCAGAACATCTTGCGCACACGTTAAATCCTCTTCCGCTTTTCGTAAGAGTAGGCCATTGTGTGCTAGTGGGAACAGATATGATTTACATAACTACATATACACGGGGACTGAATGTTAAAAAAAGCATATGAGTGCTTATTCCATCATCTTCGTATAAAGAAATAAAAAATAAATATAAAAGAATAGAATAAAATATAAATAACGGGATTTATATCACTGGTAAAAGAATGTTTATTTTTAGTGTAGTAAAGTATGGTTAAGTTGAGTAAGATTACTCTAGGATGGACATTGGGTGTTTGACAGACTTTTTATGCCTAGTAAAATAAGGGGGCGATGAATGATTGTATGGTCAGAAATTAAACAGAAGTTGTGACTATTCCAGGTCACGGTGTGTACTCCTCAACAGGGGGAAAAAACAATTAAGTTTAATGAGAAGTAAGGGTGTTTTCTAGGAAAAGGAAGTTGAAAACTAGGGTGTTGTGTGTGTGGGGGGGGGGGGGGTGCAGAAAAGATGGCAAGCATGTTCAAGTCAATGGGAATATGGAAAGAGGTGTGTGTGTGTGTGTGTGTGTGTGTGTGTGTGTGGTGTGTGTGTGTTGTGTGTTTGTGTGTGTTGTGTGTGTGTGTGTGTGTGTGTGTGTGTGTGTGTGTGTGTGTGTGTGTGTGTGTGTGTGTGTGCCACAACAGGGAAAAAGAACGATTTCGTTCAAATGAGAAGGAAGTTTTCTAGGAAAGGGAAGTTAGGTGATGGGGGAGGGAAGATGTTCAGATCAATGGGAATATGGTGTGTTGTGTGTGTGTGTGTGTCTGTTGTCTGTGTGTGTGTGTGTGTGTGTGTGGTGTGTATTTGTGTGTGTGTGTGTGTGTGTGTGTGTGATGGCGATAACAGGATGCTTAAGTTCCACATGTAAATCCTGCAATAGTATAGCACTGGTGTTCTGTTCACCAAAATATGTTATGAAAACTAGCACAAAGGTTAGGCATTTTCCTTAAGCGGTTTTTTTTTTTCCACCTAGAACATTTGGTACCAAATCGATGAATTTTCTTTAATTTCTGATGGTTTTTTATGAAACGTGTATCTTTTATTGGGTTTTTCACAACTTTCTGTTGTAAAGTTACCACATGGTTTGGTATTTGAATATGTGTATGCATTTTTAGAGGGTCCATTTTGTTGGGGCCTTTTTTTTTAAAAGCAATCGCCTTTTTAGATGAGCATTTTGTTGGTTTTGTTTAATGCAGTGACCTTTTTAGAGTGGCTTTAGGGGTGTTTTTTTAATGCAGTCACCCTTTTAGAGGACATTTGGGGGCATTTTTTAATGCAGTCACCTTTTTAGAGGCATTTTGGGTGTTTTTTTAATGCAGTCACCTTTTAGGGGGATTTTGGGCTTTTTAAAATCAGTCACCTTTTTAGGGGCATTTGGGGCTTTTTTTAATTCAGTCACCTTTTAGGGGTTTGGGGCTTTTCTAATGCAGTCACCTTTTTAAGGGGGCATTTTGGGTTTTTAAGTCACCTTTTTAGATGGGCATTTTGTTGGGTTTTTTTTTCAAATGCTATACACATTTTAGAGGAACATTTTTTGTGGCTTTTTTTCAAAATGCAGTCACATTTTTAAAGGAAATTTTTTTTTTCAAAATGTAATCGCCAACATGTATGTTTTTTTTTTTTTTAAATATTGGTGTCTGTGTTTTTCCTCGAAACGTAATTGTAAAACACAAACTTTGTGTACTTATGTGTGTAGGCTTTTCTGTGATTTAAGTGGTGATTTGAACTCCCCAAAAATTGGAGTATAGAAATGTGGACTCTGATTTTTCGATTTTTCAAGTAGCAATTTGTGTAGTTTGCTTTTTTAGTTTCAATTCCACAGATTTGTGAAGCCAGCACAAAGTTATGTTCTTGCTTAATTATATTGTGCGAGTGAAATATTTTTGCGTACAGATTGTATTGGTTTTCTATTGGTATTTTGTGTATTTTTTTTTTTTTGTAATTCAACAGTTTTGAAGCCAGCACAACAGTTACGTTCTTGCATACGTGTGAGTGAGGTATGGTACTGATTTTTTTTAATGGAATTACCGGAATATGTGCTTAACATTTTAAGTGTATATATGACATTTCACATAGCCAATATGCTGGTCTGAAGCCAGTAAAAGTTGCCTATTTGCATTTTTGTGGGTCATTTGTGTCAAGTTGTTTTAATATAGTTTTAATAGCATATACCAAAATGCATGATCATAGGTTTTCCAAGTGTTTGTAATTTTTTTATTTTTTTTATTATGTTCAGAATAGTATGCTGTAGTGAAATCGGCACAAGCTCATGTGTGTGCATGTGTGTGTGCGCGCGCACGCCTGTGTGTGTGTGTGTGTGTGTGTGTGTGTGTGTTGTGTGTGTGAGTGTGCGTGTAGTGTGTGTGCGTGTACAGTGTGTGTAGTGTGTGTGTCTATGTGTGTCTGCGTGTGTTGTGTGTGCGTTAACATGTGCGTGTTTACATGTGTATGCTGCGTGAGTGTTTGTGATTTTATCTGTTGTCAGGTTTTAGAGCCGGTGCTAGGGTGTGTTAACTCTGTTTTTTTTTTTACTTTTTCCTTTTGAATTTCGTAACAAATATGCTGTCAATGTTGTGATATAATTATGTTATGGTGTTTGGGATTGCATGGGGGTGATTTTTGGTTTTGATTATATGTGTGACTAATGTGGTTCTTCCCACAATACAGTGCCCGTCCTGTGTTGACCCTTATGGTTGACCAGGATGTAGATACTAGGAAGGATAGTAGAGTGGTTTTATACTTATGTTTTAGTCCGTTATTAGGATGTAACAGTTTTACGAGATAAACGATCAGCCCCGATATGGCCTTTGTGGTCTGTGGGGCTATAAATACAAATGATTGGACTTAGAATTGAGTTTTGATGGTTTATTCTTAATTTTGCAATTATAGAAAAGTTTAGATTCTGTTGTGATAGGAAGTATAGATTGTTGTGGGGTTTAATGTTCAGATTAATTTGGTATATTAAGTTTAGAAAAAAGTTTATAGATGTATATTGTGCTTTCAATACTTTGGAAGTATAAATGAATTTTTGTGTGCTGTATGGTTTGGGTTGGAATTTTTAGTATGTGTAGGGTTGTGTGCAAGTTCTGTGTGTGTCTGGTGTAGTCTGGTTTGTGTAGTCTGTTAGTATTTGTTGTGTGTTGTGTGCATGTAGTGTGTGTGTGTGTCTGTGTGTGGTTGTGTGTGTAGTGTGTTGTGTGTTAACATGTGTGTGTGTACATGAGTGTGTCTGCGTGCGTGTATGTGATTTATCTGTTGTCAGATTTTAGAAGGTGCTATGGTGTGTTTGGTTTATGCCAAAAATGTGTGCTCTGTTTTTTTGTTTTTTTTTCCTTTTAAATTTCGTGACAAATATGCTTCGGATGTTGTGATAATTGTTATGGGTTTGGATTGCATGGGGTGATTTTTGGTTTTGATTATATGTGTGACTAATGTGGTTCTTCCCACAATGTGGTGCCTCCCTCCTGTCGACCCTTATGGTTGACAGGGTGTCGATACTAGGATGGACAGTAGAGATGGTTTTTTGCCCTGTTTTAGTCTGTAACAGTTGCACAATTTTATTCGAGATTTAAATGTGAATAACAGCCCCAGTATGCCTTTGTGGTCTGTGGGACTATAAACATGATTGGACTTGTTTGTGATTTTTTATGCTATTACAGCAATTTGATTTGATGGAGTTTTTTAATGTTCAGATTTGGATTTTTTTCATAAGTAAAAAATGTTTAGAAAATTTACTAGATTGTATATGTTTTAATCATTGGATAGATAAATGAATTTTGTGCTGCATATGTGGTTGGAATTTTTAGTGTTTATGCATTGGTGAAGTTTTGTGGTGTGTGTGTGTTGTGTGTGTGTCTGTGTGTTGTGTGTATGTTGTGTGTGTGGTTGTGTGTATGTGTGTGAGTGGTGTGTCGGTGTGTAGTTGTGTATTTGTGGTGTTGTGTGGTGTGTTGTGTGTGTGTGTGTGTGTGGTGTGTGTGGGTGTGTGTGTGTGTGTGAATGCGATAAGGGATTTTAAAGTGCTACATGCAAATCATTGTAATAGTATACTACTGTATTTTGTTCACCAATAATATTTATTACAAACTAGTACAAAAGTTAAGTATTTTCCTTTCTGTTTTTTTTTCGTATTACGAGAACATTCGGTTACTTTTAATTTTTTGTTTTTTTATGAAACATATTTTTTCAAACTTGCTGTTATAAAAAAACTAATCCTGGGTATTTGAATCTATGGTTGTAGCATTTGTTAAGTGGGCATTTTTTTTTCAAATACAATTACCCACATGTGTGGCTTTTCTGATTTGTAAGTATTGATGTATGTGTTTTATTTTCATAACCATATGCTGTTGTAAATCAACAACAAAAGTTGTGTACTTATGTGTGTGTAGGCTTCTGTGATTTAAGTGGGGATTTAAAGAAAAGGAGTGCAGAAATGTGCACTCTGATTTTTCAAGTGGTTGCTGTGTGTAATTTGGTTTTTGCTTTTTTGTTTTCTGTAATTCGACAGCTGTTGTGAAGTCAATGCAAAAATTTAAGTTCTTGTATGATTTCATGTAAGTGGATTTTTTTTTTGCATAGATAAATGTGTACCTATTTTTTAAGTGATACTTTGTATATTTTTTTTTGTGTTTGTAAACCCAGAGAAATTGTGAAGTCAGCTAGAAAGCTACTTTCTTGCGTAATTATATGTTAATGGAAGTTTTTTTATGGATGTTGGTGTGTTTTTGTTTTCAGTAGTTTCTGGTATATGCGCTATATATAACGATTTTAAGTGTTTGTGTGTGTGGAATTTCTCAATGACCGCTATGTGTTGTGAAACCAGCGTTTTGTTTTTTTAATGCGTATTTGCTTTTTTTTTTTAGGGGGGGGGGGGGCGGGTCTTTTGTGTCAAGGTGTTTTAATATATTTCTAATCGTAGATACCAAAATGCATGATCACATATTTTTCTAAGTGTTTTATGCATTGGTTTTTATTCTATGTTCATACAAGTATGCTGTGGTAAAATCGGCATAAACTCGTATGCATGTGCGTGCGTGGTGTTTGTGTGTGTTGTGTGTGTATGTGTGTGGTGTATGCGTGTATGTTATTTTTGTGTAGTGTGTGTGTCGTGTGAGCGTGTATGTTTTTTTATATTATTATTTTTTATATCGAGGATAATGAATAAGCACTATCTGCACAAACTGTGTGTGTGTGTGTGTGCGTGTGCGTGCGTGTGTATCTGTTAGGTTTTTTGAACTTGTACTAGGATTTGTTTTGTCTAACTGTCACAATATGCGCTCTGTTTTGATTTGTTTTTTCTTTTCAATTTCGTGAAAAATATGCTGTTGATGTTGTAAAAATGAGATGGAGTTTTGAAATGGCATGGGGGTGATTTTTGGTATTGATTTTATGTGTAATGCGATTCTTCTCACAATGGGTACCCGGCCTGTTAACCCTATGGTTGACCAGCTGTCGATATTAGAAGGACAGTAGAGTTGGTTTTTATATCCTGTTTTAGTCTGTATAGAATTGTACAGTTTTTACTCTTGAGATTTAATATCTTTACTAGATGACTGCCCCATATGGTTTGTGAGGTCTGTGAGACTATAAGCATGATTGGATTGGATTTTTTATGCTATTGTGGAAAGGTTTATTATGCTGGGGCTTTTTTTAAGTTCAAATTTTGCATTTTTTTTTTTTGTAAGTAAAAGTTTAGAAAATGTTTATAGATGTGTAGATGCTTTCAATAAATTGGATAGTATGAATGAATTTGTGTGTGCTGTATACTTCTCGGTTGGAAGTTGTGGGCTTGTATACAAGTTCGCGTGTGTGTGTGTGTGTGTGTGTGTGTGTGTGTGTGTGTGTGTGTTGTGTGTGCGTGTGTGTGTGTGTGTGTGTGTGTGTGTGCACAGAAAGAGAAAAAACCTAAAGACTCAGTTACTGTCCTACCAGCAAGCACATGATATTTTGCACACGTTCTAAACACAAAAAACCACCCACCCATTCCCTCCTCCATATAGGGACCTAGCAAGGGCTAGTGTTCCAGATGCAATGCATACACACACACAAACACACACGCACATTCACACACGCACGTAAGCACGCACATACAATACGCCCCCCCCCCCCCCCACACACACACACGCTCACATATAAACACACGCACATTCACACACACGCGCGCGCTCACGCACGCACATACAATACGCACACGCGCCCGCAAACACACGCGCGCACGCACACACACACACACACGAGCGTATATTCTCTCTCACACACACGTACATTCACAAGCGTACATTCACATTAACACACACGTTAAATCCTGTTCCACTTTTCGTAAGATTGGGCCATGTGTGCCGGTTGGAATAGATAAGATTTATAAAAACGGCATACACACGGGGATTGGATGTAAAAAAAAAAAGCACACGAGTGCTTATTCCATTATCCTCAATTTAAAAGAATAAATACATAAAATAAAAATGATAAAAGTACATTCACACACACACACACACACACACACACACACACACACCGCGCCCCGCGCGCGCGCGCGCCAGCGCGCGCACACACATGCACACACACGCACATTGTAAACCGAGGTTTTGTTTGCAAAACCTTGCAAAACATCCTGCGCACACGTTAAAACCCGTTTCACTTATCGGAAGAGTAGGCCATTGTGTGCCGGTGGGAGCGGATAACAAAAGCGCATACAAACGGGGACTGGATGGATGAGCGCTTATTCATCATACTCGAATTAAAAGATTGTTTTTAATAGACACCCACCCACACGCACGCACGCACGCACACACACCACACGCACGCACGCACGCACGCACGCACGCACGCACGCACGCACGCACGCACGCACGCACATATATCCAGTACTGACTTTTACCATCGTTTGGTTTTCCTTTTTTTGTCTGCATATGGGTGTACGTGCAGACACATAAACACACGCGCGCATGCACGCGTAATGCGCATACATTATGTTGTGCATATGTAGCATACACAATCACGCGCACACACTCACTCACTCACACACTCACTCATCACTCACTCACTCACTCACTCACTCACTCACTCACTCACCTCACTCACTCACACAACACACATACACACACACCCACACGCGCGCTCGCGCGCGCACGCACGCACGCACACACCCACACATGCACCAATTTCGGAAGAACCAATTAATTTAACCGAAATCCAGTATGCGATTTCACACAGAATCTACAACGCACATGTTAAAACCTTTTCCACCTTTCAGAAGAGTAGACTTTGTGTGTCAGCGGGCAAGGATGATAACATTGACAAAACCATATGTTCTTCAAGACTAGATATGAAAAGCACACTGTCCTCGCATTGAAAAAGTAATGCAAAAGAATAATTCAACTATGTAAACTTATCACAAACACACACACACATGCGCGCGCGCACACACATACATACACAGGCACACACACACACACACGCGCGCGCGCGCGCCCGCACGCACACACACACACACACACACACACACACACACACACACACACACACACACACACACACACACACACGGGATAGCCTAGTGGTCAGAACATTGCTCTCGCAATTTGACGACTCGGGTTCGATTCCCGTTCGAGGAGATTTTTCTCCTGGAGTTAACATCAGTGCTGACTCCACTCTCCCCCAAAGTCCTTCGGATGAGACGGTAAACCGACGCCCCGTGTGCGAACGCACGCAGAACATCTTGCGCACACGTTAAATCCTGTTCCGCCTTTCGTAAGAGTAGGCCATCGTGTGCCGGTGGGAACAGATGACATTTACAGCACTGCATACACACGGGGACTGGATGTAAAAAAGCACATGAGTGCTTATCCCATTATCCTCGATATAAAAGAATAAAATAAAAATAAAAAAAACACTTACAAATGCGTGTGTGCTCGCATGTTTTCGCGTGTGCGCCTATATACTCATGTACACACACATATACACACACGACCGCCCGCGCGTGCCACGCACGCACGCACCACACACACACACACACACACACACACACACACACACACACACACACACACACACACACACACACACACACACACACACACACACACTCACAACACGCACACAAACATAGTCCTTCGGGTGAGACTATAAACCGAGGCCCCGTGTGCGAACGCACGCAGAACATCTTGCGCACACGTTAAATCCTGTTCCGCTTTTCGTAAGAGTAGGCCATCGTGTGCCGGTGGGAACAGATGACAATATTTACAAAACTGCATACACACGGGACTGGATTTAAAAAGCACATGAGTGCTTATTCCATTATCCTTGATATAATTAATAGATAAATAAACACACACATACGCGCGCGCGTGCGTATTAAGCATGCAGTGTCAAATTCAATCTTTTTGTTTTCAAGATGGAACATTGATTAAGCAATGACTTGCTTTTTTCACCAAGCCATCTATCGGATATGGTAGCGATATTATAGCCTCAAATTGACATGGAATAAATAAGGAAAATATTACCAGCCGCCATGGCGCAATGGTTAGCGCCTTGGATTTCGAACTGAAAGGTTGCGGGTTTGAATCCCATAAGAGTCATAGGGATTTTTCGGACTCCGGTCGGCTCCTATCCTGAATGAGTGTGCTGTGGGCTCAATGGGGAGACTGGGACCACGCAGTCGAGCTTCATCCACTTTACGGATGCGAATTTGAGACTGTTGCTCAAATTACAAGACCAACACTGCAGGTGTCTGTATCTCTCGGGAACCTGTTGACTTCGGGATATATTATGATAGTAAACGTAGAGCACAACCCTGTCCAGTAGTCTCAAAGTAGATATACTTCCAACAGCAGCATCATTACATCATCCCCATCACCATTGATCATCATCTAATAATAAAAATGCCTCTGATTTGGTAGCCCCCGTCGCTCTGGTCTCATGGTGACCTCAGATTCGGTTTACCCATGCACTTCTACGCCTCTGATGAGTTTGTGTCAAAGCCTTTATGGTTGGAGGTTCGCGGGGTGACGGTAGTTGGAGGGACGTTGTGGTGGTCGCCACCTCAGGTGGGTGACTCACTCAGTCTGGCTCCGCGAACTGAGCTAATACAGTCATTAGTAGGGGGCTTAGTAGGTAGTGTCCTGTGTATGTTAGCTCAGAACAGGCACCACTGAACACCACCACAATGACCCAACAGAAGTGCAGGGCCCCTCTGGCTGGTGCCCCACGGCGACTTAATATTGATGGGCTCCCTGTGTACTCCCTGCCCTGGGGATGAGACATAACGAATCTGGGTATGGCTGTGGCGGGGACATTGAATTGAGTAGGGTGAGAAGAAAAAGATGGGACGTTGCAAAAGATGAGGCAGCGAATTTTTTTTTTTAATAAAGAAAATTTTGAAATGTCACCGGCACCACAACTACGTCTAACAATAACAACAAGATCATTAACAGCAACATGAATTTCAACAAGAACAGCAACAGTAGCAACAGTGGTAACAAGAGTTAGCAGCAGCAATAAAAGCAATAACAACAGTAGAGGGGAAAAAAGACTTCAAAAGTACATAATTATGACAAAAAGAAAGGAAGACAGAAAGTTTCCGCTATGAAAAAAGAGTGTTGCTAGAAAGAAAAAAAAACCCCGATATGGTCGAATATAAAAAAAAAATAGTACACACGCAAACAAAAAAACAACAGAATAAGTGGAGGATGACAAAAATCAGTACTATATATGTGTTTGTACTAAAATGAAAAACAGAAGTCCCACAAAAAATTACAATAATAAACTAGTGAATCAGATAACAACAGTAGCACCGGCAGCGACAACAACAAAATCAGTAGCAACAGCAACAACAACAACAAAAACATTAACAACAACAACACAAACAGTAGCAGCAGCAACAAAAACAAGAACAACAACAGCAAAAACAACAATCTACAACAAACAAACAATCAAACAAACGAAAAAAAAAAAATTCAGAAATACCTACCTGCTCTTTCATTCTTCTTGAGCAGACGACAGATGAAAACGACGACGACAACAGCCACAGAGCTGAAGAAGAGAAACAAGGACATCACAATGGCGACTGTAGCACTCGCGCGGTTTGAAGATGCCGCCCTTTTGCGATTCGGCGGTTCTACGCTTGCGCCGTTTGAGGATCCACTTCCTGTGACATTTAACATTTCTGTGCTCGCGAATTTTGACGATTCTAAATCAGATGATGTTGTTGTATTCGTGACATTCATCATGTCATTGGTTTTTGTGACGTCAGACGGTCCTGTATCTGTGACGTCAGAGAGGAGTTCTGTCTGTGTGACGTGTGAGGGTTCTCCGCTTGTCAGATCTGAGGGTGGTGCCCCTGTTGTGACGTTGGGTGACTTTCTGCTTGTCTTTAAGGGTTCTCCTGTGGCTGTCACGTTTGAGGGTTCACTGCGTGTGACGTGGGCTGTGGGTTCTGCACTTGTGACGTCGGACACGTCTGTATTCGTGACGTCAGGGGGTTCAACGCTCGGGACGTCAGAGGGTTCTTTGTTATCGACAACGACTAACTGGTCCGTCTTTGTGCTGGCGCGCGTTTGTAAAGTTGAGTTCTTGGACGTTTCTGTTGAACCAGAAAAATCAAAGTTAATAATTAGAAAATGATATGCCTAGGTTGTATATCTGCGGCGGAAATACTAACCTTATTTTTACCTTGTCCAGAACTATTCATGGATATTTTTTTTTTTTTTTTTTTTTTTTTGCATTTTTTTTTTGTTAAATCTGCCATGGGCAAGATATTCTACTTTGTGTATGCTATACTCCTTATCACCAAAACATTATCTACTTTTTAAATTATTTTATACCACTTTATGTCATAGCAGATTTCTCTGCATGAAATTCGGGCTGCTGTCCCTGGGGATAGCGCGTTTCCACAAGTGCAGCGCCTACCCATTCTCATTTTTTATATACAGCCCCGAGCTGTGCTGGGGACTCCAATTCCTCCATTTTTCCTCAAGGATGGTGTCTAAACACGACACCTGTGTGCATGCTGTTTTTTTCATATAATTTTGTCATCCGCTCCTACAGGCACACAATGGCCTGCTTTTCCGAAAGGTGGAACGGGGTTTTAATGTGTGCGCAAGATGTTCTGCGTGCGCTCGCACACGAGGCCTCGGTTTATAGTCTCATTCGAATGAGGTTCTACCTGACAATCTTCTCTGTTCCTATCTCATATCACTCTAAACACTCTTTGTAACAGGTGGGAATATCTCCTAGCAGAAGTGACAAAGACATCTACTATGTATATAATTATCATAATTTTTTGAAAGAAAATACAGTTGAAATTATTTGAACTTGATTCTGTGCGTGCCAGGCTTTTTTTTCACTTTCTTACGGGGTGGGGGGTATACCTTCTACAGCCTCCTCCAGTCATTACAAACATACATGTAAACATTATACTATATGAATATACTGACAGAGAGACAGACAAACAGACAGAAACAGACATACGCACAGAGAAGGTTTTCCACAGACAGAGAGATAGACAGATAGAAAAAGAGACACAGAGATGGGAGATATAGTGGGTTGATGGTTTATCTATTAATTCATTTGTTTATTTATTCATTTATATATATCGAAGATAATGGACTAAGCACTCATGAGCTTCCTTTCATATCCAGTCCCCGTGTGTATGCAGTTTTGAAAATCTTCTCATCTATTCCCACCGGCACACAATAGCCTACTCTTACGAAAAGCAGAACAGGATTTAACGTGTGCGCAAGATGTTCTGCGTGCGTCCGCACACGGGGCCTCGGTTTATAGTCTCATCCGAAAGACTTTTGGGGAGAGTGGAGTCAGCACTGATGTTAACTCCAAGGAGAAAAATCCCCTCGAAAGGAGTTCGATCCTTATGCCTCATCTTTTCAAACCCTCCCCCCTACCCCCATTCCCCCTGTCCACAAGACCTTGAGTGCTAGTATGGGTGCTAGTCTCTCGCATGAGACGATTGATTAATGTCCTGTGTCCAACATACATTCAGTACACATAAATGATCCCACGGCAGCAAGAGTCATCCCTGGATATTTTTTTGGTGAAAAATCCCACATTGGTAAGGAAACAAACTGTATCTGCAGGTACACGAAAAGAAAAAAAAAGTAGTGGCGTGAGCTTTTGCTGTGACTAAAAGTGGTATATAATACAATACGGTACAATATGATACAACGCAACACATCACAACACAACGTAGTACAACACGCTAGAATACAAAACAACACAGCACAATACAATATGATACAACACAACGCAGCGCAGTACAGCACAGCGCAATACATGATATAATACAACATAACACAACAAAACACGATACAATACAACACGATGCAACACAAGACAATACAATACAGCACAACACGATATATCAAAGTACAATACCATACAACACAAATACAACATAGTACAGTACATACAACACAATACAGTACATACAACACAACACAACGCACTGCAATACAGCACAACACAACACATCACAATACAATACAACACAAAATTATGCACGCAACACAGCACAACACAATACAATACAATAAAACACCATAGAACACAATACAGCAACACGATACAATACAACACAACACAGCACAACACAGTACAATACAACACGATACAACACAATGCAACACAATACAGCACAACAAAATACACCACACCACAACACACCACCACCACCACCACAAAACTTCCTCATAAACACTACATACCTTCGATTCGAATATCCACAGTCCCGAACGCTCTCCTAGTCTCTTCACGCAGCCAACAGAATACTTCCAAGCGTTGATCCTGCTCCGCGCGTAGACACACGGTGACATTACCGCTAGCCAAGTCATAGGAACAAAGCCTTGAAGCATCATCCGACTCGCCACCTCCCTTTGCCTCTATAGCAAGAATCATCTGGCAGTACACTTCGTGATCATAAGCCTTAGGGGGAGGCTTCTTCTCCTAACCATCAGTAGCTCACAGTATGAAGGCTCAGGGATGCAGGGAGAATTTTGCAGAGAGAAGGAAAACTCCACTGTGCTGTTTCTTTCCGCGTTGATGGCTTCGTCTTTGAAGAGAGAACCTGGGTGAGAAGAAGAGAATAATGATTATTATCAAAATGGTGGTTGAAGTTTTGTTGGATTTTTTTTTAAGTGTTTGGGTGTTGTTCTTGTTTTGTGGTTTGGGTTTTTGTCTGTTGTGGTTGTTGTAGTGGTAGTGTTTTGTTGCTTTTCTTCTGTTTTTTGTTCTTGATAGTCTTGTTCTTCTTGTTCTTCTTGTTCTTGTTCTTGTTTTTGTTCTTGTTCTTGTTCTTCTGTTCTACTTCTTTTCTGTTCTTGTTGTTGTTCTTTTGTTGTTGTTGTTGTTGTTGTTGTTGTTGTTTTCTCTTCTTCTTTCTTCTTCTTCTTCTTCTTCTTCTTCTTCTTCTTCTTCTTCTTCTTCTTCTTCTTCTTCTTCTTCTTCTTCCATTATTCTTCTTCTTCTTCTCATTCTTCTCTTCTTCTTCTTCGCATTCTTCTTCGCATTCTTCCTTCTTCGCATTTTCTTCTGTTCTTTGCATTCTTCTTCTTGCATTCTTCTTCTTCTTTCTTCATTCTTCTTCGCATTCTTCTTCTTCTTCGCATTCTTCTTCTTCGCATTCTTCTTCTTCGCATTCTTCTTCTTCGCATTCTTCTTCTTCGCATTCTTTTTCTTCTTCACATTCTTTTTCTTTGCATTCTTCTTCTTTGCTTCTTCTTCGCATTCTTCTTCTTCGCATTCTTCTTCTCTTCGCATTCTTCCTCTTCTTCGCATTCGTCTCTTCTTGCATTCTTCTTCTTCTTTGCATTCTTCTTCTTCGCATTCTTCTTCTTCGCATTCTTCTTCTTCTTCCTTCTTCTCCTTCTTCTCATTCTTCTTCTTCTTCGCATTCTTCTTCTTCTTTGCATTCTCTTCTTCTTCGCATTCTTCTTCTCTTCCTTTGCATTCTTCTTCTTCGCATTCTTTTTCTTCTTCGCAATTCTTTTCTTCTTTGCATTCTTCTTCTTTGCATTCTTCTTTGCAATTCTTTTTCGCAATTCTTCTTCGCAATTCTTCTTCTTCGCAATTCTTCTTCTTAGCAATTCTCCTTCTTTGCATTCTTCTTCTTTGCTTTCTTCTTCGTCTTCTTCTTCTTTTCTTCTTCTTCTTCTTCTCTTCTTCTTCTTCTTCTTTTCTTCTTCTTCTTCTTCTTCTTCTTCTTCTTCTTCTTCTTCTCTTCTCTTCTTCGCAATTCCTCTCTTATGCTGCTGCTGCCTCTTCTTCTTCCTCATCGTCGTCGTCGTCGTTGCCGAATGCTCAGACAGCAACTTTGTTGTCTGTCATATGAGCTAAAATGTGTTGCACTACATGCCATCAAAGCTCCTGACAAGTCAGACCCAGTGCATCCAACTTTGGCATGGAATAGAAGTCTCATGCTTTAAGTCTTTTTTTTTTTAGGGGGGGGGGGGTGGGTGGCGGAAGGCAGGAGAATAAACCAAGAGAGAGAGAGAGAGAGAGAAGAGAGAGAGAGACAGACAGACAGACAGACAGACAGACAGACAGACAGACAGACAGACAGAAGAAGAGCATAAGAAGAAGACAAGAGAGAGAGGAGAAGAGAAGAAGAAGAGAGACGACGCAGAAGACAAAGAAGTAAGAGAGAGAGAGAGAGAGAGAGAGAGAGAGAGAGAGAGAGAGAGAGAGAGAGAGAGAGAGAGAGAGAGGAGAGAGAAGAGAAGAAGAGAGAGAGAAGAGAAGAGACAAGAGAGAAGAGAGAGAGAGAGAGAAGAGAGAGAAGAGAGAGAGAGAGAGAGAGAGAGAGAGAGAAGAGAGAGAGAAGAGAGAGAGAGAGAGAGAAGAGAGAGAGAGAGAGAAAGAGAGAGAGAGAGAGAGAGAGAGAGAGAGAGAGAGAGAGAGAGAGAAGAGAGAGAGAGAGAGAGAGAGAGAGAGAGAGAAGAGAGAGAGAAGAGAGAGAGAGAGAGAGAGAGAGAGAGAGAGAGAGAGAGAGAGAGAGAGAGAGAGACATTATTTGCACAGACTGTCTAGAAAGTGGGGATGCTACTTAAACTGCCAGTCCCCCTGGAAGGGGGTGGGGGCCGGGGGGCAGGGATAGCTTAGCTCAGTGGTCAGAGCCCTCGCTTTCCCCATGTCAAAGTTAAGCAGCATCGAGCGTGGTTACCAGTTGGATGGGTGACCGTTTGCGCCGTGCCTTGGCTTCAATACAGTCCCCCCCTAGTTCACCCAGCTGTAAATGGGCACCTATCATCTTTAGGGTCAGGGAAGGTAAAGCAGCGAGGAAGAGAAGATGGACGCCGCCCTCAACATGCTGGCCCCTAGAGAAGCTGAGGTCTCTGATGTCTCGCTCCCCTACAACCACACAGGTTATGGGACACCTTTATGACCCTCGGCATCCAGACGGAAATTATTTTTTATTTGATTTTTTAAAATTAATGTTTAGGTTAATGTCAGGTTATCTCTGTGGTATGACTATTTCTCTAAGTCTTAATCTTCAAAGGGGATGTTTTTGTTTTTTTCTCTGTGTCTGTATCCCTTTCTGTGTATTTTTATTAATGTGACGCTCCACCACGAAATGAGTCGCTTAGCACCTGACCCACTTTTCCACCAGGAGCCAGTAAAGGCAGGTGGGGGTTAAATTGTCATTTTAAGAGTTTGATTGATTACAAAACTTTTGCCATTACTGTACCTTGTGGTGAAATATTAAGGCATAACACTGTTTACTTTTGCCTTTAAACGTGTTTTTTTTTTTAAATACCAAAGCCTGACTACTTATTACGATGCTTAACTTGTCCATTTCTCAGTTTGTCATTTCCTGCAGTCTATCATTTCAAGTTATAATAATTTTTGATAGAATTGTCAGATATTCAATCTGTTTTTTTGTATTGTATAGCCATTCTTATATTGCAAATTAAAACATGTAATTAACTAAAAAAAAAAAAGATCTCAGGTGCAATGCGACACCTTATGTGGTGGAGCGTCACAAACCCCCCCCCCCCCCCCCTTTCCCTCCCCCCCCCCCTCCCCCTCCCCCCTCCCCCCCCCCTCCCCCCCCCTCCCCCCTCCCCCCTCCCCCCCCCTCCCCCCCCCCCTCCCCCCCCCCCCCCCCCCCCCCCTCCTCCCCCCCCTTCCCCCCCCCCCCCCCCTCTTCCCCCCCCCCTCCCTCCCCCCCCCCCCTCCTCCCCCCCTTCCCCCCCCTTCCCCCCCCCTCCCCCCCCCCCCCCCCCCCCCCCTCCCCCCCCCCTCCTCCCCTCCCCCTCCCCCTCCCCCCTCCCCCCTTCCCCCCCCCCCCCCCACCCCCCCCCCTCCCCCCTCCCCCTCCCCCCTCCTCCCCTCCCCACCCCCCCCCCCCCCCCCTCCCTCCCCCCCCCCCCTTCTCCTCCCCCCCCCCCCCCCCCCCCCTTCCCCCCCTCCTCCCCCCCTCCTTCTCTCCCCCCCCCCCCCCCCTTCCCCCCCCCCCCCCTCCCCCCTCCCTCCCCCCCCCCCGTCCTCCCTCCCCTCCCCCCCCCCTCCCTTCCCTCTCCCTTCCCCCCTCCCCCCCCCCTCCCCCCCCTTCCCCCTCCCCCCCCCCTCCCCCCCCCCCCCTCTCTCCCTCCCCCCCCCCCCCCCCTCCCCCCTCCCCCCTTCCCCCCCCCCCTCTCCCCCCCCCCTCCCCCCCCCCCCCCCCCCCCCCTCCCCCCCCTCCCCCCTCCCCCCCTCCCCCCACTCCCCCCCCTCCTCCCCTCCCCCCTTCCCCCCCCCCCCTCCCCCCTCCCTCTCTCCCCCCCCCCCTCCCCCCCTCCCCCCTCCTCCCCCTCCCCCCCCCCCTCTCTCCCCTCCCCCCTTCTCCCTCCCTCCCCCCTCCCCCCCCCTCCCCCCCTCCCCCCCCCCCCCTCCCTCCCCCCCCCCTCCCCCCCCCTCCCCCCCTCCCCCCCCCCCCTCCCCCCCCCCCCCCCCCCCCCTCCCCCCCTCCCCCCCCTCCCCCCCCCCCCCTCCCCCTCTCCCCCCTCCCCCCCCCTCCTCCCCTCCCCCTCCCCCCTCCCCTTCTCCCCCCCCTCCCCCCCCCTCCCCCCCCCCCCCTCCCCCTCCCCCCCCCCCCCCCTCCCCCCCTCCCCCCCCCTCCCTCCCCCCCCATCTCCCCCTTCCCTCCCCTCCCCCCTCCCCCCCCCCCCCCCTCTCCCCTCCCTCCCCCCCCCCCTCCCCCCCCCCCCCCCCCCCCCCCTCTCCTTCCCCTTCCCATCCCCTCCCCCCCCCCCCCCCCCCCCCCCCTCCCCTCCCCCCCCCCTCCCCTCCCCTCCCCTCCCCCCCCCCCTCCCCTCCCTCCCTTCCCTCCCCCCCCCTCCTCCCCCCTCCCCCCTCCCTCTCCCTCCTCCCCCCCCCCCCCTCCCCCATCCCCCCCCCCCCCCCCCCCCCCCCCCCCCCATCCCCCCTTCTCCCTCCCCCCCCTCCTCTCCCCCCTCTCCCCCCCACCCCTCCCCCCCCCCCCTCCCCCCCCCCCTCCCCCCTCCCCCCCCCCCTCCCCCCCCCCCCCCCCCCACCCCCCCTCCTCCCCCCCCCCCCCCCCCCCTCCCCCCCTCCCTCCCCCCCCCTCCCCCCCTCCCCCCCCCCCCCCCCTCCCTCCCCCCTCCCCCCCCTCCCCCCCCCCCCCCCCCCCTCCTCCCCCCCCCCCCCCCCCCCCCTCCCCTCCCTCCCCCTCCCCCCCTCCCCCCCTCCCCTCCCCTCCCCCCTCCCCCCCCCCTCCTACCCCTCCCTCCCCTCCCTCCCCCCCCCCCTCCCTCTCTCCTCCCTCCCCTCTCCCCTCCCCCCCCCCTCCCCCTCCCCTCCCTCCTCCTCCCCTCCCCCCTCCTCCCTCCCCCTCCCCCCCCTCCCCCCCTCCTCCCTCCCCCCCTCCCTCCCCCCCCCTTCCCCTCCCCCCTCCCCCCCCTCTCTCCCTCCTCCCTCCCCCCCCCTCCCCCTCCCCCCTCCCCTCTCCCCCCCTCCCCCCTCCTCCCCTCCCCCCTCCCCCCCTCCACCCCCTCCTCCCCTCCCCCCCCCCCACCCCTCTCCCCCCCCTCCTCCCTCTCCCCCCACCCCCCTCCTCCTTCCCTCTCCCCCCCCCCCTCCCTTCCCCCCCCTCCTCCCCCCCTCCCTCCCCCCCCCCCCCACCCCTCCTCCCCCCCCTCCCTCATCCTCCCCCACCCCTCCCCTCCCCCACCCCCCCCTCTCCCTCCCTCCTCCCTTCCCCCCCACTCCCTCCCCCCTCCTCTCCCCCTCTCCCCTCCCCCCCTCCCACCTCCCCTCCCTCCCCTCCCCCCTCTCTCCCCTCCCCCCCTCCCCTCTCTCCCTCTCACCTCCCTCCCCCTCCCCCCCCTCCTTCCTCCCTCCCCCCTCTCTCCCTCCTTTTCCACCCCCTCCCCCTCTTCCCCCCCTCCCACTCCCCTCTCCCCTCTCCCCCCTCCACCCCTCCCCCCCCCTCCCCTCCCTCCCCCCCCCCACCTCCCCCCCCCCTCCCTCTCCCCCCCCCCCCTCTCCCCTCCTCTCCTCCCCCCCCCCTCTCCCCTCCCCTCCCTCCCCCCCCCCCTCTCCCCCCCCCCTCCCCCCCTCCTCCCTCCCCTCCCGCCCCTCCCCTCCTCTCCTCTCCCTCCCTCCCCTCACTCCCCCCCCTCCCCCTCCTCTCCCCCCCCCCCATCCCCCTTCCCCCTCCCTTCCCCCCTCTCCCCCTCCCCCTCCCCCTCTCCTCCCCCCCCCCCTCCCTCTCTCCCCTCCCCCCCTCCCC
>CM060332.1:55454047-55464047 GCA_030674155.1 Stramonita haemastoma | reverse complement strand
TTTTGGGGGGTTGTAATGATCTTTGAATGTTTAATATACATCTGTCTATACATCTTTGTATCTATGTATCTATGTATGTATCTATATATGTATTATGTATCTGTCATGTATCTTGTGACATGTATCTATGAAATGTATCTATGTATGACATCTATTATGCATGTATCTATATATGTTTATTGTATGTATTTTATGTATCTATATATGACTATGTATCTATGTATCTGTTTATTACATGTACGTTTATATTTTATATTATATATATTTATTTTTATAATTATATATATATATATATATATATATATATATATAATTATATAATATATATATATATATATATATATATATATATATATATATATATATATATAATATATATAAAAACTTATATGTCTTTACAACATTGCTGTATGTGTGTTATTGTTCAATTTAAAGTCTATCCACACTAAGTAATGTTAGACTTGAGGAACAATCATGTGGGGGTGTGCGCGCGCGTGTGTGTGCGCGTGAGCGTGCGTGCGTGTGTATGTGTGTGGATATGATTTATTTGACATTATCTTAAAATGCTTAAACCGATAATATGAAGTGTAGCATTCTTGTGTCTTTTGGTGATTATCAATATGCCTGTCAGTATTGTAACAACTTTTTATGAGATAATTAAAGTGCTTTTGACTTGACTTGACTTGACTTGGCTCAGTTTTGTTTGTTTGTTTGTTTCGTTTTGATATGTACAAAGATTTGCTCACATGTCAATTGTCTCAATGTAGAAAGTTTGGGTTCTTTAAAAGTTTTTTTTTTCTCTCTTGCTGTGATGTCACTACCTTTCTTCCCCTGTGGGGACGCTAAGGGGCCTGTCAGTATAAACAGCATCCCTACCTTCACGAAAATTCTGTGCTACGAATTCCCTCTTTTCTATCGTTTTCTTTAAAGTTAAAGTCTGTCCCGAGCCTAAGGCTCATCAGGCCGGTGCTTATCCCGGTTTCTGTGGCGTTAAGCGACTGAGAGTCATAGACTCCCCCCTGGATAGGACGCCAGTCTATCGCAGGGTTAACCCCCAACACAAGGTTGGTACCCCTTTTACACCTGGGTGGGGTGAGAAAATAGCCGTAAAGTGCCTTTTCCAAGGGCACAACACCATAGCCGAAAGCTGGGATCGAACCCGCAACCTTTAGATTACGAGTCCAACGCCCTAACCACTAGACTACAGTGGCGGCTATCGTTTTCTTTATTCTACCTTATATTTTTCTCTCTGTCATCTCTTTCCTCTCTATTCATCTGCCCTCTTAGTTCATTCTCCAGCCCTTTTTTTTTTCCAAGAAAGACTTAAGAAGATAACAGTTCTCTCCCTCGCCGATGACGGATGCGCTGGGCCTGACTTGTCAGGTATTTAATAGCAGCACAACGCATTTTCGCTCATACGATAGACAACAATAGCTGCTGTCTGAGCGTTCAATAACGACAACGGCAAAAGAAAGAAGAGAATACGTAGAAGAAAAGTGCAAAGAAGAATGCGGAAAAAAAATGTGAAAAAGAGAGCGAAAAAGAACGCAAAAATTGCGAAGAATGCAAAAAATGCGAGGAATGCGAAGAAGGATGCAAAGAATGCTAAGTAAGGATGCGAAGAAGATGAATTGTAAAGAAGAAGAAGAAGAAGAAGAAGAAGAAGAAGAAGAAGAAGAAAGAAAAGAAGAAGAAGAAGAAGAAGAAGAAAGAAGAAGAAAACAAGAACGAAGAACAAGAACAAGAACAAGAACTAGAGCAAAAAGAACAAGAAGAACAAGAACAAGAACAAGAACAAGAAAAACGAGAACAAAAGAAGAACAAGAATAACAACAACACAACAACAACAACAACAACAACAACAAACAACAAGACCAAGACCAAGAACAAGAAGAACAAGTACAAGAAGAACAAGAAGAACAAGTACAAGAAGACAAGAACAAAAAGACTAACCTACCCAGGATTTGTGCTCTAGAGCCTAGAACGCAACTCCGAAGTCTTACGAGACTGACAGATGCCTACTAACTAATTCTAAAACTTACTGTTTGTACGCCTACACACTCATCTAAACGTTTGGGTTTTTAGGAAAAGAAATATTCCCTAAATTACGTAATAGCCATTTGCTCCTATTCACTATCTCATGACCCCAGCCTTTTTTATTTCCTGTTATGCATGTTTTGAATTCTTTGGATGATGACTGTAGCATTGACAATGGGCTATCGAAATCTATTGAAATTGTTATGTACGGACGGTTGTAAGTTATTGGATATAACAAAAAGTCTGTTTTCGAACTACCACGAAATTATTATTGTTGTACATCTTTTTTGAGAAAAAATCGATTTTGTCACTTAGATGTCTGTATAGTTTAATACAAACCACCAGAACGTTGACATATAGACCTACTGCCCCGAACCGCCCTGGGGACTCTAAATACCCGATTTTTCCTCAGGGATAATGTCTAAACACGACACCTGTGTGTATGCTGTTTTTTTTTTATTTTGTTGTCATCCGCTCCTACTGGCACACAATGGCCTGCTCTTCCTGAAGGCAGAACGGGTTTTTAACGTGTGCGCAAGATATTCTGGCCAGAATAGTATACGAACACAAATAACCGCTACTCCCCTATAAAAACGATTTTTTTTGCATTTTCGTTCCACGGAATAAGTTCTGAGGTTCCCCAATGGTGAGATTTTGCATCTGCGACCGTTTTTTTTCCCCCGCCATTAAAGTAGCTGTATTCCGACTTCTGAGGCGATATCTGAACATGTCACCTGTGTAACATGCGACTGGTAAAGCTTTGCTATCCGTTCCTACCGCCACACAATGACCTACTCTTTCGAAAGGCAGAACAGGTTTATCGTGCGCGTAAGATGACCTGCCCTCTTTAGGGTCAGGGAAGGTAAAGCAGCGAAGGAGAGGAGATGGGCGCCGCCCTGAACATGCTGGCCCCTAGAGAAGCTGAGGTCTCTGACGCCTCGCTCCACTACGACCACATAGGTTATGGGACACCTTTACCTTTTACCATTTATTATATTTCTTAAAAAAAACAAAATTAAAGAGAATGATAGCCCAAAAGGAAGAACAGAACTATCTCTTACGATAAAAGTACCATCCCTTTTGATCACCATATTTGGTCATGCATTAATACAAGGAAATAACACAAACGAACACAAAAAACAACTTCTCTTAGCACTGAAAAACATCCACAAAGGATGAGATCAATACAATTAGTAGGTCAGAGTTACAATAGTGACAATTATTGTGAACAAGGGGATTTCCCCAAGGTCCCTCACTCAAACCCACCCTTTATACTACAGGGGCTACATTCACCCATTCTACTTCCTCGTGTTGTTTGCTCCCTGACTTAAGATCACAGTCATTGTACGATAAATGTTTCCGTCTTCTACTGATGATGACGTCAGTGGTGACTCATCGTCCTGAAACTTCCCCCTCCCCCCTCCCTCCTGACCTTGTCTTGTTAGGCGTTCCGCAGAGTGATGGAAGTCCAGTTCAGTGGTGGGCTTGGACTGTTTTTCATCTTCTTTCAGCCTGCCTTTTGTTTTCAGGTTGATTGATGTAAATTTAAATGGTTTAGTCCGTATAACTTTGGGCTTCTTTCGTGGTTGGGAGATAATGATAATAATGTGGGGAATGTCCACAAATACACATGCACACACACGCACACACAAACGCACGTATGCACATACACACGCACGCCTGCACGAACGCACGCCTGCACGAACGCACGCACGTACACACACACACACACACACACACACACACACACACACACACACACACACACACACAGACTGCACTGCAACCTTGCTGAACTCGTGTCGTGTCGTGTGTGTTGTGTGTGTTGTGGTGCGTGTTGTTGTGTGTTTGTGTGTGTGTGTGTGTGTGTTGTGTGTGTTGTGTGTGTGTGTGTGTGTGTGTGTGTGTGTGTGTGTGTTTGTGTGTGTGTGTTGTGTGTATGTTTTGTTGTTTGTTGTGGTTTATGTATGTATGTGTTAGTTATGTGTGTGTATGTATATATATATGTGTGTGCGTGGTGTGTGTAGCGTGTGTGTGTGTGTGTGTGTGTGTGTGTGTGTGTGTGTGTGTGTGTGTGTGTGTGTGTGTGTGTGTCTGTGTGTCTGTGTGTCTGTGTGTCTGTGTGTCTGTGTGTGTGTGTGTTTATTTACTTTTAATTCTTTTATTTTGAGGATAATGGAATAAGCACTCATGTGCTTTTTTCATCCAGTCCCCGTGTGTATGCAGTTTTGTAAATATTGTCATCTGTTCCCACTGGCCACAATCGCCTACTCTTACGAAAAGCGGACGTGTGCGCAAAATGTTCTGCGTGCTTTCGCACACGGGGCCTCGATTTACAGTCTCATTTGAAGGACTTTTGGGGAGAGTGGAGTCATGCACTGATGTTAACTCCAGGGGAAAAAACCCCGTCGAACGGAGTCGAACTCGGGTCGTCAAATTGCGACCGAAATGTTCTGACTATTATAGTATCCCGTCCTGTAAGTGTGTGTGTGTGTGTGTGTGTGTGTTGTGTGTGTGTGTGTGTGTGTGTGTGTGTGTGTGTGGTGTTGTGTTTTGTGTGTGTGTGTGTGTGTGTGTGTGTGTGTGTGTGTGTGTGTGTGTGGTGTGGTGTGTGTGAGTGTGTGTGGTGGTAGTGTGTGTGTGTGTGTGTGTGTGTGTGTTGTGTGTGTGTGTGTGTGTGTGTGTTGTGTGTGTGTGTGTTGTCTGTCTGTGTCTGTGTCTGTGTGTGTGTGTGTGTGTGTGTGTAGTGTGTGTGGTGTGTGTATGTGTTATGTTGTGTGTGTGTGTGTGTGTGGTGTATGTTGGGGGATGTGGTGGGATAGGGTTGGGGGTGGGTGTGGGGGTGTATGTGCGTGGAGGTGAGGTGTATGTGCGCGTGCGCGTGCATATGAGTATTGTACCTCCTCACTTAGCTTTAGATCTATATGGGAAAAAACCCAACAACAAAATATTTCCTCATTTAGAAGTTGAAAACTAAAGCGGCATTCTTTTCTTCTCAGCAAGATATTGCTCAACTATAATTCTTCTGTACCTCCTTTCTTTATCCCCCACTCCTCCTCCCTCCATACCTCCACCTTCCTCCTTCCTTCCCACGAGTCTAAGCTCAAACAGATCACATTGATAATCAGGAAGTTTCATACTTTGTATAAATTGACAATTACTCATTTTGGAGGTTTAGCATCCGTTTGAAAAAAAATCGCCTTTGTTCTTATAATTTCCTGGTAGGCGACTTAAAACATTAGTCAGAGGCAAGAGTGACATCACTGTTGCTGTATCGTAGCTGGCAAAAGACTATTGCGGATTCTGTTTCGTCCAGTTTTTTGTGATTCGGTAAGCTCTTTGATTTATTTGTAAAAACGTATTACGTATAATTATGCTTTCAGCTCTTAGGATTTATTACAGTTCTTGATTAAACCATTGACGCTGGGAGGCAACGGAAAAGTGAGAGGCTAGCTGTATGATCAGCGGCTTTTTTCCTCATAGAATTCCACTGTACTGCTTAGTCTTTAGTGATCGACTATGACTCTCCGACTAGGAGGCTTGACTTGCACAGTCCTTATGTGCTGCAGCCCTGGAGACTAGTTAGCCTTTGGAGAACATCTCCAACGCTGACTGTCCTTATGCCCTCTTGACCGAGAGAGTGGGGGGGGGGGGGGGTGCTGTGGGCAAGGTATCTCCACTATACTCAAATTTCTGACCAATTTCCGAAACATTATCTTCCTCCTCTGCTGTTTTGGAGGTCATCGTCGAACACGAGGATTCAACATTTAGGTCTAGAGCCAATCACACAAAAAGAGTACTACCTATTATTGTGACATAGATTCATTTCAAAACCAGCAGTTTTTTTAAAACAATTTATTGGTTATGTTGGAACTGAATAAGTTATATGTAGTTTATGCCATTCTTCAAAAGAAGGAAGGAAGGTGGTAGGATGGTGAAGACATTCGCCTGTTAACATGTGAACTCAAAGATTATGGGTTCTGTTCCCAGCCTTACTCTTTCTTCAAAGTATGATAAAAAAAAAATCGAACTGAAACTTAAGTCGTTCTGAAGAGACCCTAGCTTTTAACCAGTGCAATATGTTTGTCTATGGACTAGTGCACATCAAAAGAACATAGGTAAAAGCAAAAGTGAAGGTCTCCCATATTTTATGTGGTCGTAGGGGAGCGAGGCATCAGAGACCTCAGCTTCAGGACCTAAGCTTCAGAGGCCTCAGCTTCTCTAGGGGCCAGCATGTTGAGGGCGGCGCCCATCTCTTCTCCCTCGCTGCTTTACCTTCTTTCGTTCTTTTTTCTTTCTTTATTCTTTTATATCGAGGATAATGGTTTTGGTCTTCAATTTTACGTCTGTTTACATAAAAGTGGTATTAGACAATTATTAAGGATAATGGAATAAGCACTCATGTGCCTTTTTACATAGCCAGTCCCGTGTGTATGCAGTTTGTAAATCTTGTCATCTGTTCTCACGGGCACACAACGGCCTACTCTTACGAAAAGGGAACAGGATTTAACGAGTGTGCGCAAAATGTTCTGCGTGCGTTAGCACACGGGGCCTCGGTTTATAATCTCATCCGAAGGACTTTTGGGGAGAGGGGAGTCAGCACTGATGTTAACTCCAGGGGGAAAATCCCATCAATCAAACCTTCCCTGACCCTAAACAGGGCAGGTACCCATTTACAGCTGGGTGAACTGGGGAACTGTACTGAAGCCAAGACGCGCAAAATTAATGGTCACCCATCCAATTGGTAACCACGCTCGATGCTGCTTGATATTGGCTTGGGGAAAGCGAGTGCTCTGACCACTGAGCTATCCCGTCCTCCGAAAAAACATACCACGGAAGAAAATTTAAAAACAAAGCAGGGAGGCACCTCCAGTCTATCCTGGCAAAACTGTCGGAATGCAGCTACCTTAATGGTGGGGAAAAGAGACCAGTCACACACGTAAAAAGAAATCACACCATTAGTTGAACCTCGGAGCTTTGTCGAGGAACAAAAAAAAACACAAAAAAGTCTAATTTTAAAACAAACTATGATTTTTTTCTGGTTTAAATAGTTTTTTTTTTCAGAATTTTAGACAAACGTTGAAAACAACAGCATTTAGAAATCACAGCAACAACAAGCTTGTAGCTTATAATGTGCTCAATTTAACAATGAAAATTGACATGAAAACGACTGCCGTTGAGCTGCAATGTGCAAGCCAACAACAAAAACAAAAAACACATCAATTGCAATCTTTGCTAGAAAAGGAAAAGTAATTCCAAAAAAAAAAATATATTAGTAGATAAAGCACACAAAATTAGTGGAAGAAAAACAACAACAACAACAACAACAACAACAACAACAACAACAACAACAACAACAACAAAAAGAAAGAAAAAAAACCCAACCACCGACAACAAAAATCGGAGAAGGAGAGAAAGTGGGAGACCAACTTATGAAAATACCATCTTCAAGGCCAAACTTATGTTATGATGATATCAGGTAATAATCTACAGGAATAGTGAAAATTATCGAATAATTCGTATTTATTATCGAATAAATTTTAAAACAAACTATGATTGTGTCATGGCCCTCAGTTGCTTGGTTGATTCTATTCAAAGGAAGTTTGCTAGCATTAATTTGTTCTGATCAAACAGATTATAGAGGTACCACAACCAGAGTTGAGAAAGATTGATTACATCCAAGGATTCTGGACTATGATAGTCTGTAGGGAATGGGAGCAAAACCACAGCAAATGCAAGTCTTTACTGACAACTGGGTGAACTGGGGGACTGTGTTGAAGCCAAGGTCTGCTAATGGTCACCCACCCAAGAGGTTAACCACGCTTAAAACTGCTTAATTAATCTTAGCTTGAACTGGTGACAACGTTAATTACAAAGCTGCATACACACGGGGACTGACTGTTAAAAAGCACATGTATGCTTATTCCATGATCCTGAAAATAAAAGATTAAATTTAAAAAAAAAAAGCTTGGGGAGAACTAGTACGTTGTCCTCTTACCACTTTACTATCCCGTCCCTAACCTTGTAATATAGTCTCATTCAAAGGACTTTCGCAAAAGTGGAGTGAGAATTTGTTAAGTCCAGGGGAACAACCCTTTCTACCCCCCCCCCCCCACGAATGGAGACACTCAAGGTTATAGGCTACATGGTTGTGTGGCTATATGGTTATAGGTTGTATGAAACTAAACGTTATGGATGCTACGTACGCTGTTTAGAATAAAAGTGTGTTATTTTCTTGATATTTTGATTGTTATTTATGCACACATATTTATCAAGAAGTGCTGTGTGTGTGTGTGTGTGTGTGTGTGTGTGTGTGTGTGTGTGTGTGTGTGTGTGTGTGTGTGTGTGTGTGTGTGTGTTTGTCTGCACGCGTGTATGTGTGTGTATGTGTATGTGTGTGTGTGTGTGAATGTGTGTGTATGTATGTAAGTATGTATGTATGTATGTATTTGTGTATGTGTGTGTATGTGTGTATGTATGTGTGTGCGCGTGCGTGTTGTGTGTGTGTATGTGTGCATGTGTGTATGTGTGTATGTGTGTCTGTGTATGTGTGATGAAGGTGGCGACATACCAAGATGGCAGCAACAAAGGCTGTAACCCGGGTGATGCTAATCCTAGCCTTTCTTCCCCACTGCATCTATACCGAGTCATGTGAGTATAATCAAGACGTTCTGTTTCGATTTAGTGACGCCATATCTTGCCTTATTTGGTTTGTTCCGTTTCATTGTGTCATGTTACGTTGTACTATGTTGTCTTGCATTGTTTTAAATCATGAGGAAATGTAAAGAGTTTTGGATGACAACAATTTTTTTTTTTTTAAACTAGTATGCACACACAGGTGCCGTGTTTAGACACCATCTCTGAGTGGAAAAAAATGTGACGAGGTAAAAGCCCCGATATGGCCTGTGGCGGTCGGTGGGGCTCTAAGCAACATCATTGGATTGGATTGGACTGAGAAAAATCAGGGAGTTGGAGTCTTCATGGCGGTTAGTGGTTGTAGGCCTATATGGCAACGTTCTGGCGGCTCCTGTGATGATACTAAGACCATGCGTATTGGCGATAGCCTTTCCAATGGACCATTCTTGTGACGTAGATAGAGAGGGGGGGGGGGGTGGTCTGCTGCATGGGTAACTGCTTGCCCTCCATACTTACCTAACTAGGCTTTGCGCTTTAGAGCCTAGAGCGGAACTCCATAGTCTTCTGAGACTGACGGATGCCTACTATAGTTATATTGACTCGCTCTTGAAGAGTGGAGTAGGAGTAGGAGAGAGAGAGAGAGAGAGAGAGAGAGAGAGAGAGAGAGAGAGAGAGAGAGAGAGAGAGAGAGAGAGAGACAGACAGAGACAGAGACAGAGACAGAGACAGAGACAGACAGACAGACAGACAGACAGACAGACAGAGACAGAGACAGAGAGAGAGAGAGAGACAGAGAGAGAGAGAGACAGAGAGAGAGAGAGAGAGAGAGAGAGAGAGAGAGAGAGAGAGAGAGAGAGAGACAGACAGACAGACAGACAGACAGACAGACAGACAGACAGAGCAGAGACAGAGACAGAGAGAGAGAGAGACAGAGAGAGAGAGAGAGAAGAGAGAAAGAGAGAGAGAGAGAGAGAGAGAGAGAGAGAGAGAGAGAGAGAGAAGAGGAGAGAGAAGAGAGAGAGAGAGACAGAGAGACAGAGAGACAGAGAGAAGAAGAAGAAGAAGAAAAGAAGAAGAAGAAAAGAAGAAGAAGAAGAAGAAGAAAGAAGAAAGAAGAAGAAGAAAAGAAAGAAGAAAAGAAGAAGAAGAAGAAGAAGAAGGAGTATAGCAGCATAGCGTAACATTGTTTTGTATTTTATTGTATAGGTTGGTATTGTATCGTGTGTATTGTATCGGGTTTTGTTGGGTGTAGTATTTGATTGTATTGCATTGGATTGTATTGTTTTATAATGGAATGTATTGTTTCTTCATGCCTTGTACACTACTC
>CM060332.1:55446547-55449047 GCA_030674155.1 Stramonita haemastoma | reverse complement strand
TGAGGAAGTTTTGTGGTTGTGTTGTAGTGCGTTGTGTTGTGGTGTGGTGTGTTTGTGTTGTGCTGTATTGTGTTGCATTGTGTTGTATCGTGTTGTATTGAACTGTGTTGTGCTGTGTTGTGTTGTATTGTATCGAGTTGCTGTATTGTATTGTGTTTGCTGTGTTGCATGCATTGTGATGTGTTGCATTGTATTGTGATGTGTTGTGTTGTGCTGTATTGCAGTGCGTTGTGTTGTGTTGTATGTACTGTATTGTGTTGTATGTACTGTACTATGTTGTATTTTGTGTTGTATGGTATTGTATTTTGATATATCGTGTTGTGCTGTATTGTATTGTCTTGTGTTGCATCGTGTTGTATTGTATCGTGTTTTGTTGTGTTATGTTGTATTATATCATATTGTATTGCGCCGTGCTGTGTTGCGCTGCGTTTTGTTGTATCATATTGTATTGTGCTGTGTTGTTTTATATTGTAGCGTGTTGTACTACGTTGTGTTGTGATGTGTTGCGGTGTATCATATTGTACCGTATTGTATTATATACCACTTTTAGTAACAGCAAAAGCTCACGCCACTATTTTTTTTTCTTTTCGTGTACCTGCAGATACAGTTTATTTCCCTTCCAACTGTGACATTTTATCAATACATTTTTTCCAGGGATGACTCTTGTTGCCGTGGGATCTTTTATGTGTACTGAATGTATGTTGCACACGGGACAACGGTTTATAATTTCATGCGAAAGACTAGCACCCATACTATCACTCAAGGTCTTGTGGACAGGGGGAATGGGGAAGGGGGGGGGGAGGGGGTTGAAAAGATGAGGCAGAAGGATCAAACTCCTTTCGAGGAGATTTTTCTCCTTAGAGTTAATATCAGTGCTGACTCCACTCTCCCCAAAAGTCCTTCGGATGAGACTATAAACCCAGGCCCCGTGTGCGAACACACGCAGAACATCTGGTGCACACGTTAAATCCTGTTCTGCTTTTCGTAAGAGAAGGCTATTGTGTGCCAGTGGGAACAGATGACAAGATTTTCAAAACTGCATACGCACGGGGATTGGATATGAAAAGAAGCACATGAGTGCTTATTCCATTATCTTCGATATACAAATGACTAAATAAACAAATAAATTAATAGATAAACCATCAACCCACTATGTCCCCCGCATCTATATCTCTTTGTGTTTGTCTATCTGTCTATCTCTCTGTCTGTGGAAAACCTTCTCTGTGCGTATGTCTGTTTCTGTCTGTTTGTCTGTCTCTCTGTCAGTATAATCATAATAGTATAATGTTTACATGTATGTTTGTAATCACTGGAGGAGGCTGTAGAAGGTATACCCCTCACCCCCGTAAGAAAGTGAAAAAAAAAGCAGCCTGGCACGCACAGAATCAAATTCAAATAATTTCAACTGTATTTTCTTTCAAAAAATTATGATAATTATATATAGTAGATGTCTTTGTTACTTCTGCTAGGGGATATTTCTGCCTGTTACAAAGAGAGTTTAGAGTGATATGAGATAGGAACAGAGAAGATTGTCAGGTAGAACCTCATTCAGATGAGACTATAAACCGAGGCCTCGTGTGCGAACGCACGTAGAATATCTTGCGCACACGTTAAGACCCAGTTCCGCCTTTCGGAAGAGCAGGCCATTGTGTGCCTGTAGGAGCGGATGACAAAATTATATGAAGAAACAGCATGCACACAGGTGTCGTGTTTAGACACCATCCTTGAGGAAAAATGGGGGAATTGGAGTCCCCAGCACGGCTCGGGGCTGTATATAAAAAATGAGAATGGGTAGGCGCTGCACTTGTGGAAACGCGCTATCCCCAGGGACAGTAGCCCGAATTTCATGCAGAGAAATCTGCTGTGACATAAAGTGGCATAAGATAATTGAAAAAGTAGATAATGTTTTGGTGATAAGGAGTATAGCATACACAAAGTAGAATATCTTGTCCATGGCAGATTTAACCAAAAAAAAAGCAAAAAAAACCCCAAACAACAAAAAATATCCATGAATAGTTCTTGACAAGGTAAAAATAAGGTTAGTATTTCCGCTGCAGATATACAGCCTAGGCATATCATTTTCTAATTATTAACTTTGTTTTCTGGTTCAACAGAAACGTCCAAGAACTCAACTTTACAAACGCGCGCCAGCACAAAGACGGACCAGTTAGCCGATGTCGATAACAAAGAACCATCTGACGTCCCGAGCGTTGAACTCCCTAACGTCACGAATACAGACGTGTCCGACGTCACAAGTGCAGAACCCACAGCCCACGTCACACGTAGTAATACTCCAAACGTGACAGCCACAGGAGAACCCTTACAGACAAGCAGAAAGTCACCCAACGTCACAACACGGGCACCACCCTCAGATCTGACAAGTCGAGAACCGTCACACGTCACACAGACAGAACTCCTCTCTGACGTCACAGATACAGGACCGTCTGACGTCACAAAAACAACTGACATGATGAATGTCACCATCACAACAACATCATCT